>JAWQUT010000287.1:258760-330327 GCA_033807755.1 Ellobium chinense | reverse complement strand
GGAGGGGAGGGGTCAACGCCCAATATTGTTCACAAATGTCTTTCGGAAAAGGTCACCTCGAATTCTGATTTAGTACTCAATTTTTCATTTGGCTGGTTTTGACCGTTTTCTTATCTAGATGGTTCAATTTGTACCTGAAACTTTAAAATTGGATGCTTTATTTAGATCACAGGTCATTTTACATATTTCTACACCCTGGCTGGCAGGGCCACAAAAAAGGGGGATCTTATATATTAGTGGATTAATTGGCTTGTACACAATGAGTGATTTGCCCCTCTAATAGTGCCAAAAACCTTCAGAAGGAGCCTTTAGGCTTTCTGCAACTTGCAGCTTTACCAAGTCAAGATCCGGCACTGCATGGAGTAAATAGGAAACTCTCTTACTCTGAGATCGAGAAACAGAAGATCTTCAGAGGAAGATACCCATGTCCAACAAGTGTTTCTGCCCTTTTTGACTTCCTGACACTCTGATGGGGCTGGACCATACTTGGGTCATCACTCCATCACTCCCAAGTGTCCTTCTGTTGATTTTCTTTTCCATGGAGAAATATCCATTTATAAAGAAAGAAACACAGATGTACACATGTGAATGCCTTTCAATATCGACAAGCTAAGATCCACCCTCGTCATACTGTATTTTAGACAACGTTAAACTAACTGAGCACAAACTTCGCTACTCTTACGATGCAAGATGTTTACTATTGTGATGACTTCACGTGGCTTTTATCATTAATGTCAGTCATTATAACTACACGCGAGATTTATTTCTTTGCTATAGGTTTTAAATAGATTAAAAAAACAAAACTATTCACGTGTTAAAGGTTCTAACCTTTACCGTCCAGTGCATGCGTATCAAACCCAGTGTCACCAGGAAATTGTGGGTTAGTCTCTGTATCTAAACATAGATGGGAAACTCTCTTATTGAGAGAACGAGGTAACAGTACTTTGTATCTTGCTATGACAGTTTGCATGTAATATGTTCTGTATTTTATACAACTGCTGTTATTTGTATATCTACTGTATAATATTCATTTCTCAAGTGTGTCACAATATTACTCATTATGCTTTATCATGGATGAGTTCAGACTGAAGAGAAATCTAATATTGTCACATCAATATGAATATTGCAGATTTTAAAAGATTTCTGATAGCTTGCCATGGCAGACAAAATACTTGTTGTGCATCCTAATAATGTTACTGTTGAAAGCTGTTATATGTTTGTTAACATTGGCTCGTTCATAATTGATCAACTGTGTACTGTTTTGTCACTGTGTAAACCTTATGTACCTGCATTGTAATTGTAGAGATGAAAATAAAGAAAATTAAGGTTCAAGCTACAGTAGTTTTCTTATAGTTGTTTTGTTTGGCTCACTGGCTCGCTGACTCTCTGGTTGCTTGGTTGTTGGTTGTTGGTCAGGTGATTGATTAACGGGCTAGTTGGTTGGTTGGTCGGTAGGTCGGCTGATCTGCCGGTTGGTTGGTTGGTTGTTTGGTTGGTTGGTTGGTCGGTTGGTTGGTTGGTTGGTCGGTTGGTCGGTCGGTTGGTTAATTGACTGGTTGGTTAGTTGGTTGCTTGGTCGATCGGGTGATTGGTTTATACAGTCGTTAGAGAAATAGTATGGAAATATTTAGCTGATGATTTGTGGATTACATGGGAGGTAGGGGGACAGATGTTGTCAATACAAATAGTAGATGTGATAGGCTGATAGACATGAGAGACAGGGAGTTTGAGAGACAAAAAAAGATAGAATGGGAACAGAGTGAAACAACCTCAAACGTGAAAGATAAAATACCATGTATTGTAAAAGGCAGAAAACTTGAACAAGATAATGCAGTTAAAGCGAGAAGAGTGAAAAATGTTGAGTCTACATGCACCGCCTGTGGCAATTTACAACAATCAAACCAATAAAATTTTTATCACAATTAATTGAGCCAGATCAGTAGATGGGGTAGGAGAGGGGTGGGGAATGAAGGCGGGTTGCATCGAGGCTAGCAGAGCCGGGGATGAGGAGGGGGAGGAGGGGATGGGAGTAGGGGACGGATCGAGCTCCAAAGTTTCCTCGGAGTCAATATTATTGTCACACAGACCCAACTTTTCTTTTCTTTGCCCTCCAATAAGCTTCGAACTTCGAACCATATCCAATAATACCTGGGCCCAGACTGGTTTTGGACAGAGAACCTGTCACACAGTGAAATATACGAAACCGCTTTGAAAAACGAAGTAGAAGTACCTACCCCCTGGCAAACAATCCATTCACACCGAATCTGTATTCTTTAGATAACAAAAAGTTGCTCTCACAGATCGGCCAGACCAAGGAACCTGCATGAATTAATCGCCACGAATAAAAACAGGTTCTACGATATTTGGCAGTAAATACCAGGCGAGAAAACTATCTGGAGTATCAAGCCAGAATTCCAAAGGCATGTTAGGGCATTTAAAGCTTGGAATCGATTGATCCTTAAATTGTTAGCGGCGAATGTTTTATTTATTAAAAAACTGCAGTCGAAAATGTTTCAATAGCTAACGGTCTTTCCTTACATGTTTGCGGCCGTAAGCTATTTGCTAGAGGAAAAAAAAATGCTCTCATTTTGTTTAATGAAAGGCGAAATTGGGAGTGTTACATTAGAGGAGAAATAGCTTGACAATAACACCTTCTGAGCAAAAGCAAGACATATCGTTCTTTAGGCTTCTGAGTTTGAATAAAGTATGATCAGTGACATTCTAGCGCCTACTTTGCCCACAGCTAAGAATTAACTAAATGTTAAAGGTAGAATAATTAATGATGACTTAGAATTGTAATTTGCAGACATATTTACCGGGTATCCCCCTTGTCAAAAAAGAAAATCAAATTTGCTATGGCAAATGCAGGATTATTTGTCCTGTTTGAAAAATACCTGAATGAAATTTTAGGCAGATTAACACATATAGTATAAGTGATGTAGGTCTCACTGACCTATCTGTTATACTTTTGTCACAGCGAAAAAAAACCAAACTAATGATAATAAAATTACTCGTAAGTTTAATTACACGCACTGATTTTAGGCAGCAGTTCTCACATGTATCAACAGGATCTATAAATTCGCTGTAAAATTCTTCAAAAAGCGCAAGAACTGGAGTGGGACCTCAGCTTTAGGTACCACACATACTGCCAGCAACATCATTTTGTCCCACAGTCACATCAGTAAACTTCACCTAAAGTTAGCGATTCACACGACAGTGTAAAATTTGTCCATTAACTAAGACTCAGAATCCACACTCAAACCTTCACATAAAAATAATGTTGAGAACATCATTGATCTTTCAGAAAAGAATGAAGAAAAGTTTCCACGTGGCCTCCACGTAGCTAAAATAGGCCAGCCCAACCCAATTTTTCTTTCTTTGCAGTTCTGTTTACCAGCTCTTGTTTATCATCAGCTGTAAGGGTTACTCGGTCATTCATGGCCTCAGAGTGAAGCTCGAAAGCAATCTGAGGCCATGGCAAGTACAGAATTATTTTTCTTGGTCGGCTGATTGGGAAAGGTGAATTCAAAGAGTGTATCACTTGACCAAGTCGATGATTGGCTGGCCGTGATGAATTGTTAGAAACCCTGGATGTCGCAGTCACCCACAAGATTGGATAAGACCTACGTAGATCTAGATAACAGCGTGATTCTCTCATTCTTGGACATAACCTAAATAAATAACACAGCCATTACCATTGCAACTCTAACTGCTCGACCAACACTCTTCATGCTCAGACATGACCTTACTCAATCAGTATCACATCATCAAAATGTCTTCCTTGTCTACCTAAACCATCAACCTATCCTTCCCCACGGCCTTCTCTACCCTCACGGTAAATAGATAAATTTATAATAAATAATCTGAAGGTAGACAAGTATCAAAATATTCTTTATTGGCAGTATTCGTTTTCCATATAGAACAAATTAATGACCTCGATCAGCAATTATACCAACATATCACATGCAGCTAGTGTATCACACCGTTGAAATGCCTCTGTGAGGAATGGAGATCCTGGGATTTGAATCAGCAGCACCTGGACAATGTCCATCGGTTGATGTGTGCTACAAGAGATGTGAATTCTCGAAGTTATTAAAGTCTGAAATTAAGTAATACAGTTTTTCTATCCATGTTAAACCCGATAGTCCCAAAAAGTTTACTCAGTTTAAATTCCAATAATTCAAGAGTCAGAAATTAACTAGGATAAACCTCTAACAACATTCACAGACATATTTAATTCTCATTAAATCGCAAGTTTCATTGATTTCAATTCTATACTTTTGTCCCAGAAAAAAATGACGAAGCTTGGCCCACACATGACTGGCTGTTGTCAACCTGATCTCTTAATTTTTCAGCCGAGACAGAATGATACGATAGCAGCAGCAGACATCCATCTGCTAAACTCTGTGGCAGGTTTCAACAGCATAAGATCTGAATTATTGAAACAATTAAACAATATTTTGGTTATCAGAAAGCGATTCTAATGTTGAGTCTATGTTGGAGTAACAAATTATCTTGCAGAATTCGATTTCAGGTCACGCCAAATTGTCGTATTCGGACGGTATTCGACATCTCCCAAACGGTCGTAAAAATTCATGCCTGCTTTGAACCATTTTGCTTGCCGCTAAAAGGCTACATTTATTCTATCATAGCCATAAGGTTAGTTGACAGATTATAGGCAAATACAACAGCCCCGCAGCCTTGCATTATGTGTTTAGAGCAGTAGTCCTCATGAATTGAATGAATTGCTCTATTATTGTCGCTGGCGGAATTCTGAGGCTTTTCATGCACCCGGCGGATTTCTCTCTAAGAAAGAGCGAAATGGGCTTGCACAGCTGTGGTGAAAAAAACATTTCATTCTTTAGGATATGTTTCTTTTCCCAGCACCTACAGAAACACCCTATATTAGGGCCTTCATACGATTCTTGCCAAAAAAACAAAAAGATCAAACTTTCACCAATGGAGCTTTGAGCCGTGAGGTCTAGCGTGAAGTAAACACGAAGGCTTTTTTGCACTGTTCAAGCCTGATCAATAGTTATTGGGGGCAAACAAAAGCCAATATAACTGCTGAATTAAATCTTGATTTGTATAACTGTTAACCTTTTCTCCTGCGCTTTCATACCAAAGGCATATAACTTCTTGTGCAAAATAATACAAGTATTAACATTTTCTGTTTGGATGGGAGGGAGAGAGAGAGAGAGGGAGAGAGAGAGTGAGAGAGAGAGAGAGAGAGAGAGAGAGAGAGAGAGAGAGAGAGAGAGAGAGAAAGAGAAGGGGGGGAAGAAGGGAGGGAAATTAAAAAGCTGTAGCATTTTGGAGAGACAAAGATTGTGTAGTCAGTGAACCATGTTCTTTTGAACGGTTAAGTTAGTCCATGGCTTACGGTATAAATTCGGTTCTATCCACAGAAAGTCCCTTTCCTCCTGTTCAGTGGTCGCTTAAGTTTGCTTCCACAGAATGCACTGGAAAAAAGGACTATAATAGAAAGTAACTATAATAATTCATAGCACAAAGTGGAGTACAAAATCATCGTAGCATGGACATCTAATCTCATTTGGAAATATTCTGGTCTGATATGGAAGAATTAAAAACAGTTCACCATTAAATCACTGAAGAAATAACATACTATGTAGGTAAGTTTGTTATTAAGTTTTAGATTTGGATGTTCTTAGTCGGTTCGGAGATGTTGCGCTTCATGATTCCGTACTTTTATCGCAACCTTACATGTGGCAATGTTTTTACTACTTCTGTGGATGTTGCAGCCCTTAGGGAATTAAAAACACGCGGTGACTGTTTATTATGATGTAGTCTCACCGGTTCAGGGAATGGAACATGATTATTTACATATAAAAAGGTTCTTTCTTCTTTCGCTACAAGAAAAAACAAGGCGATAAGGCCATACCTGGACTGTCCGTTTCCCTAGTCTGTGATCGTTTATAGTATTGAAGTTATCTCGAAGGCCACATTAATGAACCACAGTGACATATAAGTTACTGTGCTCTTTTCTAGCATGACAATTTTGATCTGGCATTACAGAGTTGATCTGGCGGAGCATTTATATAAAACAACAAAATTATAAGAATTCCGATGTATTCACGTCTTAGCGATTACACCGGACATTAAATGCAGTTAAAAATCATCATCAGTAAATCTTTTTCAAGGCATTTGACGCCCATCCCTAAAGGTAAATTTTAATTTTACTTTCCTCTGTAATTAAAACATATACTCTAATATTTGAAAAGCAACCTCAAACAACTTTACAGATAACGACAGTATTCAAAATTGAACAATGACAACTGCTTGATTGGCACTGATAATCCTGACAAAGAGTACCAGCTAAACACGTCTGCACGATGCACGGCAAAAATGTGCCAACCACCGTGGCCAAATTTCCACGTGGAGTCGTCAGATCAGCGGGAGTCAGAGCTCCTGCCAACAGCAGCAAAGTCAAATCTCCTGCCAGCAGCAGAAACGACATCATTGAGACAAAGAAGGCATCACAGCTCAATGCTGAGCTGGAGAACACAGACGCTTCAAAACGAGATGTTAACACACACGAATCAGTGACGTCCGACAATGGGAACCAAAGAGACAGGAATCTGCCACCTCTATCTCCGGGACTTTCGAAGTTGAAATCAAGTTTCAACCAGTACACTTTCTACACAAAGGTTACTACAAACAGACTGCTACTCAATGAGGAAGAAAATAAGAGGAAATTAACAAACAAGTATAATCCTTGCTCAATCACTGATGACGAAGTTGCTCCCAAGTTCGAGTCATATTATGCCGCCACTAATACAGAGGAACGTTTGAAGGTATAGTTATACACATAGACTTTCACAGTGTCTTCGTCTTGTGATGATGTTAATGTCGTGATTTCTGTTGTAACTTTTACTTATATTGTGCTATCACCATCATTACCAACAACTTCATTCCGCTTTTCACTTTTCCTTTCACTGTTCTCATCACTGAAGCAATGTTTGCCGAAAGGTTACGGCACTGGACTCAAGAACTAAGAATCGAGGGCTCGATTTTCGACCACAGACGTACTGTGCATGCCTTGGAAAATATTTCATTCACGTTTTCCTCAGTCTTCCTTCCGTAGAGTGAGTACCTGGCTAAGGCAATGGAGATATTGTCATAATGCTAGTGTTCAGCGCCCATAAATGACAGCTACACTGTATGCTCTCTAGGAAGTTGAGAGAGCCCTGAAGTGATCAAGCCTGAGGTAATGATAATGTGAAGTCGCGTGAGCAAGCATTAACCTGGATACAAGATCTTTTAAATCGCATGATTGGTATTACATTATTACTGTCACCATTAACACGGTCACCCACTGGTGCTCATAATAAATGAAACTTCAATTGCGCTTCATTTCATAAAAAGTACAAGCTTCATGGACTGAACGTTCATGTACACCATACTATAATAGCACAGTGTTACATATACAGTCACTTGAAAGACTTTACAGTTGCATCATATCATATTACCCAATTAAACACAGTTTTAGTTTGGTTTATTCTAGGCATATGCCAATAAAAGACAGATATACATCTGACTAATATTAACAAAACTACTGCATTTGCACCTGATTTCGTACTGTTATCGTATAGGACATGCGACAGCTAATCAGTCTTTCCATCACTACATATCGTGCCATCGTTCACAACTTGATTGCCACCCATTTCCATTCTCATACAGCTTCCAGATGCTCTCTCTTTCTTATTTTCAATCTCTTTCTCTTCACAAGCTATGTGTCCGTACACTCTCTTATGCTTCCTAATTATTTAAAAAGCATGTCAGTTCATGCCATAGGCATTCACACAAACACAATATATACAAATGTCTGTCATTTAAAGAGAAGTGTTTTCATATTTGGCTTGAAAGTGTCAATGAGATAAATCCCTCTTAACTCCTGATCTGATATTCCATTTTGTTTTTGTGCCCGCTCGAAGAGAATAATCTTTCACTAAAAACAAGATTTTGGAAGAAGACATTTTGGGTAAACACAATATACTTGCGCATCTAATGACAATCGGAGCTGCTTAGATGGAATATAAAGCGTCTGTAGTTCTGCGATGAGAAATGATGCTTTGCTTTTCAAACTGTACAAGATATACTTCCATGACTTGCACCGTTACATTAAAAATATCTGCATTTTAGAATTGCTGCTGCCACTGCTTCTTCTTTTGCTGCCTTTCGACTTTACCACTATCATTACTATATCTACTTGAACTGAAGAATTATCGCTTGTAACCTCACTCTCAGGAATGGACAATGGAAGCTTACAGAACCCGCTTGCTGCAGTCAGAATACAGAGACTACCCTCATAATTGGAGACATATCATTAATACAGCCAGATCTTCAGTGTCTCCAAGGGCAAGTGGAGATTCTTCAGTGTCACCACATCCACTTGTAAATGTGTCCAGGTAAGTTTAGCTTTACTGTACGGAATCAGATGAAATAGTACTTTGGGGTAGATGTGCTGCTCTTTCGGATGTCCAGTTTAGTGTTCTCAAGCAATGTTACAATATTACTGTTTAACTTTGCGTAATGATGTATAGACCAGACATAATTCTCAGAGACTAGGCGCAGTGCTCAGAAAATATGCACGTGCACTCACGACAGTTGAATCAAATTAGGTTTAAGAACTTTATTTAGATAGTCCAGATCGCCCAAGGCGGTTAGTGGACAATACATATTGGATAAAATAATGATGGATGTACGAACATGTATTAAAGATAAGCGACAATCAGAATATTTCAAATTACATTGCAAAATTCTTATCTTTCTTTCTGCTTATCTCTCTTTCCCCCCTCCCTCTGCCCCCCCCCCTTTGTCTTTCTCTCCGTCATATTACAAATATATATTCAGGCATATTTGCTTATTATAATTAAACAGGCTATCTATTTCAGTACATGGGTTTTATATTTATCAAGGAAGAATCTTAATGTGTTAGTGTTCAGGGGTATTTGGTAGAGTAACTTCAAGTAAAACAATGTTTGCTCACTGAAAGCCTTGCATTCAAAAACATTACATTCATTCCCGACTGACTGTGTACTGCAAGTTTTTACAAATTCTTTCGATTCGAGGGGTTTCCTCCCATTTCCTAATTTCTGTCACTAAAATATGGCTCGCTGTTCTAAATCCTGCAATGGGAATTTCTCGTCTTTCAGGTAAGATATCTAACTGAAAAGGCTCAAAAATGTAAATGTATTGCTGAAGCATCTACTGTATAAAATTTAGTCATGCCAAATTTTAATACATTCGGTTCCTTTTCTTGAATGAGCCGGTCTTTTAGACCTGTCTAGTGGAATCGTTTGTAATTAAGCGAGCCCGCATCTAGAGAGCGAGCTAGCGCACACACACACACACACACACACACACACACACACACAGTATCACAAGATGCAGCTTGCCAGTTTCTGATGTGAACAGTGTGTGATGTACAACGAGTGTGCCGCTAGGTTTGTACAGATGTATTAGGCCTTAGTCGAGAATGACAATTGTTTTAAGTAAGAGTGTGATTCTAGTTCTTGTCATTGTTGGGAATGTCGTAGCCGTTGCCTGAAGTTTTGGGGAGGCTTGTTGAGGGGACGATTTTGTTAGTCTGTGTGGCTGTTGTTTGTCTATCTTTGTCGCTGATATACAAGACGTGAGTGTTGCATTTTAATTGTTGAGGGTGCTGAACGTAAAAATTCATGTTAATTGTATATCCTAACAAAATTGTAAATTGTAATGTAAGTGGCAAGTTGGCCTGCGTGGACATTGCATACCTGTTAAAAGCTTGATCTGTCTCACTCTCAGGCGAGGTTCCGTGTTCAGGCAAAGAAGACGAAGTTCTGTGTTCTGGGTGCCACCTGTGTATAAGGAACTTTCGGAGACAGAGGTATTTGAATTAAACAAAGTCTATAAAAGTGTGTAGTAGTAAGAAAAGAATGCAGTATTGATGTTAGTGCTGCCAGTCAATACCAATCAATATAACGATCTTCCTATGAACGTTTTTTTTTTTAAAATTAATATACAAAATCAGGCAAAAATATAAAATGGAATGGAAATCTCTATAAAAAATACCAGAATTTCTTCCAAGAACTTTTTTCAATATATTTTTTATGTTTAATTTGGTTACAGTCATCTTAGCCGTAAAATACTGAGGGCATGCCCAGAGCATTTAATCAATTAGTTATCCCTTTGAAGTTCAGTTAAGAAGTGAGCCACTATGAAGACATAAGTCACTCTATGTGAGCATGAAAGGCGAGCTTTGGTTAACCCATCAAGCAGCCTGACTAAACTACGTGTAGTATCTTCCATCTCATGTCATAATCTATAACTTATCATCAGGAGTGCAGCGATGTGAGGTTTTTTTGGTAATCTAACATTTACATCCAGCCAGCTGATTGTCTGAAATCAACAATGCATAAAAGCTAAAAAAAAGTATATCGGTGTAATTATCGCTATGTCACTATCAACACCATCATTTCAAATTGCACATTGTACTGTAAAGGCGCCAATGCGAAATATCGCAATACATTTACCATTACACAGCGATGACAACAATCAAACGCTCTAAGGTGAGACATTCACTTTAAAGAAAAAAAAAAGGAATTTTAAAGACACCCTTCCTCTTGTACCATCTAAAGAATTAAGGAGGTTAGAGGTCTTAGGACTGCATCCCATTAAATAAAATAAATTAAGGCTCTATCCGTCATGACCTCTGAAATGTTAGAGCGTTTACGATACCGTCTACACTATCAGCCTCTCGTCGCCGAAAGAAAGAAATAAAAAGTAAAAAGTCAGGAAGTCGTTCATGGAAAGGTCTTGTGCACAAAAACAGCCGGCATAGAGGGCAATCTTTTGTTTTTTTTAAAGGTTATAGGCCAGCCCCCCCCCACCTCCCTTGTTTTAAGTTTCTCTCCTGACACTGCATTTGGATACAATACACTGTGTATATGGGAACGCTGAATCTGTGAAACAGTGTATAGGTTTTTCAGATTATCAGCGAAAAACATTAGCTGATGTTGACGAAGTTGCATTGTCAATGCTTGTGAATGGCTAATAGATGAAAGAGAGGGAAGATTTCAGAATTTGTTAAATTACATGCACATTACGCTCCTGCTTATCATGACCAAACAAACCGTCGTGTCCTACAAGCCTTTGCTGTTGCTGGATCGCGTGGCGGCCAAGAAATGGCATATTATTATATGAGTGGGTAGCCTTCACATAACATCATAGCTTCAGCTAAGGAAACGAGACTTTTTCGGAAAATCTAGTTATGGAAGTTCAGGCCTAGGTTAATTTCGAGCAACAGCGGAAGGATTTGTTAAAATGATTCACTCATTGCATGCATCTAGTCGTTAGTTACTATGGAAGTCTGTCACATAAACGATCATTAAGTCTGTTTAGAATTCGGTAGACGTTGCTCCCTGAACGAAGATGAAATGTATTTGACATCTTTTAGATGGTCGTTTGGAATCTTTTTTTTATGCAGTATTATAAACTGTCTATTATGGTAATGTTGTGCGAAACCAAGAAAATGTTTAACGGCACCTTGAAAGGTGTCTTTCCAAGCCATGTTTCAATGTAACATAACACACCGGCAAATCAAAAACACTTCCGGGGATGTACTGTTGGTCTCAACCATTCTTTGATTTCAACGCGAAGACTGTAATTACCAGCTGGAGATTCTTTTTAGCACACTGTTTGTCACTCATTCCCTATGTCTTCGTCGCTCCCTTTCTCCTCCTATCGGTGGAGGGGGAAGGACACTACGGATATCACCACCCTCTCCCCACCCTCGTAACACGTCAGCCCAAATCTAGTCTATACAAGCAGTAAAGAGTACATCAGTTGGAAAAAAAAAGTTTGAAAGTTTCTGTATCAGTCGTCATTTACTGATTATTAAATACATTGTTTAGCTTTCAAATGACACGAAAAGCTTCAAATATTCAAAGGCATGCCATTGATTGCTGTGATAAAAAAACTTGACTTTTATCAGCTAACCCAGATTAACTAATGCTTTCCGTCTCATAACTGTCGCTTAAATATTTGCCGAGACAGACATAGATCTGTTCCAACTCAGTGATCCCACAAAATATACGAAAACATTTCTGGTGCATTAACAGAAAACCTATACATCGCTCTTGACTTACATCCTCAGCGCCAAGAGAAGAGATCCATTCGGACATTCAGGTGGTATGGTCAGCTCATCCGCTCAATGGTGGGTCTGCTCATGGACATGCAGAGATTAAGCATAAGCAAGACTCAGCAGTCCGCCTACTCTGAATTCTTGTATATAATGGCAGGGGCAAGAACACATGCGGGCCAAGAAGGACAAGGAGAAGAGAGCCAGCACTTGCTCTTTGACAAGTCTTGGTTTTCAAGAAACAGAGCAGTGAGTACAAGTAACCCTCTGCTCCTATTCCCTCCCTCTACAGAGGCGAGACCACAATAAGGTTTTTGGCACCTATTAGAGGGGCAAATCACTCATTTTGTACAGCGTAATTAATGCGCTAATATATAAAATCCCCCTTTTTTGGGGGCCCTGCCAGCCAGTGTCAGGGTATAGAAATATGTAAAATGACATGTGATCTAAATATAGCATCCAATTTTAAAGTTTCAGGTACAATTTGAGTTTTCTAAATAAAACAATAAAATGTGTAGGCCTATATATTAGCACGTCGTCAAAACCAGTCAATTGAAAAATAATTGGGAACCAAATCAGAATTTGAGCTGACCTTTCTCGAAAGAGATTTGTGAAAAATTTTGGGCGTTGACCCCCCTTTTTCTTTTTCACTTACTTTAAAAAATTAGCACAGAGAGATTCAAAAATAGGTCAAGATGGGATGGAGGACATGCAGAGGGGGGTTGAGCAAGAGAAGGAGGTAACTGTAGATGAGTTGGATAGAGATATTTGTCTAGTGGAGTTAGAAAGGGCAATATGTAACCTCAAGAGTGGGAAATCCCCAGGGGCGGATAACATTGTTAATGAATTTTTAATGTACGGGGGAAGGGTACTGAACGAGACTATCTTAAAATTATTCAATAAAATCCTGAAACATGGATTCTTTGCTGAGAGTTGGGCAAAAGGAATTATTGCACCAGTATACAAAAAGGGAGATAAAGATAAAGCAGAAAATTATCGTGGAAAAACATTAGTAAGCTGCCTGGGAAAACTGTTCACTGCGATTATCAATACACGGCTGACTGAATGGGCGGAAAAAAACGAGCTTCTATGCGAGGCACAATTCGGATACCGAGCAGGCAAAGGAACTACTGACTGCATCTTCTTACTTCATGGACTCGTCCAACTATTATTTCATCAGAAACAATCCCTATATTGTGCTTTTATCGATTACGAACGTGCATTCGACTATGTGAATAGACAAGCTCTTTGGTTTAAACTGCAGAAACAAGGCGCCAGCAGTAAGTAATTAAAGTATTAAAAAGTATGTATGAGAGCATAAAATTGTGTGTCAGAAATAGTGCACCATTTGATTCTTACGATTAACGGACTAGGGAGGCGAGGGAAGAAGACAATGTGAATAATTATGTTTTTACTACAGGTTGTGGCCTTTTACAAGGAGAGAGTGTCTCACCGTTCCTATTTTCCATGTTCATAAATGATGTAACTGATAAATTAGCTGGGAACACTGAGATAGGCGTGGAAGTAGATGGATTGATGGTTAAACTATTGATGTTCACGGACGACATGGTAGTGTTGAGCAAAAGTAGGATGGGCTTACAGGCAGGATTAAATGATATGTTTGGTTATTGTAAGAAATGGGGACTCACAGTAAATACTAGTAAGACGAAATGTCTGGTTTTCAGGAAAGGGGGTAGGAGTTATAAAAATGATATTTGGTACTATAATGAGGAAAAATTAGAGACTGTAAAGACATCTAAGTATTTGGGAGTATTATTCTCGAGCTCAGGATCATTTTCAAATTGTACTAAAGAGTTGAGAAATCAAGGTTTAAGAAGCATTTATATCTTAAAGTCATACTGTGGCAAAAATCCTGAGATTACTCCAAGGATGAAATTAGACCTTTTTAATAGCATAGTTGTACAAGGGCTAAATTATGGGGCAGAGGTATGGGGATACTGTGAAGCTGGGCCTTTAGAAAAGTTGCATTTAAATTACCTGAAGTCGTTACTAGGTGTAAGGTCTACAACACCAAATCGTTATGTTTCTGGAGAATTGGGAGTTTATCCACTCCTCATAGCTAGGGAAATTAAAATAGTAAAGTACTGGTTTAAATTATAAATAGTAAAGATGATAGCATGATTAGAAAAATGTATGAATGTCTCCATTAATTAACAGACGTTGACGATAATATAACAACATGGGCATCTCTCTTAAAGAAAATGTTGTACAGGTATGGGTATGGTTTTGTATGGGAGCAACAGGGCGTATCCTCAGAGAAAATGTTTATTAATGAATTTACACAGCGAACGAAGGACTGCTATGTTGAAAACTGGAGAATTGAAATAAAGAATACTAGTAATAATAGACTTTATAAGATATTAAAAAACAACTTTGGCTATGAATATTATCTATCCTCAGTAGTTAGTCAAGGGTTTAGAAAGTCAATCTCAAAAATAAGACTAGGCTCACACAATTTTATGATAGAAAGAGGAAGGTGGGGAATACCAAAACTTGACCTTAATAATAGACTGTGTAATCTTTGTAACGTGATAGAAGACGAGTACCACTGTATTGTAGAATGCACAAGATTTGAGCACATAAGACTGAAATATTTTCCTAAATGGTTCTTAACAAAACCTACTATGGCTAGATTCCTAAATCTTTTAAATTCAAATAATGATAAAGAACTAAAAAACATAGCAATAGGTTTCTATCACATTTTAAGAGAATATGAACAGTTTAAGTGACACAAGTGTTCGTTCCTTTTCTGGCAGAGAGGTGGGGAGGGTGTTAATTTACTGTCACATATTAGTGTCTGTTCAAATGCGATGTTGTGGAAGTTATAACTGTTATCATTAGATGGGAAGAGTGAGTGAGCGAGAGAGAGAGAGAGTGTGTGAATAAGATAATGAAAGAGAAAGTTAGTGGGAGTGTGAAACAGAGAGAAAGAGAAAGCGACAAGATATGTAAATGATAAATTTAATTTAGTAGCAGTTATGTGTATATATATATTTTTTTTCTTCCTTTTCATTTGTTCCTTTGTATTGATGTAACATTTCATTGTATGTGGTTGGCTTATGCCTAGATGAATAAACTTGAAACTTGAAACTTGAAACTTGAAACCTTTCACGTCAGAAGATCGGGCAAAAGAAGTATTTTAACATCCATGGATGAAATTTCCCGAAATCACGGTAGTATTTGTAGAATAACACAAAATGTTAATAGAGCCAAAAGAGAAAAAACAATAGGTTCCAAAGACCACAAGACAGAACGTCTTCGCTCTAGCCCTTCTCTTATGGAGTTTAGCTAGCTCGAAACATTTGGTGTTTTTTTTTTGTTTGCTGCAGAAGTTAAAAATAGCCATGATGGTGATGATGATGGTGCAATAGTTTGTTTCTTGATTTTAGTTCCTTATCATAGTGGAGGGATTCCTTTGAGAAAGTTTCATTCAGAATAATCAGTTGACTCCAAATCTCCTTCAGCTATGATTAATTAAGAATTTATTTTTATGTCATAAACAAAGAGTAATTGCTTGAAATTTTGAGTAATATGATAAGGCAAAAAAAAATTATGGTTACTGACGCCTATTGTTTTATCGTCTTTAGGCCTTGTAAACAAAATGTGTTATTCTACAAATACTACTGTGATTTCGAAATATTTCTTCCCTGGAGGTTAAGAGGAAGAAAAAAAAAGGGGGATGCGGTGGGTCCGTGCCCAAAATTGTTCACAAATCTCCTTCAAAAATAGTCAGCTCGAATTTTGATTTGTTCTCAATTTTTCACTAGACTGGTTTTGACTGCGTGTTTATACATGAACCTACATACTTATTGTTGTAGTTATAAGGCTCAAACTGCACCTGAAACTTTAATTCTTTATAATTCTTTATCTAAATCACAGGTCTTTTTACAGATTTCTACACCCCGAAAATGAGAAGATTTTATATATTAGTGGATTAATCAGAGTTGTACAAAATGAGTAATTTGACCTTCTAATAGGTGCCCGAAACATGGCGGGAATAAAAAAAAAATCCTTCTCTGTCAAGGGAAGTAATCAAGGCATTTAGAGGAAACAAAACACTTCCAATTACTTCCCTTAGAATGCTAACATGAACGCTGTTGCTATTTTGTACTATTTTTCTCGAAAGTAAACTTTGTCTGCTGATTCCTTGTTGCTGTCGTTATCTTTTATCCTTTTTCTAATTTACTCTATCCTTTATGATGGTCTACATTCACACTACGTCTACAGCAGCTGATAATAATCTATCTGTGGATATCACTATACACATACACTACTAATTTCACGTATTTAGATCTAGTTGCAACTAACCATATTTAAAAACATAACTTCTAGTGGTCCCGAATGCCGCCCTGGGCACAGAACGTGATGCAGCTTCGCCCAGACTTACGAACTGCTGACGACATTCAGCATCTCAAACAGCTCCTTCTGACCATGCGCAGCTTCAGAGAAAATATGACGGAAGAGATGCGTACTAAAATCTGCCAGGTGGTGAGGTACACTAGGTAAGACGGATTTCTTGCTTTCAAGACATCCATCCATCCATCCATCCATCCATCCATCCATCCATCCATCCATCCATCCATCCGTCGTCTGTCTGTCCGTCCGTCCGTCCGTTCGCTCGTCTGTTTGTCCGTTCGTCATTCCGTCCGTCTATTGTCCGTTCGTCCATCCGGTCGGCTGATAGTCGTTCTACCTATCTATCCATTCATCTTTAGATGCGACAAGGGTCGGGTCGTCCTACGTCAAGGTCACACTGGTTTCGACTTCTACTTCATATTCTCTGGTTCTGTGTTCGTCCAGTTCGACGTGCACGATGAGAGGACAGGGGAGACCTACTCCACTGTGGAGAACATCCTCAAGAGTGGCGAAGGCTTTGGGGTAATAAACTAGGACGCCCACAGGAAGGGTGTTTTGAGTGTTGAGAGAAGTAATGAGAGCTTTTGGATAAAGAAATAGATCATCGTCAAGAGAGGCAAGAGCTTTGGAGCAAAGAAACAGAACTTCCCTGCTCTTCCTTAAAATCTTAAAATCTTTCTTGTCAAACAGTGGGGAGGACCATAGGGTAAAAAGATACAGGGACACATAAACCAAACCCTCCATATTTTCTGTAAAATGATGAGTTTTTAAGATAACCGTGCAGGTTTCACACTGCATACATGACAATTTCATTGATTTTTACTAAGTCTACACAACACAGTGCAGGGTGAGTTTTGACATGCTTGTTGATAAAAATGTACTAAATGATGATGAATATACAGCACAAGGCAGGTTTGAAAACTTAGGTCAAAACCAACGCCAACAATCACATCCTGGTTGATCCACATTATGCTCATCCAGAAAGAACAGTTCAAAAAGAAGCGCATTTTACAGTACATCTTTTAACCAAATTGTTAAAAATAACACTTTGTCATTGGTGATGAAAGTTAATATAGGCTCCACGGGATGAAAAAGATATCGGCATCCCTCTACTTTCACTCTTCTCAAGCATATACAACCGCTTTGTTGCTCAAACCTATCGACATTCGGAATATAATCTTGTTGTTTCCGCAAAGAATACCTTTCACAGTAAGCTTTTAAAACAAATATACAGTATAATGTTGTTTTGCCGGGTGCCTTTTCTTTGTGCTAAACTGTGATCTCAAATCCCCGAATAATTACGTTGCTCCGTAGTATTTGCGCTAATTTGACAATGTTTCGAATTGCGGTCATTACTTTCAGAGAACTGTTGCTTGTAAACAAGTATAATGATAGTACTGAAATTTAATATGATAATGTTCCATATTATGAAGCTCACTCTTGCAAAGTTTGAAATATATTTGCTAATTGCTGTCAAAGTTATTTTTAAAGAATGGAGGGCTCGGGTTTTTTGGTGTGTCACTCTGTATAACATCCTTAATAATGATGATGACTTTAAGATACGGAAATATATACTCGTGGAAGAAAGTAATAGTAATAATAATAATACATAGCATTTATATAGCGCTCACCCCTGTACATACAGGCTCTAAGCGGTTTACATAGAAAAGTAAATAAGATTATATAATATTCAGCTCACACACCAAGCAATCTGTGATCTCAAATCTGTACACATACTGCAGTAAAGATGTAAAAAAAAATGGTTCTCAGACTGTCATGGTCAATCAAGATATTGTTTGAACAAATGTGTTTGGAGAAGTTTCTTAAAAGTACTTAGATTATTTTCTTTACGAATATTTTTAGGACGTTTATTCCAAACAAATGGTCCTGGGACATAAAAGCTCTCTCTCCAATTTTTTTTATGTTTGCTTTTGGTAGCTGGAGAAAACAAGTATTTTCAGATCGCAATGATCTAGTGGGCTTGTGCTCAGCTACAAGGTACGATATGAATCCAGGCAAACTATCATTTATGGTCTTATAACAGAAAGTGGCAATCTAATAGTCAATTCTGGCTCTGACTGGTAACCAGTGAAGTAAATTTAAAAAATGGGTCACTAGGGGCTCGCTTACGCTTCTTACAGATGAAACGGGCTGCATTATTTTGGACTCTCTGTAATCTATTTAGTTTATCCTTTGTGACACCAGCCAGGAGAATGTAGCAGTAATCCAAACGAGACAAAATTGATGATATTACTAATCTTGTTGTGGCGTTTTCAGTAAGATTTTGTCTAATTCCACCTATACATTTCAGTTCAAAGTATGCATTCTTAATTAGATTGTTAACATGATGGGACATAGACAGTGTTGTTCAAAATTACTCTGAGGTTCATTGCTTTTTCGTTCAATATTACCTGGTGGTTACCTATAGAATTAATGGTACATTTACATTTTTCAATTTGGAGTGTTTTGTTGTCATTCATCTTAAATTTGTTTACTGTCATCCACGTTTTGATTGCTTCTATTCATAGTTCTGTGTTTGTAATAAGGTCACTCACATCCTGTAGCTGTGATGACATATAGATCTAAGTATCGTCTGCATACATACTAGGGTTGATCAAAAAAATTTGGTCTGACTAGGAAGGAGTAATCCTAGAGCCTTAAAATTCACACATACCGTACAGTAAACATAGACAAGAAGGTATGCAAAAAAATAGAGAAATTCCGATAAACGATTTTTTTTCCAGAATGCTATAAAGTGCACCACCCTTGTATAGACTGACCTATCACTTGAAAATCATCACGTTTCAGCAGACAACATCACCTGAAGATGGAGAAACACGAAGTGCGGTCCGTGATAAATTTCTTACATCTTGATGGGAACGCTTCACAGGAAATATTTGACAAAATGTGTGCCACTTAGAAAGAGAAATGCCCATCGTATCAGGTGATAACCTACTGGGTAAGAAAGTTTAAGTGTGGTATTGGAGTGTTACAGATGAGTCAAAATCTGAACGTCCAGTGTCTGCTGTGACAGAACAAAATGTGTCGATAGTGAGGAAGCTGGTACTGGATGATAGGAGGGTAAATGTTCGAGACGTTGTGAAGAAAACAGGTCTTTCTTATGGATCTGTGGAGAACATTCTTCATAAGGAGTTGAATATGACGAAAGTTTCTGCGAGATGGGTGCCACGCCTTCTCACACCTGATATCAAGAAGGAAAGAAAACGATGCAGTCAAATGCTGCTTAAGTTGTGTCGTGGACAGACTAATTTCTTCGACAGACTGGTAACCATGGACGGAACATGAGTGTTTCTTTTTTTATCCTAAAATGAAATGCCAGTCTAAACAGTGGAAGATCCCTTCTTCACCTCCACCAAAGAAGGTACGGGTGCAAGTATCGGCTGTGAAGGTCATGCTTTCTGTGTTTTGGGATCAAGAAGGCATCACACTCACTGACAATCTCCCAAAGAAAGAGCCATTACTGGGGACTATTACACCAACTTGCTGCATACACTGAAGTTATTTCTCAAAGAGAAAAGACGAGGAAAACTTCGAAAAGGCGTTCTTCTCCTCCAAGACAGTGCGCCGGCACAGAGAGCGGTCGTAGCAACATCCCTTGCGGAAACGTGTGGCTACGAAATCTTACCACACCCGGCATACTCTCCAGATCTGGCTGCTTTGGATTTTGTTTTATTTTCTTCTCTGAAGAAACATCTTAAAGGACGACATTTTGACACAGAAAATGAAGTGAAAAGTGAAGTTGAAGCCTGGTTTCACGATCAAAATAGGAACTTTTATATTGAAGGTCTTTTGAAGGTCATCCACAAATGGGAGAAATGTATCTTCCTGGATGGAGACTATGTAGAAAAATAAATATCTCTAGTGAAAAAATTAAGCTTCTATCTTCACTCCTTCATAGTCAGACAAAAGGCATTTTGATCAACCCTCGTATAGTAACCAGTGCAATAATCCTTTAATAAGCGACCAAGAGGGTATGTATACATGGTGTACAAGATTGGCCCTAAAATAGACCAAGTAAGAGTAGGTCATAAAAATGAACATTGTGCATGTGCCCTTGGGAAAGCTCATATAAAACCTAGCACCCACCTGTGTTCGAATAATGTACTCTTGCCTGTTACACCTGAAACGCAAGGATTTAACACAACCGAAATTACGTGTAGAGACCAAAATAGGCAAATAGAGCATAGATGAAGTGAGTTAAGTGTAATTCTGATCACTGTCATCCAAAAACCTATTTATTGGAGTCATGGAGTTCAAACTGAAACACAATTTTCGCACCGCAGCCAACAACCTGAAGGAATAGCAATCAGTATGTTAGCCCTTGGATCGACGGAATCAGTTGTTATTCAGTACCTCGGTGTTCGCAGGAACACAGTTTCATTTCAGTCAAAGTTGGATTAAGAACAGATCGTACTAGAAGTGATCCACCATGAGTTATCACCCTTAAACAAAACCGCTATATCGCCCTATACGTTTTCAAGACATGCTTCTTCATGCAACAATATGAACTTTGATTCAGGTAAGTACTATCCTGCCTGATACAGGCAGGATAGTACAGAAAAAACAGAGAAAAGCACTCGAGCTTACAGCCCTGTGGTAGGGCCAGTACTGACAGCCCGCCATCAACAAGCTTGTTTTGTCCTGAACAAGTGAGGCCGATGCATATCTATGTGAAGTCGCTCGCAGGCTCAGGGATCACTTTCAAGGAAACAACTCTTACTCTGGCCATCTACTCTCCCGGATCTGTCTCCCATCGAGTTCATAGTGAGACGAACTGGAGCAAAGGCTGCAGGAAAGACAAATTCCTCCTCAAAACCAAAACAATTTTAGGCCAAGCGCTGCAAGAAGATGGAATAACACCATCCAATAATGAATTAATGTTTTCTGTGCTCTTTGAAATGGCGCTATATGGCAGTCTCAGCAGCCCGAGGAGGATCTACCCGGGTCTACCGGGTTGTCGCATAAAGTGATAATCTGAGTATAAAAGTTGCCACAATGACACTAAATATTATGTCTGAGCAAACCATACACATCATGTCTCATTCGTCGTGATTTGTGAAAAGCTGTCGGACTATTTTGCCGAGACTGATAAACTATTCGTTTCTTAAATATTTAGGAGCATAATAAACTGTCATGTGCCTAATATGTAATAGTAATTGGAATATATTTTCTGTACACTCTGTGATACGCAAGTTGGGTCGGAAAAGGGGCTGGCAGAAACACTGGTAAATTTATGCACAATCACTAAATCTAGATTGGTGGCATCGTTCATGAAATCGGAGACTGTGCGTGCCCCTCTGTGTAATGTACCTTTTTAAAAATTATTTTACGTATCTATTCTTACGTTATTCCACGTTTATTACCTAGCCTTGAGCAAAATATTCGGTCAATTTAATCACGATTTAACAATTTGTAATGTTTGCTCATGTTTATTGTGCTGCTTGTTTGTGTGTAGGTTGTTGTTGGCTTACCCCATTAGTATACATTATTTTTCAGTCATAATTTATAACCACAACAGTACATAATTATTCATTAAAAATAAACTTTTAAATAAGAGTAAACAAAAAATACATAACATTATTAGCCGCCACAGTGTAGCGTCTCAGGTATAAACATCATTATTCAAAATGTATCATAGGAGATTGCTTTGCTTGGTGACGGCGTTCGGACGGCGACTGTCATATGCAGGGGACCAACCGAACTCTGTCAGATAGACAAGGCAACTTTCCTAGAGATCTGCCCAGCTCTCTTCAATGAACAGCTTCAGGAAAAGATAAAATTTGCCAGGTGAGATGCTTTAATGTCAGCTTAAAAAAGGTTACTTTTGTTCCCAATTTAATATAGAAAACACTACTAAGTCTACTGGTTTGACAAATGTCGGCCCTAAGAATTGATCGCCATGGTCAAAACAGACTTTACAGACTGCATGCTAGATTATTTTTGTCTGAGAGTCACTTTACATGACCATGACGACAGTGCACTTCAAAGTTCTATTCTATTCCTGGCACTGTGACATGAAATACTACCCTCAGATATACAGTAAGTCTGAGCTTTGAGTTGGAACGTTTGTGATGTATAATATGTTTGTAGTGGCTCCCCATAAGCCCCGTATGAATGGATAGCCTACTTTCTTCGTTGTGGGCTTTTACATGTTGTAACTTATTGTACTCAATTCATATTTTGGACATTTTACGGAACATACACATTGACCGTTGTGGTTAAAATAATGGCAATTGCCACTTCCTTGGCTACAGATGCCGCAAAGGTTCTTTGAAATGCTGAAGGTTGGGTTGTTATTAGAAGCGATAAAGTTTCCGATATAGTTAAAGAACTGTGTAAAAACATATTCCATGTAAAGGGGAAGCAGCAGTGCGTTAAGGGGGTGTAGGGGTTAAAATATCGAAATTGGGCTTTTGGTATTTTTAGACACTTTGACCTCTTCTGCTATGAGAAAAATAACCTTTGAGGCTAGAAACATCCGTTTTATGCCCTGAAAGGGCACCTCTAGATGGTCATCTTAGCCATGTATAAACGTGCTATCAAAACTTCAAATGCGTTTTTCTCAAAATGTTGTTTTTCTCCACTTTTTTCCCTAAGGCTTTTTTATTTCTAAACCGACTGACTTTAGATTTGGAATATATCTATCCCATAAAATGTGTTTCAATAAAATGCATCCTTTTTTCCAGGTTTAATTCACGTTTTTGAAAAAAAGTCGATTATCTGGTGGAAAATTGAGAAAAATACACATCCGTCAACACACATATTTCAAATTTTTTTTACTGACATTGTATGAAAAAGAAACAAAAAACAAATGCATGTTATTATTTTTATAGGGCTATTTTATAAGTGTACAAAATTTGAAATGATCACATTCAAAACTCTAGGAGCCTTAGGTTTTTGAAAATAGCTCATTTTCAACATACGAAATCCAATATGGCGGCGTTGCCATGGCAACCGTACACAAAACAAAAACAAAATCCACATTTTTCCTCTGATTTGACCATGCTGAATCTGAATTTAAAGCTTAAAAAGTCCCTAGTTCAAGNCCCTTTTAAAAGCTCACCTGCACGCAGAAAAGTACAACAGTATCTTTGCTGAACTTAATTAAAGCAGTCTTTAGTCTACAAATAGGATCCTCCATATCCATTTGTAAGAGTTTAGTCCCTGTATCATGAGGGCATTTGTCTGTAGTACAAGGTACACTGAGGTCTTAACTAACAGAGGGGGCAGAACACACACATACACAACCCCGCATAAAATCATCACCGGTCTCTCTCTCAGCATTTCTACATTACATTTCCTAACGATCTCAAACATCTCAAAGAGCAAAGACAAACTTTGCCTTTCAAGTGCAAAGTCACATTTTTCATATAAGCGAATATATCTTTTAAGATGTTAAAAGAGAATTTGTGAAAACCGTATTAATAAATCGGGAACTTCCGAGGTCTTTGAACGGAATTTTATTCAAGGCGAGTAGAGGTACATGCGAAGCTTCTTGTTGTGGAAGTGTATTAGAGTATATAGGATATAATTTTGAACTTCAATAGCGAAAATTAGCATAGAAATGGTGGCAGTCTGGACTCCTGAATATATGCAAAATGCGATATTTTCAGTTTACTGTCCCTTCACCTACCAGGCTGCTGAATCATGTCCACAAGACATACAGTCTGCCTTTTCTCTCCAAGTCAGCGTTCATCTTTATTATAAGAGTAGACGGGAGTTTAGCGTCAATGTCTGCTCACCGAGGGTGAGTTCCATCGTCACACATTGGTCTCAGGTGAGGTGCTACATCAAAACAATATGAGAGCAGCTCAAGGAAAGGTATATATCCCATATCGGCAGAAACATTCAAGAAACACACGGATTACCTTGCTGCTTCATAAGTGGCACCTTGAAAACACACTGATCAACCCTAGTCATTAAAAAAAAAGTCCTTGTGACAAATCAATCTGGTGGAAAGTGTAGGAAAACTCATGTCGGCCCTAAGTGGATCTTGGATACTCTGCTGTATTTGCTGGAGAGTTCTGACATAAGATTTCTTGGTCCTTTTTCAGACAGTTCCCCATCTTTCAATTCTGGGAACCAGATGTGTTGAAACAGTTATGTTTCTTATCTCAAGTTCTAGAAGTGCCTCATTCGACTGTGGTGGAACACGATTGGGCCTCCTCAAAATTTGCCTTCTTCGTCATCAAAGTGAGGACATTTGGTTTGTGCTGTGGTAGTTGCAAGAACACAGACTAATTAGAAATTTAGTGTAAAGATATCAGTTGCCCGAAGTGTGCGTGTGTGTGTGTGTGTGTGTGTGTGTGTGTGTGTGTGTGTGTGTGTGTGTGTTTGTGTGTGCATGCATGCATGTGTGAGTGTGTTTAAGTGTATGAGTGTGTTTGTGAGGGTGCATGAGTGTGTGTGTGTGTGTGTGTGTGTGTGTGTGTGTGTGTGTGTGTGTGTGTGTGCGTGTGTATTGTGTGAGTGTGTGTACCTGTGCCTGTGTATGTGTGTGTATGTGCGCGCGCGAGTGAAATGGTGGACTTTTAGCCTATGAGTTTCGAACGTGTTTTTTTTTTTAAATTAACCATTTAACTGATTTTCCATCCTTTCACTGTGTTACAATATTCCAAGCTTAGTTTTGCTTTCAGCACGTCCTTTCAAGATCATTCGAAAAGGTGGGAATAGACACATTGTGAATAGCAACTCCATCACTCTTATGCTTATCATCGTTCGTCATATGCCCGTGCGTAAAAACAGTATGACACCCGGAGGTGTGACACACACTTAGGCAGATGAACACAGCGGGACCTCATTTTGTACGTTTATCTTGTTACTGCAAGAATGCTACATGCATGGATTCAACGTCATTCAGTCAGTTCATTACTCGAATAGGCTTCAATATTAAGTATTCCTCGATAATAAGTGTAATTTCCCAAGCGCCAGTGGCATTCTAAATTATTACCGGGGTTTGCTGCAAAGACTTCACCGTTAGACTTGGTTATTTCCCTTAGATATCCCATTGCCCTCATTATGAACATAATTGTGAGGTATAATAGAAATTCTTGAGAAGGAAAAAAAATTAATGGCAAGTAAAATCACAGTCTTGTTTTAACATTACTAACATTGTCATAAAACAGTGACAGCTGGAAATGATACCCTCGAACTGCGCTTTCGGTTGTCATTATCTGCTGTCAATGTTCCATGTCCATAAAGTTTCGGTATAGACAAACAAGGCTATTATTTAAAGAAATCGTGAGGAAATTGCTTGTTCCATGGCTCATATTTTGCTTAATGCCGTGACAAAATGCCTGGTGGAAGTGTTGTCCAAGCTGTGAGTACTTGTTATGATGACTAGACACATTGATGATAGCCCCGAATCGTCACGATCCCAAATATATTCCTACACGGTGTCTCACATTCAACTTTAGTTGTGCTTAAAACCACTAGAAGTGACCACGTCACCTAATCAGACGGTTATCTTCCTGCTACTATGTATAAAGGTGAATTGGATTAGTGAATTAAATCTGTCAAGACAACTTCGACATTGATGACGAGATTTTGTCCGATCACAAAACGTGACGGTGAATACACGAAAATCTTGACTGCGAAATGTGGGCATGAAATGATTAACCCACCACGTTCGATCTCCTTTGGAAATGCATGCATATACTAGATATAATTATATTAGCGAAAAATATTAAACGAAATAAATACACAACGCTTTCGCCAATTTCCTTATGATTCTTGAGAATCTAAGTGCTTTGTTCATGGTGATGTAGCCATCGTGAATGCATAAGGCGATTTAGCAGATATGCGACGAATTAATAAAGTAGGGGAAGATGGGGTGTGGGCGGGAATCCTGTCCTGAAATTCAATTCCATTTTTTATCTTCATCATTATGATTTCAATATCTGTAAAAGAGAAATAAGTAAATACATTTTTAGTGTTGCCTAATACTTACAACATTACAATCAGGGAAGGATGTCCATGCTAAAAGAATTCGACGTGACAGATATCACGGAAATGACTGGTCAAACAAGAGGCATGGCATTGGGGTCCAGCGACAGAGATAACCTGAACCAAAAGAAGAAACACTCGCAGTATGCACATGTTGGCACGCTCTACCATGGAGACTGTACGGTAAGTTGAAAGGATTAAGACTATTCCAGATCTTCTCAACGCTTAGTGTGATATAACTAATTTTTCCACGCACTTTCTTGCTCAGAACTGACATCACACACATACCACACCGTTATTGCACCAAGTCATCTTGAAAGGTGCGAAATAACCACAAATGTGCAGAAGCGACTTAAAACCCTAACTCAAACACTTAAAACAGCGATATCTACGGAACTACAGTGGTGTATAAGATTCCGAAAGTCTATTGCGATTTGCCGCAAGTTTCGATTATTAACGCCGTATTATTTTCATGTTAGGAAGGAGAAGACTAAACAGTATGAAAATCCTCTGACATGTCTGCAAATAACCAAGACCAGAATAATCCATAACTATGCTGCTCGTGACAACTTCCAGCAGTTAATATAATTCAGGTATATATCAAAACAGGTTATTTACACATGCGTGTAAGCAACCTTATTTTGAATCACATAGGTCACACAGGTCCGAAGTCAACATGATATGATCAACATATTAATAAGGTCTTACCCTTTGCAGGACCTGTCTGTTCTGTCAGTGGAGCCCCGCAAGGACATGGCCCACATTACACTGGTCAGCGAAGGTGTTCGTCTCTTCAGGGTGACTGTACGGACATTCCAAAGGCTGGCACCAAAGAAGGCGGTGGAGGAATACCTCAAGAAGGTTTACAGACCACGAATGTGAGTTTTAGGCATTGTACATAACTCATAAAGAACCAAAGAAAATAAAGAATAGCTGTAACTTCTAACCCCTGTTCGACATGAAAATGGCATCAGTTTTGTAGTGGTCTAATGACCTTTAGGAAAGGGTGGCAGAGTAGGGCAGAGGAAATAGACCCTGCAGCTCCAACTCACCTATGTCGGTTGTCAAACTGATACTTTCAGTTTTGTCTTGGACTAGAGGTCCCCGCTTGTCTATGTGTTGAAGAATGAAACTCATGAGTGGATAGTAAACAAGAGCACTTCTCCTCCACGCTTTCTTCATCTATGCTTAATAGATGACTTGCCTCGTAATTCCGCAAAAAAAAAAAAAATTGAAAATGTATTTATGTAACTGTCATCTTTACTTTTTGTTTTCAAGCCTTCCCTTTCCAGCCTCCGTGTGATCGATCCGCCGCCCCTATCGTTTCACTTTTTCTAAATATGTCTTGCGTGTACGTTCATCCCGTCCCTTCCTCCTTTCTTCCGTTCCTGCCTGTCACCCTCCAAAGAAATAAAACTTAAATTTGCTGCCAAGGACTTGGCTTGAAACTATTTCATTATTTTGAGTTTCATCTCGTGTCGATCAGTGTTGTCACTAGATCCTCACCCATGTACCCCTGTGTCCTCAGCTTCCCTTCAGAGGAACAGTTGTCTGCCCATTACCTCAACAACCTCAAGTGGTCAGAATTTAAGAAGAGTATCGTAATCGTACATAACCTGCAGAAAACTGGTCATATGGTGGCATCCATTCCTGCTACATTGAAAGGCTCTAGCGGATGGGCGCGCTGGCCTGGTTATACCGTTAATTCGAAAGCTGACAAAGTAAGTGGTTTCATTATCTTATGCTGTTTTCTCATCTTGTAATCGAATTTGTGGCGGCTTATTGTGTTTGAGCAGTCTCATTTATGGTCGATTATGTCAACAAAAATTGAGCCATGAATTAGAGAGTGGCTGAGAGCTTTAAACTAGAGAGTATTAAATGTAGAGAGTGTGCCTGGTTGTGAAAAAAAGAAAATAAGTAGGAAAAATATTTCAAAAGAATGATAAACACATAATGGATGCCTCCTTCTCCCAGAGTTTACTTACGGATTTAAAGCTAATAACTTTAATTATTCAGATTTGATATATTTGAAATTCGTCACACATTAACTGATGGATATTGTTTACTAATGCGGCAAACTTAAGTATCTAGGTGCGATGGTTACAATCAAAGGTAAAAGACAACTTACAAAAAATCATAAACCTATGTAACAAAAGCATCACGTCATTGTTTGTCATGTGCTTTTAAATTTTTTTTTGGGTCGTGATTAATATATAGCATGTAGACTATTTCTTTTCATAAGCCTACACTATTTTCCTATTTTCTGTTTAACTCGTAAAGTTATTGGACTTTAAATTAAATAAACATATTTTTTTGGCCTCCCGGAGTATAGTTATATTCCTATTTACTCAAGCTCTGCGCTAGATTCTGTGAGCTGGTGTATCTTGTCTGATCTGCCTGGCATGTGGTAAGCTGGTGCTCATTTACCAAGAAAACTGTCTATTCTCTTTCGCTGTACGTATAACCTGATGCTAATTTTTCCGGCTCGGTTTCGGTCGAGGTCTAGACTATAGACATAAGTCTGCTTGGAATACATCACTAACATCTGTTTAACGCAACTCTGTCAAAATCATATGCGTAAATCAACTAAAGGCTATGTACCGAGAGTACCGAGAGAATTAAACTGATAGTTTAATTCTCACTTTAATAAATCAATATCTGCTATTATAATTTCACACTGACAATGGAATTGATAGGTATGATCCACTAGATCTATATTATTATACTTAAATGACCGACCTGGCAAAACGGCACAGAATCACTTTTCTTGGTTCCAGATTTACTTTCATTTCAGTTGCGTGTATTTTCATGTCGGTTGTCTATCGTGCGCCTGGTTTCGAACTTTGATTGGGCTCATTGAGCTGGCAAATAAAAACATCACAAAATATTACCCCGGAATTCTTTTTACATTGAATAGTAGTCTAATTTATTTTTTTTTGCTTTAAGATTAATCACAATAAGTGAAGCCCGCATATCTCATAAAAGAAACGAAAATCGGAATATATCCCCCCCCCCCCNCCCCCCGTCCTTTTTAATGAATTCTTTGCTTACTATCAGTTGTAGCGTTGGCCACTACATTTTGTGAGGTAGAGGTTTTCTCTGTGTCTCTTAAAAACGAATGTAAATGACAAGTGGAAATATAGCGTTAGGCTGTCAGAGGGTGGTGTCCCTTGCTTACCGTTTCCTGGCAGTGAGAAATCTGCTGAGAAAGTGGTGCAGTGGGATTTACCAATCCAGAGGCAGGGTTAGGATTAGCGGTGCCCTGAGCCAGAGAATAATACGAAGCCCCCGAGCTGGAAGTGTGGGGAGAGAGAGAGAGAGAGAGAAAGAGAGAGGAGAGAGAGAGAGGAGAGAGAGAGAAGAGAGAGAGAAAGAGAGAGAGAGAGAGACAGACAGAGAGACAGAGAGACAGAGAGGAGAGAAAAAGATACCTCTCCTCCTTTTCTCTCACTGCTGCTGCGTCTTTATTGTCTTGTTTGGAAGGGGAGGGAGGGACGGAGGAAATGAGTGAGGGAGAAAGCTAGGTAATGAATGCGGGAGGAAGCAACGAAGTGAATGTGGGGAAAATCAACGGAGTGAATGAAAGAGGAATTGCATGAGTAAGTGGATGGAAAGGGCCGTAACCACAGCCCCTTTAATGTGGTGTGCCCAAAAACAGGAGGAATAGGGCCAAAACTAGCTCGACCTTTCCTCCCCACCTCTGTAAAACTATCCCTTGCAGGCTCCTGGCCTCATTTCCTCTCGCATTATTATTGTCTTCATCGGTTTTTTTTTCTTTCCATTTCTTTGGAAGCCCCTGAAAATCAGGTCCCAGCATATGCTCGAGTTACAGAGTGCTTGTCAGGCCTGCCCCATGGAATGATCTTGCAAGAGGGAATGGGGGAGGGAAGCGGAGGTGGAGACGGAAGAAAAAAAAATTCTCCATGACGCCTGAAAGACTTTTTCGCAAAACCTCTGTCTTTTGGAGATGTTACAGAACTGCTATGACGTCATTTTCCCAACACAGACGGGTGGATGCCCGATTTAGATGCCAGATGAACAATATCAAATGTGACAGGGTAATAGTGGTATCAATGCATTTCTATTTTAAGCCAGGGATTTCTAATTTACCTCAGATTCTGAATAAGAGTAGAAACAAGTGTGATTTTGCAGTGCTTTTATACGAATTGACTGGTAACTTTGCTCTGATCAGTTAAGAAAGTACTTTATGTTTGATTATACAACACACCGAATCACTGGAAAAGACCCATGATTTCTGTCCTTTGGCTAGTTTCATGAGAGTAAATGCCCTGTCCATCTTTATGTATATTTTCTCTGACTGATGTTTGGCAATACCAAATAAAATACAATAACTTATACCAATACTTTGATCAAGGCAGTCTTCATAATAAAATCGATTCTTATGTTTCTCTAAATACAGCAAATTGCATGAAGCTTTAAAGGCTTTTCACCAAGAATACTACATTTTCGATAATAACTCCGCTGCTTTTAGCCCTACTTTCCTTTTTTTTTTTCGCTCTTCTGCTACAACTGTCGTTTAGAGACAAATTTTTCATTGCTTTGTAATTATTATTGTTCAAGATTTCATGTCTATTATCAGTGAAATTTTCTGGAAATATATAGGCCTACATTTTTTTCATCTTTGGAAACTGATTCATCAAACAGAAAAGATTGTTTTCGGCTTTCTTCACCGTTTAAACCCTGTATTTGATGTATTAAACCACCCCTAATCACCATCTGTAATATAACAACATCCGCTAAATTGTAAAACTTTTTTAAACAATAAAATACTATAGAACTATCTGAAAGTAACTGGATAATAGCAGCTCCTTTAATCACATTTTTCCATGCTCCCAAAAGTTACCGTAAAGCGGAGCTGATTGTACTTGCTATGAAAAGTTATCCTTAAACGTATATGACGTATTCTGGTCTAGTTATACGAGTCCATCATTCTGAAATTTATATCGGTTACTCAGAGTTGTACCTCCATGTTCTTTTTTAAAAGCTGACTACGGGGCGTTATCAAAGGACGGTGTAAACATAATAATTTTAGTAACAAAATGTACAATGTTCTTTTATACTGACCGTAAGAAGGGGCTTTTCGCCATCAACGTTTAAGTGGTTAAGGAGCCACATAGTGATAAAATCTTTTGTACATTATGTACATTATTTTGTACATTATTGATGGCCCGCCAGAGTGAAATTCACTCAAAAGCAGTTTAAGTCTATTCTTTTTCAAATGTGAGAGTAAATTTGAAACACTCAGCTTAAAATAATAATAATAATAGATTATATTTATATAGCGCTCATTCCAATAATAGGCCCTAAGCACTTACTACATTGGCAGACCTACAAATTAAATCATCCTCTCTCAACAATCACTCTTCTCTTTATATCTCTCACTCTCTCTTTCTCCCTCTCTATCTCTCTCTTGCAGACAAGCTAACACATAACCTTCTGTCACATGTTCACAAATGCCACACTGGCGGATTTCACATCTGACAAACGAAGCCTTGACCGAACACATATTATGTGCGCATGAGGACCAGAAGTCTCAGATCGGATGGATTGGGGGTGGGNGGGGGGGGGGGGGGGGGGGGGGGGGGGAGGGAAGGGAGCATAGGTTCCAGTTTGTAAAAAGACTGTGCTCTCACCCCCCGACGCTGAGACTCGTACATGCGCACACCTTCCAAAAAAAATGGTTTGGATGACATAACTGAGATGAGCCAGAAACATTTCTTGCAAAGGTGTGACTCCAAAGCTTGGACTCAACGAGTTTCAGATGGCGGGAGCGCTAACACTAAATGATCTGTCGCTTCTAGAGTATCCCCATCTCTGGTTCTTAGATGAGATGCTGGTAACATGATCTCAGAGGCCGAGGTAGCTCGTATAGCTCAATCAGATTGGCCAAATATATGATGGAGCAGTATTATTAAGACACTTATAGCATACGGCCGTGATTTTAATAATAATAATATTGATTCTTGCATTTACTGGGAGTTAGTGCAATCTTATTAGCATGGGAGTGACATGCTCTGTCTTTGACTTTTGTTAGAACCAGACTTGCCGCCTTATTTTGAACACGCTGAAATATGTGTAGGATTTCACTGGGGATGTTGACCATAAGTGAACTGACCAGTAATCAAGTCTTGAGAATATGAGAGATGATATTAGAATTCTGATTGAGTCTTCATTAAAGTGCGACTAAAGTGCTAGAAAAAATGTAATTTCCGACAGTTTTTATATTTTCAATATCAAGTTTTAGATCAAAAGTCATCATTTTTGCTAAAAAATAATATTTCGAAATTAATTTTACAACTTTTACCCTATTCTAAAATTGTAAGAAAAAAAAAAACCGTACGTACGGAAACGTCAGGTCAGCGCGGAAGTAGCGGTGTTTTCGATCGAGAACAATGACAGCACCGGTCGAGCCGTATCAGTTCGAGCCCCTGCGCCGAAAAACAGATGACGAGGATATAATTGAGGAGAAGACTATTGGACCACCATTTCAGGAATGGTAAGCAAGCATTCTGTCACAGTTTAGCTCTCTGTATTGTTGACCATGTGCTAGTCTAGACTACTCTCAACTTAGTAGACTAGTCTCGATCTAGATCTAACTTTGCTAGCATGCATGTCCACATCAGTGTTTACTTAAACAGATGCCTCCACGTGCTGTACGGTGTCTTCTGTGGATCCATCTCTAGATTTACAGTTTACCGCACAACCATAACCCATTGTTTCCACGTGGGAGCGAGCCCTACTGAGTGCAGCGCTACGAGTAATAGCCTTGAGCCCGACGCGTAATAGCCATGAGGCGTATATACCGGTGTTGGTGACGTCACGTATTTCTGGCGAGGCGAGCAGCGGTGACGCTAACACAGGAGGGCATGGGCATGTGTTTCTTTGTGATTTCTTCGAAACGCGTTAGATTTGATGGGTTTGAGAAGGTCAGTAGGAAGTTTGAATCACTGATGCATGTTAAAATAGTAATTTCACAGGATTCCGTGCACTACACCATAAAAGTACTTTAGTCGCACTTTAAGGAAAGGTTGCCCTATTCTGCGTAAATCTAAGTAGAGAATCTTAATAAATGAGTGACACGGCGTTGCATAGTACGTTTGCTGTTAAAAATCACTCCAACGTTTCTGACTTTTTCTGACAACGATATCATCTCACCTCCAACTCATATACTACTAATATCGGTGGAAATATCCCTTAAATTTGTACGGCACAAAACGATCTCTGTCCTCTCTTCATTCATTTTTAACTTGTTGGAATTAATTCATGTCCCAACATCACCTTCACACAATAGATCGTTTTGAACTTTCAAAAGTGCAGTCTCTGTATTCTGAAAGGATTTATATAGACTGATATGTTTTAATATGGCGGTTCTGTTCAAGATTAAATTTTAGCTGCATCAGCACTACTTTTTCTACAATTTTTCGATACAAAAAACATATTTGATACTGGCCGACAGTTGTTCAGCTCTTCAGTACACAGATTTTTCTTCTCATAAGAGAGGTGACCACAGCATGTTTAAAAGACTGGAACCGTTCCTGACTGGAGTGAATCATTGATCAAGTCTTTCTTTATCTCACACAGGCTGTCCATATTGTCAGATGACATGGATGTAGGGATTAGGTCTAGGCAACATGTTTTGGGTGGGGATGACAATATAATGAGATTCGCTGATTCAAATATTATTCAAATTTTGTCATGCATTCTTCCATGAAGTCATCAAAAGTAATAACTGGTGAAGTGACAATATCCAGTTGGTTTCTAATAGTTGTAATTTTGTCACTAAAATATCAGCCAAAAGGCTTTCAGCGACCTCTTCTTCAGGAATTGACCGGGGGAGATATTTTGTCTTAGCTCTACCACATAGGGCATTTGTAACACTGAAATACAAGATGAAATAGCGCTGCAGTGAAAGGCGCTCTTGGCATTCTTAATTTGATCCTCCACTTTATTATGAAGTCTCGTGTATATGTTCTTATGAACAGTCAGCTTGTTCTTCCGCCATTTTCATTCCGCTTGGCGTCTCTCGGTCTTTGTGACCTTGAGAACTAAGGTCCTCCACGGCGCTTATGGACGGTCCGTCGCTACTCTGCTCCTCTGAGGCGCGTGGTGTTCAAGATGCACTCTCAGTGAGATGTTATACGCGTCCGCTTTATTCTTGCACTCCACTGAAGACGGGTTTCAATTCCTCTAGGTCTGCTTTCTGTTTACTGGAGTCGATACATCGTGTGTTCCGAGAAGTGACGATATCGCTTCTTCGGCCCCGGTTGTTCTATGTCCAAGTTAAATGTGATGGTATGATGGTCTGACACTGCCTGTAGAGTTCTTATCGACGATGACCCAGTCTAATGTGTGCCATTTTTTGTGTGTTGATTGGTTGACAAGCTGGCTGAGATCTCTGGATGCTAACCCATGTTTCACAATTTTAGCGTCGCTATCTAAGGTTGAATCATAGTGGATATTAAAGTTTCCAAAAATTATTGGCACCTTCTGCTTAGTCAAATAATGATCAAGAAGATCTTAAAACTCTTCAATGAAGACGTTATAATAGACGACTTGTTCTTTTTAGAATTTTAAAGGGAGGAGGGCGATATATGCAGACAAACGAGGAAGTGCACTCGCTCCCATACATTCAAAGCTCTGATATATAATTGGATATTTTATAGGATGTTACATTTAGGTTGTCTTTGTGTATGAGACAGATGCCTCCACCCCGGCCTTACAGCCATAGGAAGGATCGGATATGAAAACCGTATGAGATTATTTTCCATTGTATTACTTAATCCCCCTCAGATGACAATAATTTTACGGTGAAAAAATCGATGAAGTTCACTTCATGAATCATGTCATTAGGGACGTCGGTCTTATTACGACGAGACTGAGAGGTGAGTAAGATTACTTTAGATGCGTAGAATGATCTTGAGTATCAAGACATGTGTTTAATGCTGATTAAATTCTGGGGTGGCCGTGGTGGAAAGGTGGGTCACTTTAGGCCTACGTAACATACTTGAGGGATCAGCTGATCGAAGTAAATAAACATGGACCGCACTGTGTAACAAAAACATTGCTTGAATGACTAGCCAGTCTGGGCATTAAGAGGCAGTCCCGTGAATGTATAAGCATGCAGTCAAAACCAGCCTAATGAAAAACTGGACACCAAATCAGAAGGCGAGGTGACTATTTTTGGAAGAGATTTGTGAAAAATTTTGGACGATAACCTCCCTTTTTCTTCCCCTGTTTTTTCTTCCTTTGGCCCCATTAACATTTTGTGTTATTCTACATATACCACTGTGATTTCGGGAAATTTCTTCCATGGAGGTTAAAGTACTCCATTTGCTCGATCTTTTAACGGCAAGAAAAAAAAAAAGGGGGGGGGGGGGGGGGGGGGGGGGCAATGCCCAAGATTTTTCACAAATGTCCTTTGAATAAGGGCACCTCAAATTCTGATTTGGTCCCCAATTTTTCATTTGGCTGGTTTTGACCGCATGCGAATACATAGTCCTACACATTTTATTTTTTTATCTAGAAACTACCTGAAACTTTAAAAAATTGGATGTTTTATTTAGATCACAGGTCATTTTACATATTTTTACACTCTAACACTGGCTGGCAGGGCCCCAAAAAAGGGGTATTTTATATATTAGCGGATGAATTGGGTTGTACACAATGAGTGATTTGCCCCTCATTGAATAGGTCTCACAAACCTTAATCCCTCCCCACATTTAATTATTTCCTACAGATGTTTTGAGTAGTTAGTAGTGATGCATTTTCTATTGTTAAAGTGTCACTATCTTGCTTCTTTAATGACAGAAGATGATATATCTGTAGTGAGGTATATTTACAGAGGGACACAGATTGTTTTTAGTAGTCTCACTCACTGAGATGAATTGGATGAGGTGTTGATAGCCTTTGTTAGTTCCCTGGAGAAATATGCAACTGCCAGCTGTCAAGCACATTCATTTCCCTACAAAATGGTACCAATGTTGCTGCAATATCTGTCTTAGATCATTCTTATGGCCCAATTTAGAGTTTGATACCTCTCAAAATAGCCAATTCTCTTGATGACATACTCTATGCTACTTGGAAAGCTCCTATTTTCTTGGCATTTCTTAAAGGGTGATTGTGTTATTGATTGAGGAAGACGCTCTGGAGAAACAAAAGTTTGGTGCATCTGCCCAAAAAAATTTAAAGAAAATTCAGCTTTCTTTGGCAATACCATGTGAGCCTATGGGGTAGGTTGAGAAGAGATGGGGTGGTAATTTTTCTTAAGGGTAGGGGTGGGGTGGTTAAGGTCAACAAAGATGTTCTTATCCAGAATCTGGTTGGTTCCACTCTGTAGCTATTGAGCATTTTTCTCTACGGTTATTTATTGATCAACTGTTAAGGTATCGGTCTTAGCAGCCCGGTCGGGGCCGTGCGGCCCTGGAGCCCTGTTTAAACATGCATAAATTAATTATCTTTGGGTTACTGGAGCTGGCTCCCATGACTTTGTTTGTATGTCATATTTACACAACATATCCAAAAAACAGCACATTTGAGCCCAATTTGTAGGTATAGTGAATTTATATTGAAGATATGTGTTGTGCATGTTTGTAGAAACACCGGGAAAGCCTGGTTGGGGCCTTACGGTCTCGATTAGATCTACTGCTGCAGTTGGCTGCTTGTTTGTTGTTGCGTGTTCGCTATCATATGTATCATGTGACTAAAGGCCTGTGCAGTGTGTTCGGTCTCTGTGGTCATAACGAGTCCTGAATTCGATACCAAAGTCGATTCTTTTTTTATTGCTTTATTATATGAAGTAAGGTCGGACTGAAGTGAGTTTGTAATACTGGTCTCGATGTTGGCCCGTAGGCCTAATATTCGCCCGTACTTTCCTCTTTCCTGCTCATTCCGTTACACCAAGCCCTGGGCCTGTATAGTCCAGTGGATGACAGCGGAGCTATGGCTTTTATAACATGCACGTTTAGATTTTATGTAAAATCTCAGTCTTTGCTCCTCTGATCATAATACCTTACTTGCGATGAGAAACATCTGAGACTGCTGGCCCTCATGGGCTGGGCCATCACATCGTGACATCTCTTGCTGAAAGCTATTTGGACAGTGGCCATAATGTTACCTGTGACATGTTCTTTACATCCTACCCACTTGCCCAGACCCTCTTGGCAAGAAAAACCACCCTAGTTGGGACTATGACATCAAATAAGCGCTGTATTCCTATGGAACTGTTGGAAACGAGAGGAAGGAAACCCGAATCATCCCTCTTTGCTTTTCAGGACAAAATTACCGTTGTATCTTATGTGCCCAAACTGAGTAAGATTGTTGTGCTGCTCTCTTCTCAGCATACCACCCAAGATGTTGTGGCGAATTTAAAAAAAAGTACCAGAAATAATCATCTTTTATAATCAAACAAAAAGGGGTGTTAACACTGTTGACTGGATGACCAAAAAATCTTAATGTAGTCGAGGAGGTGGCCGCTGGTATATTTCCATAACCTCTTGGACATTTCTTTTCTTGCTGCTTATGTTCTGTGGATTCTACAATACCCTGAAGACAGAAATTATTCAAAAAACAGACCAGAGAAAGAACTTTCCGCACGCCATCGGTGAGGTGCTCATTTAGCCAGAGGTGGCAAGAAGAGCAGCATCTAGTAATCCAGACATCAAAAGATCAATCCAGGCTGCTGGAATCACCTCTGCTGGCTCAGGCCAAGCCCATCCTGTTACTGTGAAAAGGTGTCGCTGCTTCAAGTGTCTGCAAACCAAGGATGGCAAATTCAAGACTGTTTGTCAAAATTGTCAACGCAACATATGCCCTGCTCATACCACAACATTGTGTGACAACTGTTAAACTGCTAATCGTGACAGTAACTAGATCATGTGACCCATCAGTCAGTTCAATAAATAGTTCTCAATGTTCGTCTGTTTTTCTGAGGAGAATGTTTATTCATCATAGAAGTTTATGTATTGTGAAGGTTTCATGTTAAGGGTGTGGGTACAAGCTGTGTCTGTCCATGTCAGTCATTCTCTCTCTCTCTCTCTCTCTCTCTCTCTCTCTCTCTCTCTCTCTCTCTCTCTCTCTCTCTCTCTCTCTCTCTCTCTCTCTCTCTCTCTCACTCATAACCAAGTGCATCTGGGGTTTTTTTTTCCTATTTAAAAGTCATCGGGGCCACACGGCCCCGGTTGGGCATTCTTGTAACTTCCAAAGTCTGGGCTGCTATTAGTAGAATTGATAAATACTAGTTTGATATAACGACTATACCAAATGAATTTATATTGCTTATGTGAGAGAAACCATTAGGCATTATTGTTGCCATTGCACATTTATTTGTACTCTGTTCATTTATGTGAAATTGCCATCGATGCTTTATATCTGCAGTATCGATACTACTTAGTTATATAGGAATACATTATGAAAGGTTCTCACGGCCTTAATTGCACGGTTTCTTCGCGATAACATGTCAAATGTATTGTCTCATGTCATAAGGTTTCAGGAAAAACATTGTGAAATCCTCCCACCCCTGTTTAGTTTTTCACAGGGGAAGAAAGCGGAGTGGGTGGCGTGCTACTGACAAACCATGGATTACATGTTCTAGATGTAGGCTACATTTTGGGATGTTAGAAACTTAGCTCATCACAATGTTTCTTCAAAAAGACACTGCAAATTTGGCAAAGCGTGGTTATCAGTTGGTGGTGGTGTGTAGTGGGAGAGAGGATGGGAGGAAGGGTGTAGAGGAGAGAGAAGGGGATGTGTCCTTTTTTTATGTCCAGTTCAGTTCCAGCTACAGTGAGTTATTGTCAGAACCTGGAAGTAGGAAACCACATGTAATAATAACCAATTTGTTTGTTTGTTGCTACTGTGTTTAATTAACAAAGATTTCCTCTTTAAGAAACCGGGTGATGCCAATTTACCACTACTAAGCATTTTTTTTAAATATGGCCATTTTAAAACAGCTTTATTTCGGGGTGGTAGGGAGGTGGAGGGGGGGGAGGGGAACTTTTCGACTTAGATAAAATTGGGAACCAAGTATATTTTTGTATTCATGTTGTATTACGGTTCCATAATCCAATGAAAACTAAGAAGGCCGCTCTTTGATTACGTGTCTGTGTCATCTTTTCACGGCCCACAAACTTGTGTCAAATGTAACAGGTACGATAATCCTTTCCCCACCTTCTGGCACGTGTCATTTCCACATCCATACTGTCATTATCATCGCGCTTTGGTCAACACCACCAACACCATCACCACTGCCACCATCATCATCATCGTGAATCAAAATATCGTTAGGTAGCAAGAATAGCATGTTGAAAGATATTGATATGACGACTTGACCGTAGTCCACTAAAAAATTTGAGAAGGTGTGTTGCTGTTTTGTGGAGGAGAAAAAGGCAGTAGGTCCGTATTACTAAATGTTTTTCTGCTCTGTTGTTACAAAATTTAATCTCGTGCTCTCACTGTCCGTCTTTCTCTCTCGGTCAGCTGTTGACATCAATGCAGATTTATTTTAAAACAAAGGGACATCACGACTGTTCCTTCAATTCCCTCTCCCTCCAAATGAAATAAAGATATGCGAGGATAATATGTATCCCATTCCTCCCTCTCCCCTCCCACATACCCCCCCCTCTCTCTCTCTCTCTCTCTCTCTCTCTCTCTCACACACACACACACACACACACACACACACACACACACACACACACACACCACCACCATACTACACCACACACACCGATCAGCAAGCATGCGTTTGCAAGTTTTTAATGTGTTCTGAATGAGTGTTGTGAAGAGATGAATTTCCAGGATCTCGAAATGAACTAGAAGTTAATAGCCCTTTCTCCACCTCCCCCCCNGCGCCCCTTCCCGCCCATCCGGGAGGCGAGCGAGGATAGGGAACATTTCGGACCAAATTTTCTTGAAAATCTTTGACAAGAGACGATAAGTTTGACATGTTTTCCCGAAGGGATCATATTACGTTGGCCGAATAAACCATTCAAAATGTATTCAAAATTATGAATTGGTATGGATTTCATAACCAAAAAGTTTCGGTGGTAATTTCACACAAACGAATAGAATATAAATATTAGCATTTTATGTGTGCAATAGCAATATAAATGCCTATGGCTTCCTATCACAAATCGACTGAAATTTTGATTGATGCGGTTGTCACATCAACGATACTAGTGTTTGTAGTTTGTACTAGTACTGATACCTTAGCAGTTGATACATAAACGTCCGTCTAGTTTATGAACGTGAACTTTGAACTGAATTAGATACAGAGAACGGATAAAATGAATTGATGGCAATGACAACAGATCTGACTCCACCGACAAACGACAAGCATGAGATAGTAATAAGAAGTATCGGTCCTCCAGTTTCTTCACTTGCCAGTGTCCAACACTGACCCTTTCTATTGCTGCCTCTGTCAATTGGATCGTTGACTGGAGCTTAAAGTCCTTGTTGTTTCTGGAGACTTCCCCCGTCATGCGTTTCCATATCAGTTCGATTGGGTTCAAATCGCAGTGATAAGGTGGCAATCGCAAAATTTCATGGTCATGTTGGCGGATGATGTTATCTGAGGCATATACTTTGTCTGGTCGATTCTTTTTGATGAACGTATGTAACTCTGACTTCTTCATTTCTGCATTGTAGGGAAAACCACGGCTTTCTAGCTAGGTTTGCATATCAGATTTTAAGCTGGCAGATGTAGGTACAGTGTGATAGCACAGAGTGTGGCACAGAGTGATAACTTGCATTGTCCATTACAATGCATGTGGGTCCTTCTAGACGAGGCAGTAAGCGATTTTGTAGCCATTCTGTAAATATCGTTGCGTTCATCTCGCTGTGGTAGTCGCGGCCGTTTAAATGCACAGAGGTGAATACTAGAGCACACCCTTCAACACACTCCTGCATGCAGTACAATGATGCGTTGCCCTTTGCCGATGGGTGTTTTCAGGCCAGTGCTGTTATCAGCTGAAGTCCACTCCCTCGACGGTTCGTTATTTACATTGATCCAGGTCTCGTCTAAAAAGATGATCTCATATCTTTTTTCTCGCACGACTGCAAGTAGTCTACACAGACAAAAAGAATGGGATGAGTGGAGATATTATAAGGAGAGAGATGGGGTTGACTCGGGAAGTGATTGGGGTGAGATGCGGAGAGGTGAGAGTGAGGTGAGGTGGGATTAGATGGTGAGGTTGGATGAGATGAGGTGAGATAATCTAGTCAGGTCGGATCTATGTTGCAGGTCACAACTTTGTGGCGTCAGGATCTAAACGACGGAATAGTCTATGACCACAATTATCGTTTGCAGCGTCCATCTCCCTTAAATAACGGCTACTTGTAGTTGCTCCGTCAGTCTTTCCATAAGTTAGTCAGTTCGTTCTTAAATTTCATACAAATTAAAAGACAACGCTTTTTTTTCCACTCACCTAAGATATTTGCATCTTGTTGAAACAAGATCTGATCGTTCGTTTTGGAATCTTCTTCCACTTCTTGTGGACTGGAATTTGAAGCCCAACTTTTCACGGCCGAATGGAGAGTTCCTTTTGAGACCCTGAGGTCGTGCTCGGTCTCAAAGATGTGTTTCAATATTTTGAGAGTGATGTATCTCAAACAGTTTCAATATGCATCTTTCTATGACATCTATGTCGAAGTTGTCAAGTAATGGTTTCCGGCCTTTTTCACTTGATCTGTCATTGCTAAGGACTGGCAGCTCGTTCTTCCAGCGTCTGAGCGTCGTTTCTTTACACCCAAGCAGGCACTGGTGCGTTTCAGAGAACCGGTATAAGACACCTGAAGACTCTTCTTATTAGCTTCACGTTCGTGGTATCTTAGTGCTCTGAGCGCAACGTGCTTGACTGCAGGATCGTATTGTCGAGGCATGATGTTCCAGATATGTAGTTTAAATGTGTGTCTGCCTTCTAATGATGTGTTCGATTATGCACATGGAGCTATAAAGAACACTGGAGTGCGTATCACGTGATTTTGGCCATGCGAGGTTGAAGACAATAGACGCCATCTTGGCTAGGGATGAGTGCAGCGGCGAATGAAGGCGGAGAGAGGGATTTTCAATTTTGTTTTTCACCAGACTACGTCGTAACCATGGTACAGACTTGCTGTGAACTGCAACAACAGATGTACCAAGGAAACTTTACAAAGAACCTAACACCACCACAGTACGATACTAAAACTGCTGTTTATTTATTACTATTGTAATTGTTTATTTATTCTTTAATTTCCTAACACTGTATTTTATTTACCACTTGTAATCGCCACCACAAAACGAAAGCCTAGCTAGAGATAGAGATAGAGTGAAAGAGAGAGAGAGAAAGAGAGAGAGCGCTAGATAAGGGTAGGCCTACTAATACTATAGGCAGCAAAGCAGCCGCCCGCTCGTACCTTGCACAGTGTTGCCACTCGCAGGGATTTTCCCCTACTGTAGGGGAAAATGGCTTTTCGTAGGGGGTAGGGGAACCCTACGGGGAAAACTGTCAAATGTAGGGGAAAGTGCTCATAAGATTGGACACAACATTGCAAAGAATAAAATGATGGCCAATCATACACTTCGCGCGTAGGGGAATGTAGGGAAAAATTAGCCTCGCTGTAGGGGAAAACCATCAGTCCAGAGTGGCAACACTGACCTTGCCCTAGGTCGTCCGCCATGTTAGTTGCGCGCCGGCGGTGTACGCGAAAAGGGATGTACGCACTCCAGTGTTCTTTATAGCTCCATGATTATGCACCAGAATGTTTGGCATGTTCATTAAAAAATGAGGTGTGCAGTGATGCTTGAAATCGGGAATGCAAAAATTTGCACACAAAGTTCAGCCTTTATGTCAGGGTACGTGGAAGAGGCTGTGGGTGGGGGCGGGGGAATAATCGGGGAGGTCGTGCATCAGTGTAAATTACACTGTTTGTGACTATTGTTGTGAATATTTTTTTCATGTGAAATGCAGCTTGTCTGATCGCGGGCGTAGTATTTTGTCCTTGGTTAACGGTTGCTGTCTGCAGTAAAAATAGCGCTTGTTATGTCTAAACAGCTAAACCACGGAATGTTGCATTGACCGAATTATTTGGACTTGCTCTTATGTGAACCTGCCGTGAAATGAAGACTACTGTGAATACCGTAAAAGTTCTGTTCTTAGAAGCATCGTGTTTCCTGAGTTTTTTTTTAATACTTTAATGAAGAAAACTTTTTTATCTGTAACTGTCCACAAGTGAATAAACACGTCTCTGATAAGACAAATTGAAACAAGAGGCTATGCAACATTTGGCGAAGTTTGATCAAAGCAAATCCGAGATATTCGCGAAAAACGAAAACCGTATAATGTTGGACATACTACAGTACCCTGCTTTCAAGTAGTACGTTTGGCAACTGGACCAATAGCAAGGAGTGACAGGAGAGTTAAATGATTTTTCCTATTATAATATCAACGAATCATTGTGTGATGTGAAAGCTGGGTTAATGTCCCTTATTTTATATTTGTGAAACGTATGGTACAAATTATTAAGATACTGAGTATCGTTTGAAAGAAACCTTTTGGCTGATATGTTGCTATTGCCCATGTAAAATTTCAACACACTATTTTTTTGTTTTGCTTTCCTCCTTGTTAAAATAACAACCTAATCCTTGTGATAAGATCAGATAAGATAACTTTATTGGTCCATATTCTGGAAAATTGTTTTGATTCAGCATCAAACAGTAATAACATTAATATAATATAACAAAACACACACACACACACACACACACACACACACACACACACACAACACACACACACACACACACACACACACACACACACACACACACATGCACGCACGCACACATATACACCTGGAAAACATTAGTCAAAAACATAGCTTGCACAATTTGATTCAAAGGTCCGATGAAGCGGACCCCCTAGCGATTCTCACAGAGTGTGGGACAAATGAATTTTTGTAACGTTCAGTGCGTGATCTTAGTGACAGAATTCGTCCACTTCTTTGAGGTCTGATGTAACTGTTGAAAACTGTTGATATCAATATCAATATCACCGATTACATTTTGAACAGCTCTTACGGCCAAAACGGCAGGACTCATACTGGATAATAAATCAAGGTTTTTCACTCATGTGATAAGCTTTCTGAATAATGTGTCTGAAATCAATGCGGGGTTGAAGAGGGAAGGGGGGAGGGGATGTTTTCCCTCCGACGACAATGGACGTATATGAGGAAAATCTGTTTGAATTCACTTTGCTTAATTTGAGTTTCCTCATATAAGGGCCAGCGAATATGATCATTTTGGGGGGAACTGAGAATTTTCTCACTTTATGTTCTTGCACATCCGATTTTTTTCTATTCTGATAAATCTATTTTTTTCCAGTATTACCCAATGTCAATGAAGGCAGTGGAAAAGGCCAATAAACCCAGTGACAGCCGCAGACGCAAAGAACATGCTGGCACTACTAAGAAAGGCATTAAACATGGAACTGACAAACTTCAGAAAAAGAAGGAGGAAACTGATGATGAAGAAACCGAGGAAGAGGATGAGCTAGACGAGGATGATTTCAAAGAACCACCCCCACCTTCTCCAGATGCTCTGAACTCTGAAATGTTCAGCTATCGACTTGTCAGCGATCGGTCAATGACCTTGATTCCACCTCTCACCAGGAGTATAGCATCGTGGAGGAAGAGCTCGAATGAGTCCCTTGATGCTTACAGCTGTGTTTTTCGTGTATGATTTAAGCGGTATTGTAAAGGCCATGGAATTTTCCCCCACTCACCCGCTGGAAGTTTGTTATAGAGCTATAAGGTCCTACATTTTTGCAGGTATTTTGAGTGCAGCTGAAGTAAGATGAACTGAAACTGGCTAATCAAAACATCACTGTTTATCCGAACGATTTTTGAAGTCCCGCGAAGTTGTAAGCTCACTCCGCTTTTACAGGACAAGGAATAGCTTGAATACTTTTTAACCAATATTTATGCGCATGTTATCCTCCGATATTTGCCCCTCATGCCTTGATTGTGGCTGTACACAGTGACTGCTCGAGACGAAATGGCGCTTACCAGACTCGTGACTGATACGAGTAGTGTGAGTATTTTCTGAAGAAAAACGGTGCACTAGTGAGTCTTCTTTAGTTCGTAAAATTCGGCCTTGAGGAAGGAAAAGGTGCCTTGTGTTCCTACTGTATAAAGTGATGTGATGTAACTGCACCAAGTAGGATAGTATATTTATGCTGTTTCATAAAATGCTCATTCCTTTGCCAACAATCAGTAGTAGGATGCATCGTAATTCTCATTCTACAAATGATGCTGAAAAGCACGTTTTCAACATTTGTCCTACCGTACCTCTTGGCCCATATTAGACATTAGAATCGGTATTTTGACACTATACTAACATAACTGTGGATACATCGTAACTTTTCACCCAGTATAGCACCAAAGACCTATGAAGTAATAAGACAAGATGGTATGCAATCCTACGATACTGTTCTAAATATGCATTGGTGTTCAAAGGCAACTCAGATTTGTCACGAAAACAGTATTTATCGTCAAATCTGATAAATTACAGTTTGCCAAGATTTTTCATCAAATAAACAAACAAACAAAACTACTCGAGGCGCCATTTTGAAATTACTTGTATGGTAGTATGATAAGAACACGTATGTTCATTTGCAAAATAATTTTTTTTTTTGGGGGGGGGGGNGTCTTTTTTTTTATTAGTCCCGGCCGCCATGACTGACGCGCTGACTCAAAACGTATCTAACGCAGTGGCAGATCGATACAGTCCCATTTGTTTACACCATTCTTGCAAATCCATAATATGTCTTCCTTCCAGTGACCTTGTCAGAGCGAATTTGACACTAAAATCACCAAGATTGATGAGCCGGCCTAACTTCAGAGCAGAGCCTTCTTTAGTTTAGCAGATTGATTGTTGTCGGCGTGTTAATAATCGCGATGATGGTTTGATTAGTTCCAAACGATAAGATAAATTTCATGAACATAGCCAGTCGTTGCGATCCTTACGAAGGCCGACCAGCTTACCAACGACAATTGTTTTCAGTGAAGAGCCGATAGGTTTCGGGCACAGATTAGAATGTCAAATCATAGATTTTGTACAACCCAATTAATCCGCTTACATATAAAACTCCCTTTTTGGGACCCTGCCAGCCAATGTTAGGATGTAGAATGATGTAAAAAGACCTTTGATCTAGACAATGCATCCGATTTTAAAGTTTCAGGTACAGTTTGAGATGTAAATATAGATGTAAAAATAAAATGTAATAGGCCTACACTGGGCCACAAGAATGATCCGAGACGGACAATTCAGCAACATTAGCACCATTTTATGAGACCATGAATGTGCTGGCAGTTGCATATTTCTCCAGAAGAGTAACAAAGGATATCAGCACCCCATCCACTTCATTCCAGTCAGTTAGAATTTTCATCAAAATGCTGTGTCCAAATAAACCTTAGTACAGGAAGATCATTATCTTTCTGTAAGAAAGAGAAACTTCATCAGTGGAGAATTAATCATTACTGACTACTAAAAAAAATATTTTGTACTACCCTATTAATCCGCTAATGTATAAAAATCCCCCTTTTTTGGGGNGGGGGGGGGGGGGGGGGGGGGGGCCTGCCAGCAAATGTCAGGGCGTAGATTTATCTTAAAAGACATGTAATCTAGACAAATCATCCAATTTTAAAACTTCAGGTACAATTTAAGCCTTATTGGTGTCAAAACAAGTTAGGCCTGTGTATTAGCACGCAGTCGAAAGGATATACTAGAATATGAAAATAAAAAAGTGGAGACCAAGTCAGAAGGCGAGGTGACTATTTTTGGAAGAGATTTGTGAAAAAATTTGGACGATAACCACCTTTTTTCTTCCCCCTAAAATATCGGGCAGAAGAGGCACTTTAACTTCCATGGAAAAAAGTATTCCCAATTTACAGCAGAATTGGTAGAATAACACATTTTGTTAATAGACCAAAAGAAAAAACAATAGCGCCAGTAACCTTACCACCCTTGTTGACCTCCCAGCCTCCTATAGCCCTTTTCAGAGCATGTTCTAGTATAATATCTTATGAGTTATTAGGATTTTTATGTGACCTCCCTAAATAATAATAAAATCCAGTGTGCATATAACTTGTTATAGTTTCTTTCTCTCTTTCTTTCTTTCTTTCTTTCTTTCTTTCTTTCTTTCTTTCTTTCTTTCTTTCTCGCCTTCCTTCCTTTTCTTTCTTCCTTCCTGCCTTTTTTCTTTTTTTCCTTCCTTCCTTTCTTTCCTTCCTTCATGCCTACTGTCTTTCTCTCTTTCTTTCTTTTTTCTTATGTAAACAGATACTTTGTAAAAAAAATATTTATAAATTATGGAAACCGTGTTAATTCATGACTTGCTAATGTTTTAGTTTATTTGGCATCTTTATCTTAGTGCTAGAATATGTTCATGATATCTCATAATACACACACACACACACACACACACACTTACACACACACACACACATACACACGCACACACATACACACACACATTCATAGATATACATATACAGATACGTACACATACACATAACATACAAACATACGCGCACACACACACACAAATATACACACACACACACACTCACACGCGCACATGCACACACGCTCACACACACACGCACACACACTCNCACACACACACACACACACACACACACACACACATACACACGCACACGCACACACATACACACACACATTCATACATATACATATACAGATACGTACACACACACATAGCATACAAACATACGCGCACACACACACACAAATATACACACACACACACACACTCACACGCGCACATGCACACACGCTCACACACACACACGCACACACATTCACAGACACACACACACATACATACACACACACACACACACACACACGCGCACACACACACACACACACACACACACACACACACACACACACACACATGCACAAAAGTTCTAATCCAAGCTCAGACTTCTGCAGCTAATATTAGTTTTTTAATCGGTTCTTGAAAGCTATGTAGCAGAAAACGACAAAATGAAAACGGCGGACGTTCAATGGCGCAACTTCAGTGAAAACGACTGCGCTGTTGACCGCAAATGAAACACGCTCTCAGGTATTGATTGTGTTTCACTGTTTCACTGTTTCACTGTTTTGGAATGACAAATTCGTAGGCTAGACTTCTTGTTCCTAGGCTTTGGGCTCAATATGTGGCCGCACTACAGCAGCTCTTGGACACCTGTCTTCTGTAAAGCGATCATGGATCTTGCTAAGGAAATGTCAATGACCGAAAAATATATTTTATCGTTTAGGATCCCCCAGTTCTAGTCTATAAATATTATTCTTTTTGTGTGTGTGTGTGTGTGTGTGTGAAACGTTTGAAGGAAAAAGATTCGATTACACAGAACTGATATCATCTGGCTGTGGCAGAGAGAGGATCACCTTTGTTTGTCATTGAAATTATGTAATGCTACTTTCACCCTTTTTGTTTCTCTATATCTGTTTACCTCGTTACATGCATTCCCACAAACGGGAAGATTTAGAGGCACGGATAGAGGATTGCGGCTATTGTAAATGAAGCTTTCAAAAATACATTGTTATCATCTACCATGGAACAGCGTGGCCTAATGGCTACGGCAATGAACTTAGATCATGTGTCCAGCGTAAGACGCATGGGGAATGCACTTTATTCACATGTCTCTTCCCAACCGTTTGCAAATTGGGTACCTGGCTATAAGCAGTGAAAGATATAATCAGAATACGTGATAACTGTATGTAAATGGCAGGAACACTGTAAGCTCTTCAGCGAGTTGAGAACAACCTCGATTGATCTGGTCGACGGGGATAGGTAAGAATATGAACCAGCCAGAGCGGGCGTTTGCCTGGACTTGAAATTTTTAATATTGGTACCATCATCATCATTATCACAATTTCCTGTCGTCATCCTCGTCATGGCCGCAGCCGTACTCATTGTGTGCCGCCGCGCTGAAGATGGCTCACCCTGTCAGTTACTGAGGTAATATTATATGTGTGACAAACACAGTTTGAATCGGTTTGACAAGAGTCTCTGGTGAGGAACCCACAGCATGATCCGGACGGAAAGAACTGAAACAGACACTAATTAGTAGACAGGAATCATTCTTATGTGAGGTCCTTTGACATTGTATCAGCCCACACAACACTCGAAGAATATCCTGGCGCATTGGGAAATGATCATGACATTTACCAGATCCCTGCACATGCTCTGGATTCCGTGCCATCGGGCTTTGTCTAGTTTCCACATCTAAAGCGCAGATGCCAACATACTGAGTCTTGTAACGCCGCATTAAATATGCTAGAATCTTTCTTATGAGTAAGGAGAAAGATGTACTCGATGATGATGATATATTACTGAGAAGGACTAGCGGGTATGCCGACGGTCCCGAAGAATACACATCCACCGCCCCCTTATCAGGCAGCAAAATACTTCATGAGATGAAGGTTTGCTTACCCGTACGCTGAGCTAGAAGAAGAAACTATATGTTAATCAACACACCGCGTTATCTACAATGGAAACGATTAATGTTTTAGGAGTTTCCCGTGGTTACCGCAAATGGTCAATGGCATCGCGCCCGGACTTGATCTTGACGAAATAAGTGAACGGAAGCATGATTTATTTGTCTACGATTTGAGGATTTAAGTGCATGTGCAAACGAACAACTGCAATAATACAATGACATACAGATCTACGTTATAGCCTTAAAAAGCTACCAAATAAGGCTCTAACACCTATCGAAGTGCCTTTTCCCAGACTCTACATTCCAAGGGATTTTTCATCCTGATAATACGAGTCCTAACATAGCTAAGGTTATTAGGAATTTTTTTGACGAGGAACCTTTTCTCGTCATAGACTGGTTTGTAAAACACTTTTGACATGACCTCGACCAAGCACACGTGAACTAAACAAGTCCATCGATGTACCATCGACAATATGAATACCTTGAAACGTGAACGCTTTGCAAAAAATGGATGCTATACCTGGATATTTTCTTCACTCTGCCAATCCTGAAGTAGTGGAAGGGGTTATATTCGTTATCGTTGGTGGCTAAATTTTCATGAAGTTGGATGTATTTCTCCGAGCACACTGAAAGGTTAACGACGTCACGAGAACCTGGCTTGAATGTACCATGTTTCACAACACAGCAAATGCAGATCAATAAATAAATAAGAATTTGGAGTTGTGCCTGTTCAAATGTAATGGTGCATTTTTAAAGTTCACTAATGTTCACGTACATGCCAGAGAAAACATCAGCTGCTCATGAATACAAGAATCTTTATTGCGCAAGTTGTAAATAATAAAATTATGAGCATCCATAATATTGAGATAATACAATTTACAATCAACATAATGTATCAATGTTATCATTTCCGACTCTGGGGGATGTGAAAATAATACACAAAATATTACTTAAACAGAGAGAACTACTTGTGGATAAACCTGAAGTTAAAAAACGTTTTTCATGATAATAAATGCTAATTTACCGACTGCTTCCAACAATTGTTCGTCCTTTGTTTTCATAAGCTGTAGAAATTTGGGTATGTTTGGATTTTTATTATGATATTTTACTGGCAACAATTTATTTCTTTTATTAGAGACTTTTGGACAGCACAATAAATAATGGAATACATCTCCTAAATCTCTGTTACAAAAATAGCAGGTTCTGCTCTGGTAATCAATGTTACGGTATCGTCCTGTCTCAACTGGTAATTTATGCGTGGTGTTAGTCCTAACTTTAGTGAAGATGTAAGTGTTGAATAGTCCCAATATTTTAAGATATTCTTCCATTTTCCATTCATCTTTCAGTATTAAGTAGTTTTTGTTCTTTCATTACTTGCCGCACAGTCAGTCCGACAGGAATGAATGAACATATCCTCTATTCTTCTTTTGAGTAATATTGTTTATTTCCAAATTGCCTTGCTGATGCCATACATTGTTAAAACCCGAAGTTTGTAACAAATTTTTGATATAATTTAACCATGGATAATCCTCCCTCCCTCCCCCAACCCGCCCAAAATCAAATCATTACACATTAACATATACCTTACTGTGGATTTTTCTTGCTCAACCTTGACCAGTAACTTATTTCTCTCTCTGTTAAACATCACAAGACAGTGATAGTTTACCTAATTCTCCATAATCGTATACTTTGGCTTGCTTTGTCTTAGGTTTAGTGACATTTTATAGTGCTTCAACCGAAATTATTCTAGTATATCTGGACGTTCGAAGCCCCAAACTTTACTACGATACTATTTGACAGGTTCAATACATTTTACAAACAAATCAAAATAACAAGCCAAAGAAATTCATCCTAAATTGCATCGACGATATAGTGCGTGGTGTTGTTAGAAATCTACAATTTTTATTGAATGTAACTCCCAAATACTTGGAATTTATTTACCACTTTCAGATCCACCTGATTAACAGAAAATTTTGGTTTTCTGTAAGATTTTCCAAACAGCATTACTTTTGTTTTAGGCACATTAATATTAAGTTTCCATTTCAGGCAATAGTTTTCATAGTCTGATAAGAGCTTCTGTAGTTTAACCTTACTGTCCACTAGAAGAACAATATCATCCGCATACATCATCAATAATGATATATAAAACTCAAAGTCATCTATATTAAAATGTACCTGTACTACTTGGTTGCCAGCCCCAAATAGAAAGCTGTATAAATCATTCATATATATATATGGAGAAAAAAATTCGGGCTGAGATTTTCGCCTGCTCTTAGGACAACCTGCCAATTGAACAGCTCTGGCACTTCTCCATTTAATGAAACACATGACTTGATGTTATCATACAATGAGTGGATTATTCGATACATATTTTTACCAGCACCTGATGTTGACATTTTCTGGAACAATAGCGCTCTACTCACACGCGGGAACGCTTTTCAGAGGTCTATGAATGCAGCAAATAATGCCATTCAAACTTGACCGCTTTTCGATTTAGAGGAGGCTCTTCCACACTTAACGTAGGCCACAGAACAACAAATATACAGACATCGCAATAATTTTGTTCAGGATATTGCAATTCTTCGAAGATACGAGTATAAATTATCACGGCTACTATTTCTAGATCCAGCAGCCAAATCTAAAACAGGTTTTTCGATATCATTTGAGCTGATACTTTTCCATCCATTTTTCTCGTGTCGATTTCCGGTGACTAGAAATATGTTTTCTTGAGAAAACAGCATAAACCGTGCAAAGAAGAGCTACATTGCAAAGAAGCTTTACATTGAGTTACATTAAATAAATATCCTTATTAACGTTTGCTTGTTAAATCTCATAATCTCATACCCTGGACTTCAATAATTTGTTAATCTCTTACATATTTGTTATTACGCATTTGAGCAATTAAAATAAGGGCTACCACCAACTCTGTGACGTTATTTTTGTTCTGGAAATTCCACATCAACGCCTACCCCCGACCGTCGCTCCTGGTCTACGCAATTACAGTGTCACCGGCGCCTTCAAGATTTCCTCCCACGTCTTCCCATTGTCTCTCGGCGCTGGAAAAGCGTTTCTTGTGTCGAATTTTCGATCCATTTGAAGAACTGACATTGTTCGTGGTTCACAAAGTGGGCGGGTGGAGGAGAGGCAATTTATCACAATAATAGGTCATCTAACAGAAGACGGAACAAAACAAGTCATAGGGATGGGGTGTAAAACCGCTAGCAAATTCAGCATTCGAATTATGTGCGCATATTGAAAAAGAATTATTATTCTCGAAGCGCGTATATGTGCATTTGTGTTGTCTTTTAATGTGCCCTACAATACAGATTGGTGTCCCAATCTGATCTGAGCAGTTTTCGAATCCAGAAGACATATTTATATGTAGATTTAATTTTCTCATTTGTTTTTTGTCTTGCAACGAATTATTGATACTCACCGACAGTTTTCAGCAAACAATCGGGTGATTTCGTACTTTGTTAATAGCAATCATGAGAGGGAAAGGTTTAAGTATTAAGTATTAAGTATTAAGATAATTACTAGTATAAATGCCTTGTCGTTATTAACCTTGATATTTTTGGAAGAGCAAACAAATAATGCTATGTCTCTGTAAATCGCCATAGTAAAACGTGAATGTACACTTTAGCGGTGTAGAAATCAAGATTTTTAGGAGGTGGAACAGAAAAGGTGTATGAAAATGGGCTAGGATCGTTTTGTAGATTAAGAAAACTCTGAAATGTTAATGCTATCTTTACAGAGACCTTGGAAAAGGGAACCAGGGGAATATGAACTTAAGACACACAGAGCGTCTGAACAGATTAAAAAGTAACGAACTAAATGAAGACTTTGTTGGTTTTTTTTTATTTGATGCGCGGCAAATGACAGGCGAAGGGCGGGAATACGTTTTCTTTTATTTTGTAGACAATAAAATACCGAGACTATGGAAAGCGTCAAATGATTAATTTATTACTTCCATGATTTAAAGACGTTAAAGATAATACATTATGTTTATTTGCGTATTTTGTCTACAACGGCAGTTCATATGGTCATGCGTTTCCAGCATTACCGCCTACATATATATGTCATAGAGAAGAATCAGCCTGGTATCATGTCTTGATTGGACGCAGTGTCATTTGATTAGTTTCCATTTGAATGCGCTGTCCGTCAAGAAAGGAAGTAATTTCAGGGTACTGTTGACTGTTAGCGGGAGACATCAGACGGCAAACTTCCGGAACTATGGAGAATAGCGAGAAGAGGCGGATGTTTGAAAGACAGTCATTGATTTGTCTGGGGTTAAGCTTGCTTTCCTCAAGGATATGGCACAGTGCGTGTACTTGTAAATCAAAGCCATTAGGGACAAAGGAAATGCCAGACTTAATTCACTACCATAAGTTTGAGATTGCAGGACATGATATTTAATTTATTGGTTAAATGCGACTTATCATATCATATCATATCACATCATATCATATCATTATTTTTATTATCATATCATATCATATCATATCATATCATATTATATCATATCAATCATATCATATCATATCATATCATATCATATCATATCATATCATATCATATCATATCGTATCGTGTCGTATCGTATAGTATCGTGTCGTGTCGTGTCGTGTTGTGTGTCGTGTCGTCACATCGCACCTCACCGCACCGCACTGCACCCCGCCGCACCGCACCGCACCGCACTGCACCCCGCCGCACCGCACCGCACCCCACCGCACTGCACCAAATCGCACCACATCACATCACATCACATAACATCACATCACATCATGCGAAATTCTGGCTAAGGGAAAAGAGACAAGAGAGACATTGTGTATCCCTTTGCGAAATGTACACTCTGGATCAGCCCCTTTCCTTCGTCACCACCTTCAGATATCGATAGTACTTTATCTCTGTCTGTCTGTTTGTCTGTCTGTCTGTCTGTCTGTCTGTCTGTCTGTCTGTCTGTCTATCTATCTATCTATCTATCTATCTATCTATCTATCTATCTATCTATCTATAGTAGATGCCTGTCATGGGGTATTAAAAACAATTTATTTATTGGTCAGTGGGAATAGCCAATAAAAATTAGGATTCGAGTGACAACAGTCGACAGTACAAAGTAATATAATAGCAAAATGATTTGTGCACTTGTAACCTTCACGTACCATCGGTCGTAGGGACCAAACTTAAGGTTGAATAAGATACATTCCTGCTTAGATTTTAGCCAGATGAAATGGACAAAATACGTTCTCTGTAATTTTTTTAGTATTTTATTAATTTTGTTTCTTTCTCATCGTCTGCCGCTGTCAGGTTTTTAAGGGGATGTATGCACACTCAAATCAAAAAACTTAAACTAGTGACTTTATGGAAATGGTTCTTCATAATATAGTTAATTAGGTCATGGAAAATTATATTTAGGATTTAAAAAAAAACCAGGAAATATACATTAAAAAGGTGTGATTTGAGCACCGTTTCGATATTAAAATTTATTATGTAATTTTACAAGATATTTGGAACAAATATTAACTTCATATCTATCAGTGCTATAAGTTTCATATTTTCAAAGATTTTCATGTATGCATAGTTTTATTATTCTAAAAAGATTTTTGGGCTGTCTGGTAAAATAAGGGTTTTGTGTACTTTTTCCTTTTTTTCCTTGCAACCATATGAAAGTGTCCACCGAGGAATTAAAGTTTTCTTTTTCAGTGCTCCGTAACTCGTGAACAGTTACAGATATCACAATAATCTTCTGAGGCATAATAGCAAAGGGTTTTATAAGTAATCTATGAAAATTTGAAATGAATATGTTAACAAATGACTGAGTTAGGCTTGTCCCAAGCGTCAAATCCCTAGAAAATTGTGAAATTGAGAAAAACACAAAAAACTATTTCAATTCAAGAAAAATATTTTTAAGAGTTTGTGCAATCCTGAAATGCCAAAGTTTTTAGTTACACATGATACAAAGCAAAACAATAAACCAGAAAGCACAATGTAGGCTCTGAAAATATTAATAATAAAAGCAAAGATACAAGTAGACCCCCTTACCCCATGTAAAGCACAGAAATGTAAAAATCAGTAACAACCTCTAGAGACTTACTAGTATTAATAATTTAAAAGGCTCCAGCAGAGTAGGCTGGACCACCCTCATTCTCTTCTCTCTCTCTGCCATTCTTTCATCTGTGTATCCCGTCTTATTACTCTCCTCTTCTTCACTAACTCCAACTCCGAATTGTCCGCGTCCCTTTCTCTCTTCACATCTCTTTGTGCTCCTTTCTTCATAGTGTAGTCTCTTAGGGATGTGTTGATGTGCTGCATGAATTTATGAGTGGCCTTGGAGCCTTGTTAAATTCCCCTACAGCAAGATTTACAGCCATGGCCACTCTTGCCCTGGCAGCAAATACGTGTTTCGGGCACTTAGTCCAAATCACAGAGTGTAAACTTTCGTTACTGTTTTGCGTTTTTCCTTGGAGACAACCGCTGAGGAGGGAAATGTCTGTCACTTTGTCATAGACAGGGCGTATGTTTTCTGCCACAAGTTAGTTGAGAAATGTGGTATTCTTTTTTTTTATGCGATGGAGGTTGCTCTTTTCGGCTCTCTGCCCGCTTTACAAAACACCATGATGTCTCTCCCGAAGGGCACAGATGATGATGTGGGTAATAGGCGGACTTTATGGCGTCTCTCATGCTCTCTACAGTCTTATTTCCTCTCACAGCTCTAGTGTAATAATTGGTCAGCTTGTTCATTTTGACCTGTGTGAGGCTGCCCTCCTTCTTTCCACCTAGGGACATTTCTAAGAGCTATTCCCAGTCGTTTCGATACATGGTTGATGCACTCTTCTTTGTTTATGGGATGTTCTCTATATGGCTTCAGAGTACACAGACTGTTGAATGTCTTGCAGTCTCCATCAGAAATCAGTGACACATATCTGAAATTGTGATCCAGAGATCGGGACCAAAGAACCTTCGCACCCTCCACCTTCATAGTTCCAGGGTTACCTTCAAAGTTTTTATGTCAGTTTGGGGTATGTAGATCTTTCCATTTCCGATATTCCTGTGGGCTGTGTTTTTTCAGAGTCTCTCCTGTAGTGGCACAGAGCTGACAATAGTTAGACATAACGTGATAGTCAGTGCACAATCCTGCCTCTGCTTCAATTATACAGACCACGCTATTCTTACTAGAGTGCCCTCGAGTTTGCCAGCTTCCATCATAGCTGACCGTCAAATCAAGGATGTCACCATCTCCACGATCCTTGTGCAACTCCCTCACCTTCTGTCTGCACTCCTCCAACATTTTCTGCGCGTATTCTGACGATTGAGCCATCACAAAATACATGTGATTCTGGTAGTTTCTTGGGTGCAGTCCTGGCATGTTCATAAGTTCACAGAAGTTTGTGAGCCCACTTTGTCCAAAGCACACACAGAGACTTGCAGCAAAAGCACAGCGGTTGATTTCCATGACCCTGTCAACTTTCTTTGAAGTGTATGACTCCCCACACACAGTACTGCACTAGTTGCACTGAAGTTTCAGCTTGACAGCAAATCCCATGTTTTCATGTGGTTTATGAAGGAGTGTGAAACTATCTCCTTCACATGGGCAACACTTGATGGCTGAAAAAAGTCCCTGGAGAGCGCTGAGATCGACAAATGTAGTGGGCAGATTGTCGGTATCATTATCAGATACGATTGATGGTGTAGAGCTTCTGCTTGAAGTTTCCATCTCATCTCGGAAATAATCCAGCTTCCGTCTTGTTGCAGAAATTTTCACATCCAGCTGATCATCAGAAACTAATGCCGAGGCTGATGTTGAAGGGGTGACATCTGAAGCAGGAGATAAAACTGTTGAATAGTTCATCTTGGCAGCCCGGGCGTTTGTGACTTGAGCTTTGCGGCTTTTCTTTGGCCGACGTCTGGAGACTGCAGTTCGATTGGTAGCAGGCATCGTGAACTGTGGACAAAGAAAGATATGCATAATATAATATGTGATAGTTCCAAGCATGCAAATGAAATTTTGAAAATAGCCTTTTTTTTGTGTGTGTATACACAAAAATAACACACAGGGCAGAGGCTCTCTACACTCTTGACATTTGCCCTCCGTTCTGGAAGTGAAAATAAGACTGCATAGGTCTATACAAAAAGATGCATTCTCCATTACAGACAAGTACTGGATGCTCATCTATAAACTCCCTCTTGCTTACGCTTGATGAAGCCTGTAAGCTAGACTCAACATCATTGCTAAGGCTAAGCATTAACCTCTACGGCATAGTTTATCGAGAATAGAACTCCTGCTAGACTGATACTTCATCCTACGCTGTTCTATACAATCAAGAAAATTCATCCACTCTGAAGACAGTGTAAATACCATATCTCATTCATAAATACGTGCACAGTGCGTTAGACCAAATTGTGATGTGTTGTTATCGCTTTCGATATGCTGTGTGAATGTATATTTGTCTGAGATACTGTCCTTACAAGTGTTTGCGTGGGTTTAATCTTGTCATAAGTATAAAGATTTGAACGGCACTCATTGTCATCATAACCTGGTTCCTTGAGAGTAACCTGCTAAGGTTTTGGCTCAAATGTCACAGGTTTTCTGAAAAGTGTGGTCTGAAAGTCCCCTTCCTTCCCCTCATATGTGAAGGTGGAGAGGAAGAGGAGGGAGGGTCTATGGACAGAAAAATGAATATTAGTTGTTAGAAATGTTAGCACAGAAGGGTTATACCTAAGAAATGTTTATTTAAGACATGAACGAGTTTGCAAAAGACTTTCCTGTTAACTCAGATAAACTTACCACACAGTTGTTTTTGAGTGTACTGTTCACTTACCCATGAAGTGACAACTGAAATGCACTATCATGAGGAGATATTCATAACTTAACCGGAATCAGATGGAAGGACCAAAAAATGCCAAATCAAGCACAGATAAAAAGAAAAGCCATAATATAATTAAATTATAATCTAATTATGAAATTCAAACATATTTTTCATACCTCAGAGACTGAGCAAACTAACTGGAGGTGTAGCAGTTTGGATGTTTGTGCCTGGATCAATAGATATTCAACACTTTAGTGTTTCATAGGAACACAATTAATTATCATGCCTCCAAGTCTGTTATAGCGGAAGTGGCAGATGGCGATTGCCCTAAAAGTGGCCAACCATCACTTATTTCTGGCAAGACTTGTGTCAGACAGGATAATACCAAAAAAAGGCCGAGAGAAGTTACTCTCATAGCTCACAGCTCAGGAGTTAGGTCAGCTTGCTTATCCTGGGTGAGCAGCACTTGAACTGGCCGATGTCTGTTATGTACGAACTTATATACTACACCTATTGAACTGGCCGATGCCTGTTCACGCGACATGACACGTATGCTCAGGCACCATTTGCAGTGACAAGGGGTTTTAACCATGGATGTCTGTTTTTCTTGATAAGCCTCCCTTCAGGTACTATATGTGGGAAAAAAAACTGAAGGAGACAACTTCCTTCTCAAAACCATCAACGTTATCAAACACTGGCAAATCCGAGGAGGACATAATTCCTTTTTCCTGTTTCAACACTTTTTTTTTGTTTTTGTGTAAAATCAGACAAACATATTTGTTTTGTCTTCATGCTCAAGGAAACCGCTTGCCATATTTTAGTTGATATTGATCAAGAATATGTTTGTAGTGCTTCTTTTATTGATGCATACTTTCCTTTTTTTTTCTTTAAAGAGAGTAATATGTGGTGTAGTGTGCAATTACAGGGTTGCTTATGGTGTAATGGCAAAGTTTGCAGCAATCTAAATTACACAACAACTAGTTAAGAGACGTCGACACTATTTTGATATCTATGAAAGGAACGTCATTTTCTTAAGAAAACCATACATTTATAAAGTGGCATAGTCAAGTCAATAAGCCAGAACATGCGATAGAAAATTAATATTTTAGTGCCTTAAATGTTTTCTAACCCAACTTTTTAAGGCTGTCCCCTCCCCTCTTCCCCTCTCCCCATGCCTGTAGAAGTTAATACGACAGTATCGTGTTACGCGTTTGACTGACTGCCTAAACAGGCCATCATCTTCCTCACAAACTGACAATTGCCCAGAGCTTCCGATTTCAGATCATCAAGCCTCATTGCCTTATAACTATCAAAATATCAGTTCTACTTAAAACATAATAGCTGCGACATGAAACTGTTAAGCCTTAGAGCCTTCGACATGAATTTTGGCTTCAAACATCCAAACTCTAGAGCTTTCATCGTCAAACCGCCACACTTTAGAGCTGATAATATCGAATTTTCAAACCTCGGAGTCCTATGACCAAGGTTGGGCAGGTTCACCAAAATAGTCGGTTCAGATCAAGATCAGTTCACTTAGGGAAAAATGTCCTTAGATCACGTTCAGCTCATTTCCAGGAAAATTGTACATTCTTCAGATCAGCTCAGTTCATCTTGGTTTTTGTTAAGATCAGATCAAGCTCAGTTCAGTTCTTCAGAATAGAAAGTTATTCCATGAGGATAAGCACTAAGCAGCAGATGACAGATGGCAGGTCTAGAGTACAGTTTCATAATTATAACAAAGTCAGAATCAGCTAAAACAAAGTGAAAGAAACACGTTTAATACATATACAATATCTTATAGTTAATACTTGCATATTTATTTGCTAGACTGAGATGCAATTTGGACATTGCTTCAACGTAATGTACATCTCAAATGGACTGCTCCAAGTAAGTGGCTCTCTCTTCAACCATTGAAATTTCTACAGTCCTCCATTTGATATGTAAACATTCATTTAACTAGCACTAGTTGCACTATCTCTGATTACTATTATGTTGTTTTACACTGGCAAACACTCTGACAATGTAAGCATAGTAATTAAAAATCACGGTAACGCCATCTAATACAACCTCCTGCAGATTACAGTAGCAACAGTAAAGCTCTGTTGCTGTTACACAAACAGCAAAATGGGTTAAAACATTATGAAATAATAGCTGACACATAAAAGTATTCATAAATCATAATCCATGGCAAAGTTGGCAGGTTGTTGAGTGAAACTGAATGAAATCGATATAGTTTGGAGGTTCTAATAAAAACCTCTGAAACTTACAGTAACAAGAGTTTTGAAATCTCTGAATGTTGTGTGGCCCATGTCCTATGCTTGTCTAGGATCTAGATCGAAAGCTGATTGTATCTTGAAAAAAATTTGACAAATTTATTTTGTCTTATGAAACTCTAGTTCTTTCAATGGCATTCCTGCTTTAATAAACCTTGGCTTTGAATTCCTGTTTTTTTTGTTTTTTTTGAACAGGAAGAAGTCACAGTGAACGTAAGAGGGTGGGAAGATGGACATTCACAGAAGAGGTTAAGAAGAAGTCAAAGCCAGTACCAAATACCAATGCAGAAAGGTACAAAGTGCTGTGCCCCAATCTCCCCCCTCTCCATTTCATTTTTTGTGCAGCTGCCCCCCCTCNTCGACAGCAGACCTTTTGAATAAAAATTACAAAACTTTCTATTAAAGGAATGACCTGAATGAAAAGTGCAAGTGCTTATTTCTCATGTTCACTAGCTGTCGTAGAATTTATGCTAATGATTCAGCTAACCATTGCTGAATTTACACGCCTTATGTGTTTGAAGATCGTGATTTAACCTGTCCTGATTGGGTTTAAGTCATAGTTAATTATCTTGAAAGTGACTACTGACTGGAAATATTTTGTTGCACGTTGAAAGCTTTGCTTATAAGTTGGAAATCATATAACCTTTCATACTTTGTCGTCGCGTGATGTCCGACACCAAAGACAAAATATGTTTAAGAGATCTGCTAAGATCAGTATAATAGTATAATAAGCCCAAGTAATAGATGTAATAATGAGACAGTATGCACTCATGTACAACATCTGTAAAATATTTAAGTTTTTATTTTGTTTCGAATGTCACTGTGACTACAAAACCAAACCAATTGTTGAATAAAGTGTGTTTTTTAATACACTAGTGATATATTTGGCTCACTTTTATGAATTTTACACTTATATTACGGGTGGAGTTCACATTTCTTCTCTATCAGTGACTTTATTAACAATTATTAACTCATCAACTTATTAACACTTTATTAACACACATCCCAGTGATGTCCGACACTTTGTACTCTCGTATGAAAATCAACCTCTCTCACTGAATTGAGAAGAGCTGCAACTACAAAATGTATGGAACCTGATGTAAAAATGGTTCTTTCATATCTGATGTCCACTTTTCAGCCTTTTTGTCCCTTTTGTGTGTAACAAATATCATCCTTGAAAATAGATATTACAGCTTTTCGGCACTGACCCAAAAAGTAATACAAAATTGTCTATGTGTGAGCAGTCGGGAAGTGTATTAGGGTCACGGGTCGCACATGGAAATTGGGAACGTTTTCAAGCAGTAGATATTCTTTTTAAAATTGCTGTGAAGTTAGCGTCTCTGTGGGTTCGATTCCCGGTAGGGACATAGAATTTCTAGTATATTATGTTTTTTCGTCCCTTCTTTTCAAAATTCACAGTAATCTGGTAAAATACCAGGTGACACACTAATATGTAACATCTGAAAAGTTATCAGGCTGGGCTCACATTTCTCCCCCCTAATATAGATATGAATACTACATTGCCTCCACCCGGTTACACTTGGCTAATATCAGCAGGATGTCTCAATAGGGCCTTAGGTAACGGGGTAACGGTAGAGGGAAGGATTTTGTAACCCATTGGCAGAGACATACGACGAAGTGGGAGGTAGTATTCTAAAAACTGAGACAACCATTTATAATGGCCTGAGGTTCATTGTGGACAGAATGGAATTGAGATATCATATGGATACCTGAGAGGCAGACTGATCACACAGATTCACTTTCGAGAAAATCACATTCAAGATTTTGCGCACTTCAGAACTTTAAAAAATTCATAAAATATCTCATAATTGAGGTATCGATTCCGGACAAACGCCAAATAGTTCAGAAAGATATTTCTGACGGGTCAGAAGTATTGCATTTTGCATTCGGGTCCTATTTTATTAAATATTCGAGATTTGTGGGTTAGATATTGGATAAATTTCCCAGGCAAAGAGAGCTAAGCCACAAAATTGGGGTTAGTGTCTAAATTTCCGTCAGATTATTTTTAGACAAAAAGAACCAATTCACCGAGAGGACGTTTTAACAAGATTAAATCAGAGCATTGGAGACTTTCTATTATAGGTTTTACATTCTGGCGTTGATACATTTAGTTTCCATTCATGTCTTTAAAATGAACCAAATTGCAGGATATCAATGTAATGATCTTTACAGTAATTCATTTGTACCGTAAAAAAAAAACCTCTACTAGGAATCTCATGGTCATTAAGATTACCCAGATAATGCAAAATACAATCACAGTCATAGAAAAATATGTGCATTTAAACAATCATTGAAGACATTCGATGTCAACCAACCATAAGGATATAGACTAATACGTGTACTGCTGGTCAAAACTCTTAACTGGAGAAACCCGTTACTATTGTACAATGAATATTTTATACACAAAAATAAATATTAAAATGGGATAATGGTATTTAGAGAAACGGAGATAAAATCTTCCACTTTTCAGTCTATCATTTGAACGAATGTAAAATAATTATTAACAAATATCTTTTTGACCACACTGGGCATTCTTATATACATACTGTAGCATGACATGAAGTGATGACAGATGTGCATTTCTAGAGATGTTATTATTTTGAGTGGGCAAACTTTATAGTAAGGACCGAATACGCAAAAATACAATTTTTCACATTAAAAATTAAAAATGAAATATCTCAAAGGTACGATATTCAAAATCTGTCCTTATCTCATCAAACATTTTGTATTAAAGAAATATTACTGAAAATAAAAAAACACGTAGATTGAGGAATGGCTGTGATTTAGGATTGTGAAGGTGAGAAACAATGAGAAAATAAATCAGCGTTATGAATTAAGAAACCTCATTATATTGGCATTGTCCCTCTTGTGTTTCAAAGTCCTTTTGAGAGCTTAGTTGCCATCTCCCGACAATACCACAATATGAAATATGAGGTAGCATGGTAATTGATGGTGAATTTACTGAAAACTGATCAAATCATTATTTATCCTGGAGTAAATCATTTGTATCGTTAAAAAAGTATATATTAGGAACAATCCTCATCAGTTAGATAACCCTAAAAACACATGGTCATGTAAGTAAGCATTTAAATAAGCATTACAGACATGCTGATATCAAATAAACTTCAGATGCATCAAGTATAGAATAAAACACATAAAACATGTACATTTGAATGCACATTACCAACTTATTGGAGAGCCCAGCAGTTAACAAACGGGTACCAATATGACAGTGTGAACACTTAATTTGAAGGAAAGCTATGAATCACAGTGATATTAATGACCATTTGACCAGCTGGTGAAAGGAAGGTGATTACAAGTGTCAAGAGTACAGTTTTCGTAGAGCAAGATATAGTAAATTTCAATCACTACTGACAAACAAACAAACTATCAAACTGTTGAAAATCACCTCTTTGATTATTAGCACTTAAGATATAATAATATATTTACGTCAGTATACATCCTGTTGAAAATCACCTCCTTGATTATGAGCACCTAAATTAGGTATTTCCGGGCAATATTTGCTTTCGATGTTTAGTGGCTTTCGTATATCAGAAATCTTTTAAGGTATCTATTCATGTAGTTAGTTTACTTTAGTCTGAGGCGTTATTCTGGTAAGTCGATGTTTGCATCCCCGTCATGAGGATAATCTTGTTTTGCTAAGGCTCTGGTTCTATAGATTTGCATGCACTCATCATCTGTTTGTAATTGTTTGTAGTGTTTCATGGAGTTTTGTCACCATAAAGTTTTGGATTATTTGAAATAATTATATTGAAACAGCATAACGATAGGGCTCAGGTCATAAACATGACACTGATTGTACATTGCGATATACAGTGGTCTGCAGCATTTAAAATACCAAACGGGTCAGAGAAAGAGGTTGGTTCTTTTTTACTCTTGGAGTGCACAAGGTTGAGTCTTTCTGTCCATATGGAATAATTCATGCTCTTATTTCATGAAAATTATTTGTTGTAGAGCTTCCATTGGGAAAAATATCGATGGACGCATGCAAAAATTATTTTTTTTTAAAATTTCGTGGGTTAGATCGGTCTGCTTCTCAGGAATTCATATAAGAATGACCATGAATAAGAAGGAGGACTGAAAAAAGCATATACTAGAATTTCATCGAGAACTGTTCGTTGTCATGAGGACATCACATGGAAAAGCAGAGAGGGGGGGAGTGGGTGGGCATGAGCAGTTGGGAAGTGTGTTAGGGTCACGGGTGAACACTAGGCTCGCATGTGGAAATTAGGGAACATATTCAGGCAGTAGGTATTTAAGAATAAAACTACTGTGAAGTTAGCAACCCTGTAGTGTAGTGGTAGCACCATCAGACTTGCAAGCTGAGAGACCCTGGGTTGGATTCCCGGTATTGACATGAAATTTCTAGTATAGGTTTTTTCGGCCCTCCCTCTGAAAATGGATCATTCACAGAAATTTGTTAAATACCTGATGACACATTTTCCTGGGTAATATATTATAACATCTGAAAAATTATCAGATTGGGTTAACATTCCTCCTCCGTAATATGGAATCGAATACTATATTGCCTCCGCCTGGTCACATATTATAGCAACGCTAAAAAAGTATCAGTGGGAGAACAGTCATAGTTTTTTGGCTCTAAATCAGATTCTCTGAAAATTGCAAGAGCAACTGTGAAAATGTCTGTACTTTTCTATTAAATCATGATTCAAGGATTTTCAAGTGGTGAGAGACAAAGTATTGTAATATCAGACATAAACTGTAGGAAAAAATAAGAAAGGAAATGATTTTACAACTCAAGAAAGCTACATTAGACAAAACTATATACCCCATTTGAAACTAGGAGGACATTATTTTACATCTGCCATTCAGTCAAGTACAGGATACAGTGCACATGAGGATTTGATGTTGAATTTATTTCATTGTTGGGACCAAACAGAAGAAAAAAACCCAAGCAATTACTGATCCGTGCGTGTTTTACTGTCCTCTTGCTACATCCACTACGTATTTTTATTTATCTCTAGGTCTTTCTTTATTTCTGCCAAATAGCTCATTTATGGTTGTCTGTGCTTTTTTTTTTTTTTGGTCGTTATGACATAGTGAGTTCTTATTGATTAACGCCCTACGATTCTGGCAATATAAAATTATCATTTGCTTATCACTATAAAATAGTCTATACGCCACACAAGCAGAACAGGATTTGATTGGCAGTTAGCCATTGTCTCAGGCAATAATCTCTGCTATTATTTAGAAGCGGTGCTAGTTGCGTTACTAGTTATTAATCAATCAACAAGCTTTCAAGAGCCGGTCAAAAAGCGGGCACATTGACGCTAAAATTAATTTTGGCACCCATATTTTGGTCAGAGATAACTACGGGAGTATTTTGTAGAATACCTGTGAAACCTTTTACAGTTCTGAAAGAATGAACTGGTCCTCACGATCTAAGAGGGAAATGAGATGGTCCTAGTATGTGTTAAGTGAAAACAATTCCAGAAATAAAGGGTCAGAGAGACACGGAGAGAGTGAGAAAGGGAGAGAAAGAGAGAGAGAGAAGAGAGAGAGAGAAAGAAAGAGAAAGAAAGAGAGAGAGGGCAAGGAGCAGAAGGGGAAAGAAAGGTGGTGGGACAAGAAGAAATAAGAGAGGAAGAAAAAAAACAAAACGCGAACGTGAATAGGGAGGAAGGAGCGAGGGAGAGAGAGAGAGAGAGAGAGAGAGAGAGAGAGAGAGAGAGAGAGAGAGAGAGAGAGAGAGAGAGAGAGAGAAAGAGAGAGAGAAAGCGACAGAGGCAGAAGGACAGAGAGACAGAAAGAAAGGGGAGAGCTACCAAGATGCCATGTCCTCCAAATCACTGATCGTTGCCTCCTATCTTGCTTTTTTTCTTCGATTACCTGAGGCCCTCACGTCGCTCGCCCATTGCTTCGTATCGTAGGAAAAGAGAAACAGAGAGACAGAGCGCACTTTATCATGTAAATAATGACTTTATTTTCAGGAGCTAGACTATATCTCTGCTTCATTTTGTTATTTGAGCAAGTACTGCATCATTATAATGAAACCTTATAAATCAATAATAAGTAAATAAATCATTAATAAAAAAAAAGTAAGTCTATGACATAACCTATGTTAGTGTCATTTGATATCTAGAAGTCTATATCGTTGCAAAAGAAGGCGTTCCCTTTTCAACAACTTACTGCCCATGGTAAGGCAAATTTTTTTTCTTCATTATATGCTCAAAGCAAGTTAAAAAAATCCATAAAAAATCAGTTGCAGTTATGAATGCAAAAGGCTTTTCAAAATATCGGCCCATGGAATCGTGAAATTTACTCAGTTTTCGAATTCACGGAAAGATTGGAACTAATAATCTCCCTTGCATGACATTACATTTTTAAAAATTAAAATCCTTAAAATATGGGGGTAAATAAGTATGTGTTGTCCACATGAATTGGAGTGCTGCTGCTCGTTTAGAACAACAACTGATAAGGGAATAGAAAGTTCAGCCAAGAGCACCAAGAGGACTAAGAGGACCAAGAGGACCAATATAAATAAAGAAAATAGGAATTATATTATTATGCAGGCGAATATCTTATTATTTCATTTCCCGACTCCTGTTGTTGTGTGTGGAAACTGAGATTATTTTTTTTGTGATATAGCAAAACATTATTAAATAGAAAGGTGAACTTGCAACACGATGTGCTTGATCTTTACATTCATAGTTTTCATAAAACCAGACGACTGTATTGTGTTCTTCTCCCACGGATTCCCACCCACGGATTCCCAAAGTAGCTGAATGTATTCTGAAATGGGCAGAGATTCACTGATATGAAGTCTCGTATACAGGCTTATGAGGAAATGACAGATGAAGAACACCAGTATTATTTCTCCGTTGTTACTCTTCATATCCTATTGCCTCTATTATACTGGGAGGTAATCAGGACCGTCTCGTACCTAATTTACCTTCACCCTCTCCCACCACAGACCTTTCAAAACTGAATTCCTCCTCCTCTCCTCCTCTCCCGCCCGCTTTATTTTTCATTGATGAAACTGTCCTGCCAATCTTAAGTTCAGAATGCCGTGGATGCCCTCCCCCTCCCCTCCCCCTAACCCAACCAAAACAATAATCCCTCAGCACAATGCTACGGGTAGCAATGGTCCTGAGTATGATTATACAATCTTCATTTCACTATTTTACCAAACATGCTTTGTTCGGATAATAACAAACAAAATAGAAACTCAGTGGACTGTATTGTAGTTGATTACATTGCTAGACTATGTCAGTAGCGTAATCCAACTTCGGAAAGAAACAAAATAAAGCTCTTCATGAATGGGAAGATCTTAGTTTCATTCAATGTTTCATTCATTGTCCGTAGTTTGTCCAGACCCAAATAATATTCTCTATATGGTTCTTTCGAAATAAAGAATATGTAGTTTTCCTAGAAAATAAAAGGGTTCTTCCGGGCTTATAAAGGTAGAGGAAATAAAAACAAACAAATTCACTAATATTAAAAATTAAAGTTAGATGTCAGCATTTTTCGCTCTCCACGACGTTTAAAGTAGTTTCTAACTTTTCGGAAGATTTATTCGCTGTCTCCTCTCTTTGTAACATGCACCGCTTACAGTGAGCCATGCCTATTTTCACAGCACTATTATTTTCCTGTTCGCCATTGTACGTTAAGACTGATTTCTCATTTAATTTCGTATCCACATCTGTATCTGAGCGAGCAGTCCTCTTTATATCTGAACATCGTCAAGTGTTGGGCTTCTTGCTCTTTTTTAAAATGGCAAAATGGCTACTTCTATGGTGCAAAGTTGTATTCAGGGTTGTTGTAACGAGTAAAAAGTAACGCCAGTATGAGTACTCGTTACAGTTTTCGAGTAACAATTACTTACTCTTTACAAGCTTCATCTAAAGTAGCCAAAAAGTACTCTTTACCGATTTTTGTGTAACAATTACAAAAGTACTCGTTACATTTTCGTTACTTTCTTGTGCTCGCGCACGCGCGTATGTGTGTGTGTGTGTGTATGTGTGTGTGTGTCACGAGCTTGCTTGACGACCCGAAATAGATTTTCGGGGAGAACAAAAAAAATCAAAGTAATCCGATGTCGGGCGCAAGCTCCTTCGTCTGACCACATGTATCTGTGCAAAACCAAACGGTCATGAAGATCATGGTGTCCACACTGAGGTACCACTGACCCTCCGTAACCGTTGTTCGCTGCGTAAACATCGTCGCGTCATGACTTTGTAAACAATCGAGATAGACTAGGCGCAATCTGCGATCGCATTGGTAACCAGCGATTATTTTCAGCTGTGTTTTTGCTTGAAATTGAGGTGAAAAGGAGCTAGTGGTGGGGCGTAATAGTAATACTCTGACACCGACACCGAAGGAGCAAGTTGGTGGGAGAACGGGTAAAGGGGACAGATGCAAGGTTTGGCAGACTTGAGATCATATTATATGAGCTCAGATCGTGAATTAGATCAGTTCACGTGAACTTGATCTGAGCTCTTTAGAGCTATTTTAGGTGAACTGATTTTGATCTAAACTATATATATTAATTTTGGCTGCTTGATCTGAACTTGATCTGATCTGCAATTATCTACCTACCTTTCAGCTCACTTCACAATTTTAAGTCAACCTCAAAAATCAAAACCGAATGTCATTTTTTGGGGGTGAGGGGGGGGGGGGNGGGGGGGGGGGGCAAGTGAAAACAGAGCGGCTAGAAAGTGGTCCAAGCAATCTCTCTGAAAACGATTTCTGACATACGAAAGCCAACATCGAAAGCAAATATTGCCCAGAAATACCTAGACTATCTTGAGTGCTCATAAACAAGGAGGTGAATTTCAACAGGATGTCTATTTGATTGTTTGTTTATTATTTGTTTGTCAATAGTGGTTGAAATCTACTACGTCTTCCTCTTCCTCTACGAAGACTGTAGTCTTGACACTTGTAATCAACGTCTTCTTTTCACAAACTTAAATGGTCATTGTATTACTGTGATTCATAGCTTTCCTTCAAATTAACTGTTCACACGGTCATTTTGGTACACGTTTCTTAACTGCTGTCACGTAAGTTTGTGATGTGCTCTCCAATGCACATGTTTAATGTGTTTTCTTCTAAAGCTGATGCACCTGAAGTGTTCTTTGATATCAGTATGTCTGTAATGCTTATTTAAATGCTTACATACATATTATTATAGTTTTCTATGACTACTAGCTAGCTGAGATTTCTCGGCGCCGCCCGGGAATGGCGAAAGGAAATTCATATTTTATATACGCACTTACATACCCCTATTCCTACAGCAAACTCATTGTGATCAGATGGGTAGAAGGGATTTGGAAATGGGAACATTACAGAAAAAGTGGTAAGTTTGCAGTGCGGCCGTCGGGCCATAAATATCACCATAATGCATAACACAGTAAACACTCTAGCCTGTGTGCCTGTCCAAGCACATTGCACCAGGACCAGCTAATGAAAGAACGTGGGCATTCGACACGGCTAGCATTACCTGTCGAATGACGCAAGCGAGGAGTTCAGAGGTACATTATGGAAGCAATCATTTCTAATTATTTCTGCGTTTCTTAAATTTTTACTTCTCGACGATGCTTCAAGCATACCTCGTAACCCAGTTTGAGAAAATTTTACAGGAGAGACAAAAAACTGAATTACGGCAACCGTAGTCAACAAAATATATTGAATGTCAGAAGTTATAACTGTTAATCAATGCCTAATAACTCTGTGCCACCAAATACCATTAAATGTAACCATAATTCACATTTTGGTGGGATCAAAGTTTTGCTGTTTTTTATTTGCTCTTAGCAATACTCACAGAGGAGGGGCAGATTTCTCGGTCGGCCGCCTCCGTAACCAATAACAGCTGGAGAGGTGGTCGCGTGTGGGTAACGGGACTCCCCGCGAGAGATGGCAAGAGTGATTATTTAATCAACAAAATTCAGACCTACTTCATCAATATGATTTAGACCTAAAAAAAACCCACAAAAATCGGGTCAGACCTCAGAATCAGAGAATGACTCAAGCCCCTTCCTCATAACATCATCACTAGTCCGAGAAAACTTTTTTTCCCTTGTCTTATTGTTCTGTACGTTTTTTTTTTGGTTGTTGTTTTTTTTTAAAATATATTTTTTGTTGTTGTATTTTTTCTGAATTTTTTGTTGTTAATTTTTTTGTTAACAAAAATTATTAAAATACAGTGATACATGTTAATAAAGAAAAAGAGAAGAAAACTAAAGGTGGCATGAAAATTTATTAAGCAGTGACACAATAGAAACTCTATTCAGAGCATCTTAAATGATGAATACGATTACTGAAAATGGATAAGTACAACAATGTAGTAATTTATCTAGTTGAGAAACACACATACACGCGCGCGCACACACACACACACACACACACACACACACACACACACACACACACACACACACACACACACACACACACACACACACACACACA
>JAWQUT010000287.1:245989-258515 GCA_033807755.1 Ellobium chinense | reverse complement strand
TAGATAGATAGATAGATAGATAGATAGATAGATAGATAGATAGATAGATAGATAGATAGATAGATAGATAGATAGATAGATAGATAGATAGATAGATAGGGACGGGCAACAAACGATGGACGGCTGTATGTATGTTATGTATGTATGTATGTATGCATGATGTAAGTATGTATGTATGTATGTATGTATGTATGTATGTATGTATGTATGTATGTATGTCTGTATGTATGTATGTCTGTATGTGTGTAGGTATGTATGTATGTATGTATGTATGTATGTATGTATGTATGTATGTATGTACGTCTATCATAGGGTCCTAGGAACTGTGCACAGGAGAGCTGAATCTGGACTGAAGATGCTCGGGCTGTCTAACTCTGAGGCATCCGCCTGTTGCAAATACATCAGCATCAGTGCAGTTATAGGCTCGTACAGAGTTTGGAAAAGACGATTGACAGTTAAGCCAGCTGGCAATATCGAGTAGTACTTGTACATACAATTTTGAATCGATTCGGTTTGTAAATTGAACATGTACTCAATAAAGTTCTTGAGATATGTATGTATGTATGTATGTATGTATGTATGTATGTATGTATGTATGTATGTATGTATGTCCAAGATGGCGGATGGGTCTGCAGGGCTTTTGTTTCTGTGTGTCCTATTCGTCGTTATGGATCATACACCTGTCGTAGCTGCCGTCGATAATGCTGCTGTGTTAGGTACGAGACTCGGCCTGGTTACCAGGTTGAGGACGAGCTTCAAGGAAGCACTGAAGAGTGGAAAAATTTGGATGGAAAACACCAGGTATGCAGACGACAATGACAATAACAACAAACATGGCGGACACCAAGGCAGTGAAACACTGTGTGATACAGTAAATTGGGAGCCGTTTATTGACAATCCAGATAGTTGGCAACAGTTTGTTGCTCAAGAAAAGGCTTTTAGAATGAGCATAAGTACAAAGCCTATCATCATCAAGCCACGATACAGGCATCCTGATCCAGCCAAATGGAGCCGTGTCGTTAGCCTGTTGTGTAGCGTGTTCTACACAGACAATGTTTACGTCGAGACCAGGCCAGCCATTTAGTGTCCAGTTCTTGAGATATGTAAAGCGTATCTTAACTAAATTCCTCCTCACCATCCCTGAAGACTTTGTCCCATCTCCAGATCACCAAGATAGTGAAAAAGCCTCCCTTCACTTTCATGTAAGTTACATGAAGTGAAATCCAGCCATTTTTCAGACGGGGAAACCCTGCACATCATGATGACAGGGAAGAGTCCAAACTAGACAGAAGTGAACTCACTAACGTATGGCAATATAAACAAAAACAAGCGATTTAAATAATTAAAAACGACGGAAAACTTGTCCATCCATGGGCATGCAACATTAACATCGATGCAAGAAGATCACTTTAAAAACCGATGTAAAGCACCACCAAACGCCGACGTACCCCCGTCCTGGATGGATGGACTTAACTACCCCACCACCCCAGTGGGTTTTACCGAGTGACACAATGACACATGAAGAAGTCGTCACGGCTATTAATAACTTGCCAAATAAAAAATCTCCAGGCGCAGACGGTGTGACCTACGATACAGTCAAACAGAAGAAAAACAAACTTGTCCCCGTGTTCACAAGCATATTCAACACATGTTTACAACACCGCCGTGTACCACCGGATTGGAAACACGGGATAATCACACTGGTAGGTTTGTCTATTAGACGGGCAAATCACTCAGTGTGTAGAACCAATTAATCCGCTAATATATAAAATCCCCCTTTTTTAGGGCCTGCCAGACAGTGTAAGGGTGTAGAAATATGTAAAATGACCTGTGATCTAAGTAAAGCATCCAATTTTAAAGTTTCAGGTACAATTTGAGCCTTCTAGATAAAAAACTAAAATGTGTAGGCCTGTGTATTCGCACGCGGTCAAAACCAGCCAAATGAAAAATTGGGGACCTAATCAGAATTTGAGGTGACCTTTTTCAAAAGACATTTGTGAAAAATTTTGGGCCTTGACCCCCCTTTTTCTTCCCGTTAAAAGATCGGGCAAAAGAAGTAATTTAACCTACTTGAAAGAAATTTCCCCAAATCACAGTGGTGTATTTAGAATAACACAAAATGTTAATTGGGCCAAACGAAGAAAAAACAATAGGTGTCAAAGACCTTAAAGAACATTTCAAATGTAAAGCAATTTCTTTCTTTCTTTCTTTTTTCTTTCTTTCTTTCTTTCTTTCTTTCTTTCTTTCTTTCTTTCTTTCATTTCTTTTCTTTTTTCTCTCTCTCTCTCAACCAGATTTCTGACAAACAATTTTTTAGCCTCCCAGGATCCAAGAGCCCAGAACTCATCAAATGCAGACATCCTGTCGGCGTCGCTCACTTCATCGCAGTTTTTCCAATTTGCTTTACATTTGAAATGTTCTTTAAGGTCTTTGACACCTATTGTTTTTTCTCCGTTTGGCCCTATTAACATTTTGTGTTATTCTAAATATACCACTGTGATTTGGGGAAATTTCTTTCATGGAGGTTAAAGTACTTCTTTTGCCCAATCTTTTAACGGGAAGAAAAAGGGGGGGGGGGGTCAACGCCCAAAATTTTTGACAAATGTCCTTTGAAAAAGGTCACCTCAAATTCTGATTTGGTCCCCAATGTTTCATTTGGCTGGTTTTGACCGCGTGCGAATACATAGGCCTACACATTTTATTTTTTTATCTAGAAGGCTCAAATTGTACCTGAAACTTTAAAATTGGATGCTTTATTTAGATCACAGGTCATTTTACACATTTCTACACTATGCCACTAGCTGGCAGGGCCCCAAAAAAGGGGGATTTTATAGATTAGAGGATTAATTGGGTTGTACACTATGAGTGATTTGCCCTTCTAATAGGTGTCACAAACCTTAACCCCTCCCCACATTTAATTATTTCCTACATATGTTTCCAGTAGTCAGAAGTGATGCATTCTCTACTGTTAAAGTGTCTCTATCTTGCTTCTTTAATGACAGAGGATGATATTTCTGTGGTGAGGTATATTTGCAGGGGGACACAGAAAATTTTCAACAGTTTGACTCACTGAGATGAATTGGATGAGGTGTGGATAGCCTTTGTTGGTTCCCTGGAGAAATATGCAACTTTCAGCTGTCAAGCACATTCATTTCCCTACAAAATGGTACCAATGTTGCTGCAATATCTGTCTTAGGTCATTCTTATGGCCCCATTAAGAGTTTGATACCTCACAAAATAGCCAATTCTCTTGATGACATACCCTATGCTACTTTGAAAGTTCCCATGAACCTACAGTTCAACCCTAAAATTTTGCCATGATAGCCTATTTGGAAGGAAAATAGTAGGGAATGATCAGAGAGGAGTGACCTGGGGGTGATTGGGAGGGAAGGGGAAAAGTGACCCCCTCATGGCTGGTCATTGTTTCCAGTAAACACCTTGGCATGAGCAGGTAGTTTTTTTGTTGACCATATTTGCAAGCCTTAATGATAAAATCCACTTGTAACCACACATTTAAAACCTAAAAATGATCGTTTTGGCATTTCTTAAAGGGTGATTGTGTTTTTGATTGGGGAAGAAGTTCTGGAGAAACAAAAGTTTGGTGCATCTGCCCAAAAAAATTTTTAAAAAATTCAGCTTCCTTTGGCAATACCATATGAGCCTATGGGGTGGGCTGAGAAGGGGTGGGGTGGTGATTTTTCTTAAGGGTAGGGGTGGGGTGGGCTGGGTGGGGGTTGGGGTTGATGGTGGGGCTGGGGGTGGAAGTAGGGAAGGAAAGAGGAACAAATGAAATATTAAATTTTAAAAAATTGGCCAAATTTGGTGCATTTTTTGCCAACACTGGGTGTGTGTGTCAAAGGTGGGGGGAGGGGGTGGCGGGTGGGAGGAAGACAAGAGAGACAAGGAAAAGGGAGAACGAGAAAAAAAAAATTTTCAAAAAAGCGTGTGTCATGTAAACGGAGTCTGCAGAACGTAGGTCTAGATCTAAGTCCCATACAGGCTAGACTAGGGGGTGGGTGGGAGAGGGGGGGTGTGGACGGCCTCAGGGGGAAAGGAAGTTTAAAAGACTGTCCAGATAGCCTAGATGACCTACCTCGACCACCATGATGTAAACATTGTGTTTCTAAGTGGAAACATGCCAGGTACTAGCTGCCTATTAAGGTCTTTGACACCTATTGTTTTTTCTTCTTTTGGCCCTATTAACATTTTGCGTTATTCTAAATATACCACTGTGATTTGGGGAAATTTCTTCCATGGAGGTTAAAGTACTTCTTTTGCTCGATCTTTTAACGGGAAGAAAAAGGGGGGTCAACGCCCAAAATTTTTGACAAATGTCTCTTGAAAAAGGTCACCTCAAATTCTGATTTGGTCCCCAATTTTTCATTTGGCTGGTTTTGACCGCGTGCGAATACATAGGCCTACACATTTTATTTTTTTTTATGTAGAAGGCTCAAATTGTACCTGAAACTTTAAAATTGGATGCTTTATTTAGATCACAGGTCATTTTACACATTTCTACACCCTAACACTGGCTGGCAGGGCCCCAAAAAAGGGGGATTTTATAAATTAGCGGATTAATTGGGTTGTACACTATGAGTGATTTGCCCTTCTAATAGGTGTCACAAACCTTAAGGACTCTACGTGGCTTTAAAGCAGGCTTGACCTTCTTGTGATCTCTGTCTTTTGCACGACCAACGTACTGGACGCTTTTGAGGCGCTGGAGAGAACTTTCTGCATGTCTGTAAGCAGCTTCAGTGAAAGTTGTTGGTGCAGGCTGTCTGAAGTCGAACATAACTGGATAGATGCATACTCAGGGGCTAGTGATGGTGGTAGGACGAGGAAGCAAAGTCTGGGGGTGGATGTAGCTCTGATTCATGGCTTGATAATTCTGAGTCAACGGTTGACAGCATCCAATCAGGTAGTGGGGGTAAATCGGCCTGGTACTGTAGGTGACATTGGCAATGGCTAAGGAGGTGGAGGTAGTATTGCTTCTGTAAATGTGGGCGGCAGTGGCACTGCAGATGAGGATGACACCGACTCATGAGATGATGATGGCTCTGATGGTTCTCTCAAGTTGGATGGTATTGTCTCACTCGATGTGGGCACCACTTGGTCTGCTATGCAGACCATGCCGTGGAATGTCGAGTAAGTGCTCGTTCTTGTGATCCAATTCCTTGGTTAATTCTGTGAATGTGATATCTTGATCAAGGAGCACATAGTCTATTGGTAGGTCCATCAGCCCGTCATTCTCATCAATGACATCAGATAATATGGCAGACATGTCTAACTTCTCTCTTTCTTCTGTTTTCTTCCTTTTGGCCGGCGTGGAGTGTGTAGCAGGAGATGACTTGCGTTTTGCTTGTAGATTTTGCGTGTAGATCAAGTCCAGATCAAACAGCCAAAATAAGTAAAGTTCAGATTAAGATCAGTTCATCTAAAATAGCTATTGAGCTTAGATCAAGTTCACGTGAACTGATCTAAAGTTCACGATTTTAGCTTATTTGATCTCAGATCTGCCCAACCCTGCCCTCTGAAGCAGTGCCGACGTGGACAGCTGAAGGAGGAAGTTGGGGATCAATGGTCGCTAAGGCTAGTTGGCATGGACGATTTAACAAATCATGAATGTCGTATCCTTTTGTTCTCCTTGCATTTAGTTCTGTACTGGAAGCATGAAGTTTTCTTTCGCGCCTCGGTGAACGATACGCGGTCACAGGTTTTCACTATTTTGTTATGTCTGAAACATGCGTTATCGAAATGACAGGTACTCAGATTTATACCTTGATCTAAGACAATGTGAATAGGATACGTGCATACCTGATGCATACAGTTCTAATTGAGCAAATAGTGACGTGTCAGTCTAACGTCTTACTCTCTCTCTCTCTCTCTCTCTCTCTCTCTCTCTCTCTCTCTCACACACACACACACACATACCAAACACACACACACTCACACACACTCACACTCACATACCCTTACATACCCACTTTTACAGACAGATCGATAGACAAACAGACACGTAGACAGACAGACAGACAAACAAACATACACAGACAGACAGACAGACAGGGCAGACATAGACAGACAGAGAGACATAGATAGATAGATAGATAGATAGATAGATAGATAGATAGATAGATAGATAGATAGATAGATAGATAGATAGCACTTTCGCATTTTCCAATTACATTCGTTCTTCTTTTCCCACCCCTACAATAGTTACTGCTTGTCACTCCCACGTACTTTCTATATTTTTATCTTTCATGTTTCCAACAGCCTCCAAGCACTAGACTATCTTTATGCCTTTCTGGATAGTTATTGCAACAATGTTTTTGGTTTATTTCTTGCAACAACTTCCACGTGTTCTTTGGTTGTTTGTTTTTTTTCACTTTTGCAACAACACCTACTCACTTTTTTTTTTTACGTCATATATGTGCAACAACTCTCACGCAGTTTTTCTGTCAGTTTTTTTTTTAAATTTGCTCAGTGTTTGCAACAACTACCCCATACTTGCTTTTCGTTTTCCACTAAGACTTGTTTTTCTTTTTCAACAATTTCAACACAGATTAGTGTTTTTCGTATAATTTTTGCAAGTCTCGACATACTTCCTCTGTTTTCTGTGTCATTTTTGCAACAGCTTCCACCTACTCTTTTTCTCTGCTATATTTTTGAAGTTTTTTTGTTTGTTTCATTTTTGCAATACTTCCATAACACTATCCTTGTGGTTATATTGATAATTTTATATTGTCAGAATCGTGGAGCGTAAATAATAAGAACTCATCAAACCAAACAGACAAAAAAAAAAGGAGGGGGGGGGGGGNNNGGGGGGGGGGGCACAAACAACCATACATAGACTATTCAGCAGAAATAAACAGAGAGAAAAATAAAAATTTGTGGTAGCAAAAGGACTTTTAGGACATACAGAGATCATCAATTGCATGTGACATTTTTTGTTTGACCCCGACCCGACCTTGAAATGAAGGCACCATCAACTCCATATTATGTAAAATGCATCCTGTATTTGATTAAATGGCAGATGTAAATGTCCTTTTTGTTTCAAATGCGTCTACAGTTTTGTCTAGTGTCTCTTTCTTGGGATGTGAAATCATTTCCTTTCTTTAATTTGTTCATATAGTTTATGTCTCCTCTTGAAAATCCTTTAATCATGGCATAACAGAAAACTACAGAAATTTTCGGTTCCTCTTTCAATTTTCAGAGAGTCTGAATTAGGACCACTATAGATTCACTGGTACTTCTTTGATGTTGCCATGGACTATGATTGATTACCATTTACTATCAGGTGTCAGCTATTACTATTTAATTTTCTTTTTACTGTTTATATAATACCACAGTATTATATAGAGATTTTAAACTGTTGCAACTGTAAATTTCAGGGGGTTTGTATTAATTGGTGTTACCTTGGACTTTGGTCAATATAATTAAATTGTCAGGGTGTATACCTGTTTGCCAATATCCTATAAAATATAAAAATAAATAATGTTAAACAACATAGAAGTAATCAGAGATAGTGCCACTAGTGCCAGTTAAATGGATTTATAAATTTCAAAGTTAGGACTGTAGAAATTCCATAACTGGAGTTGAAGACAGAGTCACTTTCTTGAGCAGTACATTTGAGATGTACATTATGGTTTAGCAATGTCCAAATTAATTTCAACTTTTTCTTAAATACAGGTAATTATTAACTGTAACATATTACATTATGTATTGTCATGATTAAATAAACTTGTTCGTATCACTGTGTTTTAGCTGACTTTGGCTTTGTTATATTTATGAATTTGCATAGTAGATCTGCCGGGTGTCGCCTGCTGCTTAGTGCCTATCCTCATGGATTCATTTTCTAATCCCATGAACTGAACTGAGCTTGATCTGACCTTAGCAAAAACCACGATAAATTGAGCGATCTGAAAAATGCACAGTTTTCTTGGAACTAAGCTAAACTTGATCTAAGGGCATTTCTTCCTTAATGAACGATCTAAACCCTAAACTGACTATTTGGGTGAACTTGCCAAACCCTGCCTTCACCAACTTCCTTCTTCGGGGTCGGCGCCAGATTATTATGCCCCACTACTAGTTCCTTTTCATCTCAATTTCAAGCAAAAACAGTTGAAAAATGATCGCTGGTTACCAATAGGTTGTGCCTATCTCGATTGTGTACGTGCGATGACGATAACGTGACTATGTGTACGCAGCGAACAACGGAGGATCAGTGGTACCGTTACGTGGACACCACGATCGTCACGACCGTTTAGTTTTGCACAGGTACACGTGCGCCCGACGTCGGCTTGCTTTGAATTTTTTTGCTCTCCCCGAAAATCTATTTCGGGCCGTCAAGCAAGCGCGTGACACATACACACACGCGCACACAAAAGTGACGAAAAAGTAGCGAGTAATTTCGTAACTGTTACACAAAAATTTGGTGACGAGTACCTGTTCGTTGCTTTAGATGAAGCGTGTAATGAGGAAGTAATTGTTACTCAAAAACTGTCACGAATACTCGTAGCGGCGTTAATTTTTACTGGTTACAACAACCCTGGTTATAGCACACCCAGTTGTGTCTGTAAATTAGATCAGCCAACATTTTAGGTCCTCTTGAAAGGGAAGAAGAAAAGCAGACATCGACTTAATATTTCAGTAAAGGTTATGTTTCAAATTAGACCGAAGTCCAGGCAGGATACCCATTAGCCGGCTTGATACACACTCCGAGTTCATCCACCACTGATCTTATATCCTACCCATATCCAAAACTCCCGCAAACCCTCTCTAGTTTCCTTTGTTTTGCAGTCCAGAGCACTGGTAGGTGACGAAGAAACATTGAATTCTACTTATACACCTACAACCTACTTGCTGACATATAGAAATTGGACAGACAGACAGACAGACAGACAGACAGACAGACAGACAGACAGGCAGACAGACAGACAGACAGACAATCAGGCAGGCAGGCAAGCAGGCAGGCAGGCGGGCAGACAGACAAACAGACCGATAGATAGATAGATAGATAGATAGATAGATAGATAGATAGATAGATAGATAGATAGTCGTTGGCAGCGGCGATCTGCGGTAGTGACCAGGCGAGCGAGTACTGAAGCACGGCAGCGCGTGCAGTGTAGCCATACCCTTGTGCCAGGTGGAAAAACCGCCTGCTCGCAATTTTACACGAAGGCGGTTTTCTTAACAAATATCATGAGGCCGAGAACTTTGATTCGAATGGGTCTCTGTCCTTGCAAAATCACAGACGTCTCTGCAGGCACAAAATAGGATTTTTTTTTAGGTAAGTGAAAGAATATTTCAGATGTGTGTGTGTTTTTTTTCCTCTCAAATGAAGTAGATTTAATAATTACGTAGTATTTCTAGATCTAGTATTTTACACACACTGGCCTACTAATAAATGATGTACAATCGACATACTTTTATCGCAACGTCTAGAGAGTATTGGAATATATCCAGAAACTTGTATATAAATAATTACTGTGGTAGGGTCACCCTATGAATAAGGGACAGCTGCCTTTAAGCATATTATTATTAAGCGTAGTATAACCAGTAAATGATATCCAACCTAGGTGGTTTTTATGGCCGTGGCCGTGGGTCTGTTCACATCAAAAAAAGGTAGACTTATAGACTATTCTTATTCTCGTTCCACTGACACCATTTCAACAGAGGTTACAAAAAAAAAAATCTATCTATCTATCTATCTATCTATCTATCTATCTATCTATCTATCTATCTATCTATCTATCTATCTATCTGTCTGTCTGTCTGTCTGTCTGTCTGTCTGTCTATCTATCTATGTGTGTGTGTGTGTGTGTGTGTGTGTGTGTGTGTGTGTCTGTCTGTCTGTCTATCTTTGAGCTTTTTATAACAGTGGTAGACGTAGTGGTACATCTGAGTCACTAGGGAATCAGTGGGACCATTTTCATTCCATGTTTCATTGTCACTTGAGGGCAAACAGGCATAGACCACTGTATCAGAATGATAACATTGCAAAAACAATATTGAGGGCATGGTCCAGGTAATTTTTTTAAAAAATTATTTTGTGATCTATTCTTTTTGTTTTTAAATATTTTACAACCTTTTCTGACCCGCCGCCCCCCAAAACCGGCACACTACCCGGTCTTTCGCTAGTAAAACCCCATTTTTGTATGTATGTCTGTCTGTCTGTCTGTCTGATTGCACCAAGAGAATGGGTACGAGTAATTCTGTAGATTGCAGCAAAATATAAGCAAATAGGTGTGGGTGAAAAACGTTACACACTTTACTAAAATTCTGAAATTACAATATTATTGCTTGCTTACTTCTTCCGTTCATTATATTTCCTCATGTCTCGCTTTTATGATGAAATACTGCACACCAGTGGCTGTGATCGTCATGTGACCAGCTGTGACATTCATGGAGTAATTCAGCGATGTTTTCTTTGGGTGCCTATATGGTGGACAGGGTGCGGAGTGCATTTGTGTTTTGCTTTACATATACTCTGTAAAATTTCCACACGAAAATGTTAAAACTCCCAATTTACACTAACCACAAGTACGCAAACCAGTCAAATTACAGTGTTATTAAAAATCAAGAATAAATGGAGTACTTGATGTTTACTAGGGATACATTGTCGGTGTTCCATATCAAAAACAACTATTGTAATAAAAATGTACCAATATCGCATTATTTCTCAAAATCGACAAATCAAGGAAAAAATTACGGTAAAGCCTAGAAAGAAATAAAATTCTATTTCATACTGGCCCGGTCTACCTACCATTTTGGAGCAGTATGTTGGAAAACAGAGCACAATCTACATGTGATTTTTAGCGTAATCTATAAACCGAATGATGCTGTCTGTCTGTCTGTCTGTCTGTCTGTCTGTCTGTCTGTCTGTCTGTCTGTCTGTCTGATCTCTTCTTTTTCCGTTCGATGCTTTTCATGCTTTTTTTCCTACTGTACTCAGTCTTTAATTGCACTGTAAAAAGAAATAAAGTTGGATAAATTTTCCAACAATGAATCTTCATGTTGCTATCATCCGAGGGCTTCGTATAAGGGACATAACCGTACCATAATTTCAGCTGCGCTCCATTTGCTTCCCTTTTGCAGTGGGCTATTAATGTTGGTGGCCCCTGCTGTCTTTCAGTCTTTATTCGATTAAGTATGAAGGATGTGTCTAGGCGTGATTGGGGAATTTTACTTTTATATATGTTAGATTACATCTACCATTCTGCTCTTCAATGAAAATCAAGTGGAAAGGATGGAGAGGAGAAGAAATAGCGAGAATCATCTTGTAAAATACCAGCAAAGACTGTCACCACTGCTTCTGTAGACAACTTCCGCGTTTCTCAGGCTCGCTTCTGACAATTTGTAATGAAATGACAAAATTAAACAACATCCAAATCTATGGTAAATGATGCCTTACACTTTCAAAAGTGGAATGTCGAAACTGAGTCAATGAAGTAATGGGCAATAGACTAACAGAGAACAGCCCTGGGTATTTTCAGCTTGCTGTCATGAAAACAAAAAAATCTCTTAGTCCTTATATTGTCACACTCTCCGCAGATTGTATCGAAGGCAATTACGACGACGCTGGGCACCTTTCCTTAAGTTCTAAGTAGAGCACCCGTCCAGATACATCACTAAGGTAATCTTTTTGTATGGCTTCTGAAATGCTTACTACAATAGAATTGACGGTTCTAATCGTTATACCCACTCTCATTTGCTTGAGTATTCCTGAAATGGGAAAAAAGAAGAGATAGTATTAAAATCAATAACTCTGCTTCCCATCTGAGATATCCTTCTAGTTCCCCGACTTTAGCACTGGAAAAAATTTCAATGAACTGGAAACAGGATACATAATATCAAAGTATTCATCTCATTACTAGCTTTGCAGTACATTATTTACACTCGGCTACGGGTGAGTGTTGGTGGCAGTCGTGGGGGAGGGAGGTAGAGGGAAGGATGACAAAAAGCAGTGTGACTGACATTATATGATCATTCCTTACAATCTAAAACATGACAAATCTGATATTTGTGGGTTAAGCTCGCAGGCAGAGGAGTTTAGATATGACGATGCAAATCTTTTTTTTTTCCCACTAATGTTGGCTAAATAACCCTTTACATCCCTCATAAACTTATCAAAGAGTCCTATGCCAAAATATTTTTCACACTTAAATTTTAACTCTGCCTCCAAATTTTTAACACCCAGAAAAATGCGCCAAGAACATTATTCAAGCTTTGAAATTTAAGTCCTATCCCTTCTCCCCACGCACACCCCCCTACAGATTGGCCAATTTTCTGACTTTATTCTAGGTACCATTTGCCTCTTCATACTTGTTGTGTTCCTAGGAAGGAATCTTGGTTCCCTTTCTTCATTTCACTCAAAGTAGATAAGTACTGGCTGTTAGTGGACGGTGGGGCCCACGGTGATATGTAGATTATCTATCTATCTATCTATCTATCTATCTATCTATCTATCTATCTATCTATCTATCTATCTATCTATCTATCTATCTATCTATCTATCTATCTATCT
>JAWQUT010000287.1:225400-245957 GCA_033807755.1 Ellobium chinense | reverse complement strand
TCTGTCTGTCTGTCTGTCTGTCTGTCTGTCTGTCTGTCTGTCTGTCTGTCTGTCTGTCTGTCTGTCTGTCTGTCTGTCTGTCTGTCTGTCTATCTGTTATGAATGAGATTATGATTTTTGACATTGTAGGGTGTTGTAAAACAGGTTTTCTAAAAGTCAATAAAGGATTTTTCTGTTCAATTTTGGATATTGTTCTGCTGGACAAATAAATGAACATGACGGGAAAAGGCATATGAAGATGGAAAAAATGAAACAGTCTTCTGTCGTTGTTTTGCTGTTTAAAATTCACATAAATTGAGGTGTTGAAAGGAATTTCATATGTCATGCATGCAGGGTCTAAATAATTTTGTTTTCTGCTTGGGTTTGGACGAGGAAGGGAGTGGTGGAGTTGAGGTCAAGGGCTTAGCAAGGGTGATTTTTTTTTTTTGGTAATCTAGCACTTACATCCAACCATATGTCTGAAACCATCGATGGCCGACTTGGATTAAGATGAACTGCCTTGGTATTGGATATACACGGGTATTATAATTGTCATAAACCTTGTTGCATACCGTAGAGCCTAAGGAACATAATTTGTTAAATGGTTGCAGTTGTGGGATCGTTCTTAAATAGCTGTTCATTCTTCCAGTCGCGACAGAAGCCCTGTCCCTTGAAATACCACACCGTCTCGGAGAATTTTAAGTACTTTTGCATTAGAAAATCAGTCAGATCAGTGAAGTCCGCTGGAAGCAAAAAGAAAAAAAAGCCAGTCAGCTATTTGGAAACCAAAGGCCTTTTGATAAAGAGTAAAAAAATCTGGTAGTTGGCCCCGAAAGAGCCAAGCCATGCAGCCCTGAGAAAGCTCTAGATCTATAGATCCTTCACGGAAAGAGTCTTTCCGCTCTTGCGCAGAAAGAAAATAGCCGCCCACAGCGGGTAATCTAGTTTAGGCTCAGATTACTTGCCACCTTTTAATAGTTTATCTCATGACACAGCCTTAGATACAATACACTGTGCATATGGGAACGCCGAATCAGTGAGACAGTGTAGGGGCCTTCAGATCATAAGGAAGTAAAAATATCTAACCGTGGCAAAGTCGTATAGTCATTGTTTGTAAATGGCTTGTAGGTTAAATTTAATAGTATAGTCTAAGTTTGATGTCTCAAAATTTTACAAAATATTTCAGCTTAGTTATTTTGTATAGGATAAATACGACAATATGTCGGTAATCTCAGATTCATAGATTACATAGACGCTACGCCCCTGGAGGTGACAAAGGAGAAATGTGGTGTCAGCAAAGGAACCTCTACATTTTATACGAAAAGGGTAGGATAATAATAGTCTACTAGGTCTTCAGTGGGTGGGGAAATGTTATATCAGGCAACAGAGAGCAGAGAGTTTTCTGTCATGTCATGCCGATCATATGCTGTGGAGTGCAGAAAGGGGAGGGAAGAGTAGGGGTGGGGGTGTCGGTTATGCCTCAGCTAGAACTGGTAAACTCCTTTTCAATCCTTGCAGAAGTCGTTCTAAACAGCTCTACCATAATAATATGAACGGTGGAAAGTGAGTTCGTGAGCATAGAAAGGTTAGTTGAGGATGAAGAAATGGCGCCGATGTGAGATTATGGACTACTCTATCCATCCATCCATCCATCCATCCATCCATCCATCCATCCATCCATCCATCCATCCGTTAGTCCGTCCACCCATTCATCCATCCATCCATCCATCTATCCATCCATCCATCCATCCATCCATCCATCCATCCATCCATCCATCCATCCATTCATCCAATATAGGTAGAGAGGTATTTAGCTCACATTTTTAAGTATTTGAACAGTATGAGCACATTCTAGAATATACGTGTCTTTACCAGTCGATCTAAGTTTAGAAAAAAAAAACTAGCATACTATTCATGAAATGTTTATAGGTGTTATTCAACATGATGAATTACACATGTTTTATTCAGTGCTAATAATACCAGCACAACTTTTAAACATAAAAACTACGCCAATTAGTTTATAAGAGCCATAGAAGACACAAATTGATTAAAAGTTCGTAACAGCACTGCTATGTGGTGTGGATCGCCATTACATAACTTTACTCTTTTTTTACTCAAGAGAACTTCCTCCAAAACTGGATCAGAATAGGTCCATAACTGTTTGAGAGCCCAAATATAAAGAAGGGATCTGTCCGTAATGCTCTATTCAAATTGGGTGGTGCTACATCGGCAACAATTCAAACCACACACATTATGTCATCAGATTCAAGAGAGTAAGTAGAATTTTCTACAGATTTGTGAGAAAAATGTATCTGAAGGATGTGAGGTTTCTTTTCTTGTCGGGGAATCTCACCCAGTATTCAAAATCGCAGTCCTGGTCAGTCATGTGTGCCGAGTTGGTCACTTTTTGAAGGAATATTTACTCACAGATAAGTGTTAGGGATTAGAGCTAATTCTGGTGCGTATGGCTCATCTTCGGTTCTGAAATCAGAATTGTGTAAGAACAAACAACGAATAGTCATACACAATTCAGGTTTCAAACAACAGCCAGCCAGACAAACAGATTCATGGACAGACAAACATACGGATCAAAATAATTTCCATCATTTCAACATTTCCGTCCAAATTCATGTAACGTTTTTCGACACTCCCCAAAATGCAGCTATTACAATGACACTCTTCCTTAAACAACTGTCATTCTCAACTAAGGCTCATTACATATGGACAAATTTGCACTCGTAGTACATCATTATCATAAACTGAGAGCGCGCTTTCTCTCTCTCTCCCTCTCTCCCTCTGTGTCTCTCTGTGTCTTTCCCTCTCCCTCCTCCTCCCAGTACGCACACACACAACTGACATTACTCATGAATATGTACTCAAAAAGCAGACCCAGTACTTCGCCATTGCCGTATCCGCTTTTATAATCTCCCCCTCCCTTCAAAAACGAATCACTATCCCCCAATCCTGCCAAAAAAAAAGAGAGCTGACACAGATTTTACTTAAACTGTTTGTATTCTCTTAAACTGTGATCGAATCCTATTGCTACTCTTCTAGTTTGTTGTCATTTCGTGAATTTAAAAGACTTACGAATCTTGCCGCACTTGTCTTTGACAGGAAACACGTTGGTTAATATTTTTGCCTTGTATGCACAAACTTTGTACGTTCTATACTGCAATAGTACTCATCTTCTATCACGTTACAAGTATTACACAGTCGATTATTAAAATCAAGTCTGGGTATTCCCCAGCGTCATAATCCTGTCCTAAAATTATGTGAGTCCAAGCGTATATTTTAGTGACTTCTAAAACTTCTACAGAAAATAGATAGTTTTTTTTAGTGACTTCTACAACTTTGACTAAGTACTGAAAATAGATAGTTTTTTTTTCCCAGCCAAAACTGATTTTCAACCTCTTGTAAAGCCTACTTCTGCTAGTATCCTCCACTTCAGTCACTCAACTTTGAACATAACAATCCGCAGTACGCCCTGCTGCATGCATATGAATCCAAACCCACGCCTATACAACAGTTTCTTTAATAGAGATCCCCATGTTGTCATATTAGCGTCAACTTCTGCTAATATATACACGTTAGTATATTTTTCTAATCGTGCTTTTCCTATTTACTGTTTAGAATTTTAAACCATTAGCTGACAATTTTAACACCCTAACTGAGTGGATAAACTCCCAATTCTCCATAAACAAAACAATTTAGTGTGGTAGACCTTGCACATATAAACGGATTCAGGTAATTTGAATACAATTTTCCTAAAGGCCCAGCTTCACAGTAATCCCCAACTTCTGCCCCATAATTTAGACATGTTACAACTACTAAGATGTCTAATTTCATTTTTGGAGTAATGTCAGTACTTTACCACAGTGTGACTGTAGGGTATACATGTTTCTTAAACCTTGATTTCTTTACTCTCTAATGCAATGCGTAAGTGATCCTGAATTGGAATGCCATTCCCAAATACTTAAAATGTCTTTACTGTTTCTAAGTCTTCGTCATTATAGCACCAAATATCATTCATTAACTCCTATCCCCTTTCATGAAAACCTGGCATTTCGTCTTACTAGTATTCGCTGTGAGTCCCAATTTCTTTTTCACAATATCCATACACTTGGTTTAATCCTGCCCGTAAAGCCGCCCAACTTTTGCTAAATGCCTTCCGCAATATCAATAATTTAACTAACCTGTCTACTTTCAGTCCTACTCAGTGTTTCCAGCTAATCTATCTGCTGTATCATTTATAAACACGAAAATTTAGAGCGATTAGACACGTTCTCTGTGAAAGGACACATCCTGTAGTAAATATAAAGTGTCCACACTATTATTCTTTTCTTGCCTCTCTAGTCCTTTAAACATGGGAACCAGATGTTAACTATTTCTGACAAATACTTTTAGGTCCCAAACATTTATTATGACGCTTTGTTTCTTACGTTTATACCAAGGAGTTTATCGATTCACATAGTCAAATGCACGATAGTATTGATAAAGGCACAAAATAAAGATTGCTTCTGATGGAACAATAGTTATGACTGGACTACAAAGCTTAAAGATGTAGTCAGTGGTTCCCTTGCCTGCTCGGAATCTGAATTGTGCCTCGCTGAGAAGTTGATATTTTTCCTCCCATTTGGTCAGCCGTATATTGATGATCCGAATACACAAGTTTCCTATGCAGCTTACTGAAGTTATTCCCCGATAATTTTCTGCTCTATCTCTATTCCCCTTACGGATTCGTTCTACGTTCTGGACTGCATTTGTTTGGTCCTGCGGCATCGGGAGTAGGGACGTCATTATATTTTGTGGGCGGTCCTTAGCAACGGAGTGTCATGGGTGCATCTTTGGTTGGGGCGTGCCAGTCACAGTAAGGAAGGGTGCACATCTACTAAAGGTTTGTTAGAATGTTACGTCTTTTGCGATCACCAGAAGAGATAGTTCGACAGCATGGCGGCAATCATTTGCAGTTTCAAATTTGTTTGTGGAACATTTTATCAACAGCATTGTGTGCGATGAGGTTGTGGCAAGAATGAACGGTGGTATGTAGGCTCATGAATGAGGCAAGATATAAGTATAGCAAACATCATTCGCAAAGCAGTGCATTATTTTCTGATTCTTCCGCATCAGTCCAGCCATTTTGACTGATAAAATATTTCCTTTTCTAAGGAAGGTGTGTGACTTGCCAGCTATCTCATGCCCTCTGTTGTCTCTTATGCCAGCTATCTCATGCACTCTGTTGTCTCTTATGCCAGCTATCTCATTCACTCTGTTGTCTCTTATGCCAGCTATCTCATTCACTCTGTTGTCTCTTATGCCAGCTATGTCATTCACTCTGTTGTCTCTTATGCCAGCTATCTCATTCACTCTGTTGTTTCTTATGCCAGCTATCTCATGCACTCTGTTGTTTCTTATGTCAGCTATCTCATGCACTCTGTTGTCTCTTATGCCAGCTATCTCATGCACTCTGTTGTCTCTTATGCCAGCTATCTCATGCACTCTGTTGTCTCTTATGCCAGCTATCTCATGCACTCTGTTGTCTCTTATGCCAGCTATCTCATGCACTCTGTTGTCTCTTATGCCAGCTATCTCATGCACTCTGTTGTCTCTTATGCCAGCTATCTCATGCACTCTGTTGTCTCTTATGCCAGCTATCTCATGCACTCTGTTGTCTCTTATGCCAGCTATCTCATGCACTCTGTTGTCTCTTATGCCAGCTATCTCATGCACTCTGTTGTCTCTTATGCCAGCTATCTCATGCACTCTGTTGTCTCTTATGCCAGCTATCTCATGCACTCTGTTGTCTCTTATGCCAGCTATCTCATGCACTCTGTTGTCTCTTATGCCAGCTATCTCATGCACTCTGTTGTCTCTTATGCCAGCTATCTCATGCACTCTGTTGTCTCTTATGCCAGCTATCTCATGCACTCTGTTGTCTCTTATGCCAGCTATCTCATGCACTCTGTTGTCTCTTATGCCAGCTATCTCATGCACTCTGTTGTCTCTTATGCCAGCTATCTCATGCACTCTGTTGTCTCTTATGCCAGCTATCTCATGCACTCTGTTGTCTCTTATGCCAGCTATCTCATGCACTCTGTTGTCTCTTATGCCAGCTATCTCATGCACTCTGTTGTCTCTTATGCCAGCTATCTCATGCACTCTGTTGTCTCTTATGCCAGCTATCTCATGCACTCTGTTGTCTCTTATGCCAGCTATCTCATGCACTCTGTTGTCTCTTATGCCAGCTATCTCATGCACTCTGTTGTCTCTTATGCCAGCTATCTCATGCACTCTGTTGTCTCTTATGCCAGCTATCTCATGCACTCTGTTGTCTCTTATGCCAGCTATCTCATGCACTCTGTTGTCTCTTATGCCAGCTATCTCATGCACTCTGTTGTTTCTTATGCCAGCTATCTCATGCACTCTGTTGTCTCTTATGCCAGCTATCTCATGCACTCTGTTGTCTCTTATGCCAGCTATCTCATGCACTCTGTTGTCTCTTATGCCAGCTATCTCATGCACTCTGTTGTCTCTTATGCCAGCTATCTCGCTTGCATGAATTGGTCTGTGCTGATGGATGGCATCCAAGTATGAAGTATCAGTATTCTTTTAATTTGTACCATTTCATGTGCACTTCCATGCAGATCTAGGTATAGTCTTTTTACATGCAATTACTTGGTTATCGCTTAGAATTTATTAAAGCAAAAACAGTGCGAGCGCTATTGATGTGGAAAATGGTTCAACTGAAACATAGAGGACTGGAAAACAAAGATAGATTAAAGAATCATTTCCTCGTGCAGGCACAGATACGAAGTGACAGCATAGCTGCGGAATAAGGACCGCCAATCAAGTGATCATTATATTATCCCACCCTCTTTATTTTTCTCATGAATTCTAGCATTCACTGAAGGATGCATCATGGTGGCCCCCTCTCTAATCAAGTTAAGGGTATATCATTTATTTTCCTGTCCTCCCTCCCGCGCCCAACCCCATCCCCTCCATCAATAAACGTGCTGTAAAGCTTGTGAAGTGCTGGCTAAGAAAAGATGTAACCTAACTATATGTTCGGCCATTCAGAAGTGTAACAACGAATCATGATGTACGTAGGCTTACGGCATTCGAGAAGAAGTAATTTGTTCCTGACAAATCTTGTAATCTATATCACTTCCCTTTCTTTATACAGTGATAGCTATTGCACTTTTAGTTATTCAAAGTCCTTCATCAGTTTTGTTGATTTTTGTTCTGTTTGAGAGATGGGTGAGGTAGTAGTTGGACTGAGTATCATCCAACTGCCGTGTAGTTGCTCTATTACCTAAGACTCCGTCTGTACACATTTGTCCGCCATTTTGGATTCGACGACTCTTTTACAAGTTTCCCATAGACAATAATTTTATCGTGATATGAGGGACTTTACGGCCCAGTGGTAAATAATCTTACAGGGTTTGCAAGGGACTTTATAAAACTATGATAGACAAATTTACCATGTCGGTAAGGGCCCTCTGTGGGTCTAGAATAAACAGTTAGACCGTATTTGTAAGAGACTTTGTACAAGACTATGAAAGACAATCTTACCGGGTTTGTGAGGGAAAGGCTTTAGACCCTCTCTGTACCTTCCGGACACATTTATCAATCGAATGTAAAACTGCTGATTATCTTAACATAGAGGAACAATCGTTCAGTGGCAGAAATGTTGTCTCGAGTAAACCACGGTTTTAAAGTAGACCTAATAATTATTACAAGGAAATGACGTGTCGATGGTGTTGTGCCATGTCTTCACTAAAATAGTGCTAGGTTTTTCTAAGTGACGTCAAATGAAGAAGTCTTTATGCCATCTGCTCTGGAAATAAACTACCCGTATAGCAACAAATTTGGTACTATGCTTTTGCTGTATGGCTATACCCTGCCAGATATTGGGAGAAGTGGGGAGTGGGGTGGGGCAAGAATGAGAGGGAAATACACCTATTTCGATTGTGCACCGAAGCAAACCATGGGAGATTCATCCTCCATTTAAGTTGATATCTCTGAGCTTGGCTCTGACTACTTAATACCAGTGTATACCCACAGAATAAAATTTTGCTAAACTTAATACATGCATTTTGCTGTATGCATTTTTGCTGTAAATAGACATTTCGTGCTGTGGTTATTGCTTCATGAAAATGCCTTCAATTATAAGTTATCATGGATTTTACACGTGTCTTCTGTAACTAACTAATCACGGCGTCCCCAATGATTTTAACTATCACAATATCTGCAGAGCGCAAAAAGCCCAAACCCGTGCTTTTCAGGATTTTTCTGCAAGACCCGATGCAGCACATCGGAGTGCACTTTTGTCTGTGACAGTGTAAATATACGCCTGGATGTTATAACAGTGCTCTTTGGACTTGACCACCATATATTTTGTTTCATTTTACAGCAGACATGGTTATATGGAGTCGTGCTTTTCACGACCAACCTTATTACTACCACAGAAGTCAGAGGTCAAATCTCGAGAGCTTTCAATTTTAGATTTATTTAGGAATGGTTGTTACGACAGTAGATTATAATTCTGCTTTGTGAACAGTACACTGGATGACTAGATTAAGGATTTACCCATTGATACAATGTTCAACGATATCACTGTCCATGTTGTCTTCAATAAATGGGCGACGGAATTTGAGCTCCAATCGTTTGAGTTATCCTTGGAAAGGGCGAAATAGGGGAAGAAACACCAACTTGCCCATCCATTATTTATGGGATCTTGCACATTCTTTAGGCACACACTGACAGCAAGCCTTCTCCTGCCTGTTTCGTTAGAAATGGACGGAATTTCACTCAAGACTGGTTTCGACATTTTCTGTACTGAAAAAAAAGTGTGCCACATATCCACTCTTAAAATACATATAATTTAATCTATCTCTTTACATTTGTGAGTTATCAAATCTGCACAGCTCTCATCTTTATTTCGAGCTGTGCTGCACCATCTTAGTAAGATTACTGGAACCAGCAAAGTTGATTGAAACCGTTGCTTGTGACGTCGGTAAGTACGGTAAGCACTCACTTTTCATCTACAACACAGAATTACAGTATGGTTAAACATGAACAAAGTTTATAAAGACTTTTCCAGAAATCACGACCAAACGCCTCGAAAAAAAATGTATCATAGAGGAAAATATAAATGCGGCGTCTCAGCGAAAATTTCCAGACACTGGAGCTTTCCGGAGGAAAGACAGAAAGAAGCGCTAAAGGTATCAAAATACTATACTTGGCTAATATAAATGCAGTGGTCCGAAAACCGGTCAGAATTTGTTTATTCCAACGATTGCACGTGTTCTTTTATATTTTTTTCTGAAGCAGATAAAATATATTGAATCCAGTTTCTTTCCAAGAATTAGGTGTTGATAAGGATACCTTTTTGCGTTTGGAACTCTATTTCGTTCATAATCAGTAGCATTTTCCCAGGAAATAAGCTAATAAAAGTGCATAATAATATTATATGTCCCACCAAAACACACTTATCTACAGATGGACGTTACATGCCGTCAGAAACTGTGACTGATGTCTTTGTCACATCAAACGATATTGTGGATAATCGATACCACATATTACTTAACAATGAAAATATAGGAAAGGTTCCTGAGACCAGGAGCTGATTCCTAGAAAATAATAATAATCTAATGATAATAAATTTTGGTAAACTTATAGATTGGTAGAGTCATGAGATTTTATTTCTGCTCTCTGATCAGCGCTCTGCCATAAATCGTTGTCATTTGACTGTCGCGGTGGCCATTGTGTATGTTACTGCTATATTATAGGTTTTTTTTTTCCCATGGCCCACACGCTATTCTCAAACGGTACCATATGAAAAATGTTGGTGCCAAGTTTCATGTTCCTATAATTTGTTTCTAACGATTGTTCCAATTATCTAGTCCTAAACTGTAGCACTAGGGACTGCAATACTAAGAACTTTAGAAAATTTAAACCCAGCAGCTCTGAAAACAAACTAACCTTATGTTTTATCTAGAAGATATAGATACAGATTTAGTTCGTCAATAATTGATGATCGAGTGAATCACCCATATTCCCGTAGCTCCATAGAAATATCGACTGCTTGCGTTGAAACAACGCATACTTTGTTAACTGTGCACAAAATTAATTATTGAAAATTTCGGCTACGATATGTATGAGTGAGAGAGAGAGAGAGAAAGAAAGAAAGAGAGAGAGAGAGAGAGAGAGAGAGAGAGAGAGAGAGAGAGAGAGAGAGAGAGAGAGAGAGAGAGAGAGAGAGAGAATTGCTGCTTTTACTTTTGACCAAAGACTGCAGATTCTTTGTAGAAATTACTGTACATGTCATATATATATGTCAGTCGGGCATACCCTTTATTTGTTTAAGTCCACTATTCCTAATCAGCATAAAGGGAACCTGCTGTCTTCTAACTAAGTGCCACAGTTATCATACTCGCATTCTCCTAGTGTAGTCCGTGAAGTGGGGGCACAGATACTCAGAAAAAAAGTCCGCTGTCTTTTCTTCCTGAGGAAAAAAAAATGAACTCTAGCTGAACAAATGTCACTAGAAAAAGCGTATCAAAGATTAAATTATGATAGAAATGTAAAGAGTGCATCTGAAATCTTAGAACATAAAAAAAAATGCACGGTTGTGTTATCTCAAAATTTGGTTTTCACACGGTCTTGCAGTTCTGAAGATGTAAATATAAGGAATCACTTCCCTACAATCCCTACAAAACAAGGTTATCACAAAATATTGTGTTCATTAAAGTTACTTCTTTGTCTCTTTAGAAGTGGCTTTTAGTTCACTTCACTTTCTCCCTAGGGCGGAAACCCTTTCCAGGTCACCTTTTTTGAGGAATAGGGAGANGGGGAGAGAAGGAGGGTATGGGGGCCGTCGGAAATTTAAGTTAGCCACACTGGACCAGGATGAAGTCAACGTCAGGGCTCGTGTCCAGTTTATTCAGGGGTGTAGCGCTGGGGTCGAAACCAGGTATTCAAATCTGCGCACTGGCTACACGAATCACCGCACTGTTCCATTTTGGTCACTCTACATTTTCATTAGCTAAGGATGCGGTAGACAAACGAGGTATTATGCGACAAAAATTTGCTTCACCGTCAAGAATGCATGATAACATCAGTAAAGTATCGTGACAACAACCGCAACAAAAACAACTAGACTAACTCAACGATGACAGCAATATAATAACTGTTCTCACTCAACGTTTACTCCTTGTGGATGAAATGATTATGACGATGTAGCTGAAGGAACGTTTTGATGAACGTCTTAAGGATCAGCTTTACTTCCATCGCTAGGAACACCATATTTATTTCATTTTCGTGTCTGTTCATAGTGTAGTTGGGCGTTTTTTTTTTCTTTTTTTGGTTCTTCATGATAATCTAAAAGAGTGCTTGCAGGCAACACTGGCTGCTTTCAAAACACCCCCACGTTTGCTAGGGGTTTCATTGGATTCATCTTGCCGAAACACACAGTCTCAAAGTATCTCGGGCCTAGCTATAAACTTAGATCTAGTCTAGAGCTATGATAGGCGTACCGGGCAGGGTTCCATGCTTTTTATCGAGCCAAATCGCATAAGGAAACGCGCCAAAACAGAGCCAAACCATGTCCGGAATGGGCCTACTGATTTGACGTACTAGAAACTTTCTTCGAACTGGCTGTGCATTGGATATACATGGAAAGTATAGTTCATAAACCTTTCTACATACATTAGAGCAACAGAATAAGAAATTATTGTTAACTGGAAACTTAGGCCTTTTTTGATATGTGTTCATCGGGCAGTTATGACAGAAGCCTGATCCTATCAAATATCATTTTGAGAGAAGTTGAAGTATTGTTTTGTGTAGAAATTTTTTTCAGTTTTAACCTAAATTCTGTTGAAGCCAATACAGAGAACAATCAGTTATTTGAGAGTTAAGGATTTTTTAGAAAGAGACAAATGTCTGGTATTTGGCTCCAAAAGAGCCAAGTCTGGCAACCCTGGCAGCGAGACTACACAGGGTTAACACGTACGACCTCATTCAACTTCGGCCAATGGGTAAACAGCGATTCAGTATTCTGACTTCTTAACTGACCTCGTTTGTTTTCTGTACTTCAGTAGGCATTTAAATTTTTGCCTGCAGGCATGGAAACTTTAACACTACTCGGGGATGCCTTTGGGGCTCAATCTGGGTGCGAGTGATGATTTGTTGCGTACGACTGTAGCAGAAGAGCTGCGCGTCAGTGAACCTTTGTAGTCAAACTTCCAAAGTCAAGCTGAGCTGCGTTTGGGGCTTGGTCAAGGTAATGCGGTAGAAGATGTGCGGTTCTAGGGATTGACTTCTAGATCTATTAAAAAAATGTGAGCTGACTTGCACAGCGGTTTGNGGGGGGGGGGGGTTGTTTGCGTTTGCTCAGTCTACTAAGCTGTGAATTTATAAAAGCCGATGAGAGCATTTGTTATTTCAGTTATTTTCTGGTATCTGTGTTGTTCTTTTTGAACATCATCAACTTTTCCAAGTGGTAGTCAGTGACTCTTTGACTACCATTACGCTACGCCCCTGAGTTTATCCGGACTGGAGCTCGTCAGCAACACTCTGGCCTCTGGCTGGTGACGAAGCACGGTAAGTACAGCCTTGTCTGTTCACTGGATAACCCGTGCAGGAGGCTGCAGAGTAGCAACCTGCGGAAAATATCTAAACACAGCTACACTGTTGACAGCGACGAGAGCCTTACTATCACTTTGCTAGCCTGTATATGAAAATGGTATCTTCAGGCATATAATACGTCATCTTATTCCGGATATCGATGTCACCAAATATCGACTTGAACAATTTGTCTTTATTTAGTTTCTTCTCAGGGATGGTTTGCGGCTGAGAATAACTAACATTACAGGTGGGGAAGAGAGAGGGGGAGGGTTACTATGTCGAACTCCTGATGACCTCTTTCATTCGTGCATATAACTCCACGGTTGTTACATATCTATGAAAGTAGGACATTTTTCCCCCCACCACTTTTCTGTATACTCCTATCCAAATACCCGCTCTACATGTGTTCCTCTTAACACTTAGAGGTAAGGTGTCATGAAATACATACTACAGGAAATTCTAAGTTGAGAATAATCAGTGAAAATTATGAATGGGAGAAGGAGTGGAACAAGACACATTTATAACTGTGGAGGCACATTTATAACTGCCAAGTCATACGGAAAATGTAAACTATAAAATGAACATCCTTGACTCATTGTCATCAGTTTTGACATAAGGTGTCTCTTGCAAGGAAAAGGAAATGTACAAAGGAAAAAAAGTACAACGTGGAAGTAGGTGTAACGCAAACCCAAGCAAAGAGCTTTTCAAATGGTTTGAAGTGACGTCAAATGATTTTTTTTATTTGACAGACGCTCTTCCTACTTGTAAGTAACAGGTTCTTTCTCCTCTTTTCTCTGTCTGTCTGTCTGTCTGTCTGTCTGTCTGTCTGTCTGTCTGTCTGTCTGTTTGTTTCTCTGTCTCTCTCTATCTCACTCTGTCTCTCTCTGTGTGTCTCTTTATCCATCTCTCTTTGCCCACAAATACTTATACATATGAACACACATACACCACATTCATGCACACTTGCACGAACGCATGCTCGCTCGCACACACACACACACACACACACACACACACACACACACACACACACACACAAACACACTAGCACACATGAAATAAAAAAGGAAGAACTGTACAATAAGACATAGCCGAGCATATTAAACTACTCAGTATGAATATTTAAGGGGTAAATTAACGCTCCTTAGCTGGTGAACTACATGGACAAAAGAAACAGACCGAATAGCGATAATCTGTAATGTTACTCTAATGATTTCTTTAGTGTGTTATTTCTGATTAAGAATAACCAGCGACAGAGCAGTGATTTTTTTTTTGTGCAATGAATGAATAGAATGCATGTGGTACAAAAACATTGTTGAACAAGAACGAAACCGCGGCATGTAGGAAAACAATGGAGCGACAATAAGACCGCTTTGCTCTAAAGTCAAAACTAGAAAAAATATTTGAAACTGTGCTCTCGAATGTAAGTAGTGGATGTTATTTGTCAAATAGTCTATTTAAAGCTCTGTTTACCTCATAGAAAAACACGCCTAGTATTACGTACCCATGTTATGTGACAGAGACGTATTTAAAAAAATGAGGATGTACGCATAGAATGTTATCCAAGCTAGAGATCCGGTTGACATTATGAGAGGATGATTGACTCATCCCAAGAGTGACGTTTACTTTTGTTTCCTCAGCTGGGACTCGGCAACTTGGATATGTGAGGATTGACAGTTTAATTTCTGAGAAAGTTCACTTCACTCCATGCTGTGGGCCAGACATACGCGCTAGGATGTGCCATAGTGTAATTGTGTCACTGTGAAACGGGTGCGTGCAGGAGTAGACAGGACCAAGGGGGGATGCGCGAGCGTCATGCGCACAGTCCATTTCACACTCACCCTGCTCGTGTATTTTGATCTCAGTTTGGACATGACAATACCAGCTTCGATCTCAGCATCGCCACTGGATAATCCCACTTCACTAGGGCCAGTTTACGTAACGAAATCCAGTCATGTCCATTTTACAACGATTCTCACTATACGGTCTTCGTTGACCTCATTCAGTCCTGACAGTGGACATGTACCTCGATCTACTAAGACTACATACGCCAAAGAACAGTCTGCACCCCGGCAGAGTCACTATTTTCCTGTGACTTCTCCAACTTTTAACAGAACTCGAGTTACATTTTCACTAATTAATTCTTCTGCATGGCAATTTTCAAAACATTCATCCAGTGTAAGAAGCCGGATACTTATAAGACAGTCGACTATACCTAAACCCATGATCTCACCTAGTTCCCGGAACACCCAAAACAAAGGGTTAGGATGGAGAAGACACATAATGTCATTGTACAAAGGCTCTTTCAAGACACCTCAGGTACTCTTACGACCCAGTTTTCTTAGAAGACGTGCGTTACGAAAGAACGTACGAGACACAATTCCTCCTTCCACTGGTGGCCTAGAGAGACTGGTTAAAAGGGATACTTCACTGATTACAGTAAGTGTACGTGTCTGTATTATTTTACTTCATGTGTTATGGAAACAGTATAACTTGACAATGTCTTTTTTAAATGAAATGTATTGCTCCAGATTTATTTGCAAAAATTCCGTCAGCTCTTGAACAACGTGTGCTCTTGTGCTCTTGAACTCTTGTGCTGAGTAATGTATAACGATTTATGTGTACTTTATCCCTGATATTTGGTGCTATATAATGCTGTCGATAACCTCCTTAAATGTGCAGAAAATCAATACATCTTTCAAGACATGTTAATCCAACACATCATGCAAACTTTTAGAGGCATTCTTATGTGTGAAATATTGTCTTCTCTCATTTGTTCACCATTTGCACTATCTCTGTCTGTAGTTTCTTAATATGTCTCCTCATTTTTTTCTCCAACGCCGAAGGCAACAACTCTGAGGTAGAGAATTACGGAAAAACAACCAATGTTTACTCCTGTCCTTGTTTTGCATTCGGGAATATTGAAAAGACAGTAAAACAATCTGTAAAACTACTTTCATTAATATTTTGATATGTTTAGCAGCCGCCCATGTCTCAATAGATCAGATAGTTGTAAAGGCGAGTACAGAGTTGTGTGTTGTACATTTAATATCTTTTATGTTAGTAGCCCAAACTTTTCTGCATCCCTACTCTTCTCATGGACCAGAGGAATATGTGAATCGTAGTTGAACCATGACTCCGCTGAATCCTGCTGGGATGACAAACTGATACTAATCATTTATACTGAAAATCTTTTGTACCTTTAATTATAATAAAACAACATTGCAGAGGAAAGAATATTACGACGAATATTCAGTATTTGAATCCCCTGGTTGACCCAGATATTACTTTTCTTTACCTCGCTGTCATTGCTGTCAACAAAGCCTAGTCAGCCACCGTGTGCTTCAAAAAAAAAAAAAGGAAGTCGTCTCGAACTTTTTTTAGTACAAATAATGAACCCCTTTCCTTTCATTAATCCATTCGGCTCATTTGACTCCGGTGAGACGACCTCTCAATAAGTAAGACAGAAAGTTTAAGTTTTGTTACAAAACCATTACAGTAAACATCTATTCTTGCGCGATTTTTTACCTACGTTTGTCAGGATAACGAAAGAGTTGCATCTGAATCAGTCTTCCTGGAGATGCACAGTTATAATATTAAGGATTTGTAAGGCCGGTAACATTCTAAGGTCTCATGCAAACAATAAAAAAGACTAAAAACGGATTAGGCAGCAGTCGCCGTCAAAATGTGGGCAGATGAAAATAAAGCGTTCAAGCACAATCCACAATTATATTGAAGATAGTATGCAAGCACTATAAGCAGTGACATCGGGAATAGCGCTTAGCCCCTCAGGTACTAAAGCTATCTCAGTGATTCCAAGAGCATCACTCAGGAGCTATTCTCAGCGACAATAAGCATAGCAAAAATACAATGGTCGCACATCTCTATGATCAGATTACTGTCGATAGACTTTCCTACAAGGAGTCTTTTCTTAATGAGACCAGTTTATATTTCTAGACTGTGACCTGTTAACTCACACTGTTAGTCGTCAGTATTACAGCCATGAGCCCGAGCACAAGCCTATTATAGGCAACGCTGCTTCTCCGCCATTTTGTCGCTCTAGTGAGTTCTAAGAGATGAGATGCAGAGGGAATGAATGCGAAAGATTAAAAAGTACTCAAAAACTTCCCCAGTGACACCGGATGGGTAGCACTCAGGACACATATCCCCTGTAACAATTATACGTAACAAAAAAACAAAAACTTGTAATCAAACACAGCTGATAGTGACGTGTAATTTAGGGGCAGCTTACAATGGTTGGCAGGATATGCCTAAGCCTAAGGAAGCCGTCTCCGATTCAGTGATGATAATTATTATTATCAATTACATAGTGTTTTCTTTCATGCATGATACAGAAACAAATTATAGATTCAAAGGGGGTTTTGTAAACAATTATTATCGATAGCTGCATTCTGAAATATTCTTCAAATTTCATTTAAGGAAAAAAAATCTCCTATCTAGGCCTATAATCTCGTTAATCCCATAGGTGGATTACTCTTCTTATCCGTCCCCCACCCCCTCCCCTTCCCCTTCCCGACAGCCACGCACTTCTTGAAAGATAAAAGCCTAAATTGATGGAATGACAGTCCCGTAACCTCTTTTTCGTTCTAGCAATGATTTTACAGCGCAACGCCGTCATTTTGTCGTTTTCAGAAAGGCCAGTGATATACGCGCTGCCTATGCAGTCACGAAGGACAATAGTGCGTCTAAGGGTTCGTTACTATCCGCATTGTTATTGTGAAAAGCCTCTTTGTTATGGTAAATGTCTACCCATCCAATCCATCTCTCACAAACTTCTCTGTTATGAAAGCAACGGAATCTGTTTATTAAAATAAAGTTGCTATGATCTGACTTGGCGAAAAGAAGAAAGGCATGGAGCCCATGCCACAGTCCGGATGTTAGAGATGAAAGCAAATATTTTCCAAATCGCATTTTAATGTTGTAAAGCGGATGACCTAGTAATGGTCCAGGTGATCCGGATATAAACGGCAGAATATTATTTAATTCATTCATTCATCAGTTCATTCATTGCAAGGCTATGACTTTATAGTGTTTCTTGAGTTTTAAATTCTTAATGAAGAGGGAAAAAATTTGCTGCGCAAAGCGTGGAGAAACAATGGAGAGACTTATGATACAGTGACTTATTCTCAAAGATAGGGAAACAAAGGATGAAGTTATTCATTCTGAAAATTATATATGGTCCTCGGAACCAGTTATTCTGAATTTGTTTGTGGGGAAATCCTGAAAGTAGCTTCACTTTCTGTAAGGCTGAAAGCGATGAATGTTCAGAATGGTGCGCTGGCAGCATGATCGTACTCTTTCTTCTTGCTCTTATCATATATATATGTTATAATTTTGTCGGTAGACAATCTTCTGCACATTTTCTTTGACTAATACTGCATTGACCGAATACCGCTTCCTACACCAAATGGATGATTTGCCTCACTGCTGACCATATCGCCATGCAGTGGCCGCATTTTGAGGATCCTTCCAAGTAGTCTGGTTCCAAAATAATTACTTGCTATAGGAGACGTGTAGAAAATATGCTACTTGCGTCACTTCACTGATATATTATATGCATGGTTTATAATTTGTGGATGGATCACAAACTTGTAATAAGATACCAGACCGATTCGGGATCTCCGGAAACTATTACTCGTTGCAGCAGTTTCTGTAATTTTCCCGAATGGAATATTCATCATTAAGGAGAGTTCACTTCAGCGACCCTACATAAATAAAGAAACCTCTGACAAAGTTACTACAGCAATGAGTCCGTAAGACCCTATCATCACTGGACCACGTAAGTGAAATTTTTTTAACAATGGAAACACCACGGGACTGTATCAATCGATCGCCCAGTTTAAGTGGCTAGTCAGCTATAGAATTCACCCTACAGGTACAAGAAGTGGCTAGAATTTCAAATCACAGTTGTCCTGGGAAAGAGGTCATAACTTATTTCAGACTCAGCGGTGTTACCTATTCAACACAACGGAGAACTCTCCGCGCTTATGAAATTAATTCTAAAAAAACCGTCAAGCACTTCCACATAATAAGTTAGAAAAACAGTCCGCCCTGTTCACAAACAATTAATGATTACCTCACTCGGAACCAAGCATATTGAAATAGTAGTCTGATTATTCTCAGACTAATAATAATTATGATTTGAATGACTGAAAAGTAATGTACTTGCAACAATTTAGATGACAGGGCTTTGTCATGTGTGCAATGGCGAGGCACATCATCAAGTCAAGGACACGATATCTTTTATCAGTCTTCACTAATCCTCATTGGTCAAAACTGAGTAGACTCTCATAAATCCCCCTCCTCTGGGAAAAGAATCCAATTCCAAGAGCCAAGAGGCAAAGGCTAGAACTTCCAGTACTGTTACTATCAAGACACTACCACCACCAACACCACCACCACCACCAACAACAACAACAACAGCAACAAACAAATTTAATGACAACCCGACGATTTTGCTCCAAATAAAACATTAACAATACTTCATTTACCACCTACAAGACGACAGATACCACTAGAACTTAACGTATTGTTGCTGTTACTTTCCTTTTGGCTGTTGTTGTGAAATACATATAGCAAATAAACTAAACACAGCATATTTTGCTAAAAATCAATAATGGTAAAGAAGTCCAGGACGATTGTCTCCATGCACTAAAAGTCATTTTTGTGAGTTGGGTTCCTTGTGATAAAGGGGTTGGTGTTGATCTTGATTATTCGGACCACTAGAAGGTTTTGTATGATAGCGTCCAGTGTAATGAGAGAAACTCCAAGAAGAAGACACTAGTGTCTTACACTTGACAGATAATATATTATCCGGCCTACGGCAAGGTTGCCCTGAGAGACTTTTCCCACATAGACTACATACAATTATACTATGTCTATCATATTACGATACGTTTAGTATTAGAACTAACCATAACCAACGCACACATAGAGAAAGAAAACTGCCTTCATATCATGAACAAGACGTGAAATGTATTAATGTTTCAAATAGTATTAGTTGAGACTAAAATCACACAAAATGACAGATGATATTTACTGAGATAAGGAGTGGGTAGCTCAGAACTGTATTACTAAAACAAATATTACAGAATAAGGCAACCTACATTTTATCCTGTAATTATGTCAATATTTTAGACTGGAAAAAAATAATTGATATAAGTTAAGCTTAATATTAATGATATAAACATGGGACTACCTTATTGTTTATTTATTGTTGTGAGTGCTGTATACGACATTTCACAACGAGACTGGCGGGTCATCGGCAGGTAACTGGAGCATAGGGCAAAAACCAGGAATTCAATATTTTCTGACCTTTTAAAGTAAACTTCATTCCCTGGCTTACTTCACAAAAGACCAGAAAAACTGTTCATTTATTATCAAGACGTGAACATGGTCCATTCAAACAAATGGGATGCATATTCTTTAGGCTGCGTCTCGTAGTTGGACGAAAAGACGTAAACTGCCAGTCTTAAATTAATGTTATTGGATTTATACTGGTAACTGATCCCATTATCACAGTCAGACGCTTAGCGTCCATGTAATCTATGAATCTGAGATTACCAACATATTATTTTTTTTGTCAACAAAAATTTAATTGATTTCACGTTTTCTACAATGTGGAAGGTCCTATTTCACCTATGAGCCATTTACAGGCATTGACAATATGTTTTTGTCAGCGGGGGGTAGTTTTCTTCGCTGATAATCAGGGAGTCTACACTGTCCCATAGATTCAGCGCTCCCTTGGCCACAGCGCAATGCACCCAAAGGCAATGTAAAGAGGAAAACTTTAAAAAATGGTAGGAAATAATCTGAGAGAAAAATTTGCATACTCGCTATTCTGACGGCCTTTTGTGTTTTTCTTCTTACACAAGATCTCGTCGGTGCACGACCTCCACTATTTTTATTCCTTTCCGCGACGGGAAAGGGGGGG
>JAWQUT010000287.1:193809-219327 GCA_033807755.1 Ellobium chinense | reverse complement strand
CCCCCCCGAAAAAATAAAAATGTTCCCATTAAATTGATGGGTATGCCTGGTTTCCTTGACATTTTTACCATACATTTCTTTTATCCCACCTCTCCTCTCCCCCCCCCCCCNCCCCCCCCCCCTTTTTCTCCAAACCCCTCCTCTTTCCACCAAGGTCCAGTCTGGTAAGACTAGGCAATGACAAGTAATACTAGACTATCCTTTGCCCAAACCACCCTGCAAAGTGAAGTGAGAAATTTTGGTTAAATCTCTCTCTCTCTCTCTCTCTCTCTCTCTCTCTCTCTCTCTCTCTCTCTCTCTCCTCCCCTCACTTTACCCCAAGTCTCCCCTTTTCAATAATGGAGGTCTTGAGTGTCATATTCTTTCCGTCCAATCCTATTTGAATACCATTTTACTGCTTTCCTCTTATCATTTAGATGGATCATAATGCCACCGTTTTTTGTTCGCGTTTTCTGACACATCACAGGCTGCAAACTGTATGAAAGTTTAACCTCAGTCTTAAGAACATGTCCGAAAGCAGCCTATAAAGCATTCTAACTAATGCTGAAATCTACTCAGAAATGTCTCATGGATATGTTTGCACTGTGCCACAACATGTACCCATATAGACTAGTTTTCACAGCATGTTCCGCCTGGCAGTAACCATTTGAACACCAACTTCACCATCAAAATAATGTCGATGGTGAGAAAGAAAAGAGTAGGGAAGAAAGTGGAGATCTACCCAAAAAAAGGGTAAGAGTTTTAAAATTATGTGAATATTTGCTTCGAGCTACCTGATTACCGTATTTTGTCTCATAACTAGTGGAATTACGGATAATGTTCGTCATTCTTAAGGTTACATACAAATATTTAGATGAAAATACATTGTTATCAAATGCTTTAGGAAGACAATATGGAGAATTTTGATTTGTGTACCTGCCTGCAAATTAGATTGCATTCTTTCCTGATTTTGGAAATCAAATCTGAAGTTAAGGTCATTTACATCGGTTTCGGTGTGGCCTTCTGTGTGAAACATTTGTCGTTAAGGAAACTAGTTAGCTTATTTACGCCTTTCGATGTATCTGTACAGTTCGAAAATGAAATGAAAGACCTATATTTTACCATCACGTTTAATAAGCTCATTAAATACTAACAAACTCTTCAAAAAGACTTAGAGATCGTGGAATTTCTTTTAAGTGAACGTAGAGAGACCAAATTATTGGCTCAAAGAGGGAAGTCAGATTAGGCTTTTGTAAACTTGAAATCTATGACGTTAAATAGCCAAAAGCTTCCTGAAAGAATATTGTCGGCTTAAATACTGAGGGCAAATCAAGAGAATGGTTTTTAAAAATGCAGTAACCCATTATAGACCTGAAAAAAGTAGATCTTTGTTTTTTTGCATACAAGATTTCACACAATGTGTACTAGCATTTTTTCTTTTTCTTACGGTGGACAGTTTACAACATCCCCCCCCTCCCCCCANCCGCCAGCCTCTTAACCAGCTTTCATGTCTAACCTACCTCATGGGCGTCGGCTAGAAGCTGCAGACAGGTGCCAAAAAAAAAAAGAAAAAACCAAAACAACCACAATGACCTACCGCCCCAGACTGGTTTGACACATTTAATGGCTTAAGACTTTAGAATACAGATGACCTCATTTTCTCTTCCTGTTTTCCTTACCTGGTGTCACCCACCGTTTGTCCTTGTAGAGTGCGTAAAAACGGTGGATAAAAGAAAGAAAACTACATCTTTCACAGAATGGCAAATACGGAACAGATCAAGACGTAAAAAGAAACAATAAGAGGAGAAGTTGCCTTAGACTTCCGTTTTGTGAGATGATATACCTGCGTGTTTTCAATTTTCTTCTCTTGCGGGTAATTTTGACCAATGTACATACTATTTCATTCTCCATGAAGTCAAAATATGTATTTATACCGATGAGACTCACACAAGTCCACCTCCAACATTTTTTCACACATGTAGGTAAATCATGCACGCTTTCACTCCTGCATGCACACACGCGTTTACGCAAAAAACACAAACCTATATAAATCTACGACAAACAGGCGTCATGGTGAAACTTGAGGGATAATATTGATGAGTGTCCCTTTACATCTTCAGTTCTTCTTCTTTCCCCACTGCTGTAAAATAGAATATGATGACTAATGTAAGCAGACTCTTTACAATTCAACATGCGGGGCAGGTGTTATCAAGAATGAAGGGATGTTCTCCCAGGCGCACTGTTGTGGAAACGTCTAGACGCAGTGAGAATTTAACATAATATGATTTGCTTGAAATCGAAATCATAGTATCAGACATGGGGACTAAATACGATGCGGCAGCTGCGATCGAGGCAAATAGATGCAAAAATATCGCGTTCATCAAAAGTTTATTTTTCACCGGGGGACTAGCCAGTTCACGTAAATCCTTATTCCGTTATAACTTAAGTGCCTTCAACTTGATGTTCATGCGAATCAAGATGCAACATTATTATGACCTTTCAGTGAACTTGTTAGAGGACGCCAGCCGTCGCGGTTAACCTTTAAATATAGCATGAGGAGAAGGTGTGAAATATGACTGTTGCTGTATGTGTCGTTTCGTGCGATCCACCAAAGAATATTAATAAAAATGCAAGCCTCTCGTAGACTGAGTGACCTACTAGTTTTATAGTCGCTGGCACGCACCCGACGTCGTGACCCAGGGGTTAACAACTTTAATTCTGTCAGGGCCGTAATTATCTCGTCAACCCCTGCTCCCACTTCATGCAAACACTTCGGACGATGGCTGGGTTCCAACATTATAGTCCGTTCACATATTAATAAATCTCATTTTTGTTTTCAGTATCACTGTGTCCTAATGAACGGATTATTTAAAAGTTGGCATGGGCTCTTAAAGCAATGAATCTGAACAGAAATAATAATATTATCCACCTTCTCCAAACTTTTTGATAAAAGTCCTGTGTTTTACAATTTGATAGACGTGCGTGGATGTTTACGCGTTAGTCAGGATGTCTCGCAAAATGATTGACGGACCTATCTTTCACTTTGAAGAACGGCATTTGACTTTAAAGTCGACACTTGAAGCTTGAAGAAGAGGCCATCAACAACTTCAGCCAGGACTACTAAAAAAAGGCATGCGAGCATGTGCACAAAATTGAACTGTAATTTTTTTTCATCGGATGGCGTTCAGCCTAAGAATCCACTGTCATCGTACACTTCCATGTTTCAAACCTCCTCTTCGTCTTCTGCACTATCGTCTTCATATGATGATCCGTCAGATACGAAAAACTCCATGACCGTCAATAAATTCAGCCTAGATATTTTCAGTGTCAGAGCGTCACTCGCACGCCGTCGGTTTATTGCTTGTAAAAGACTTACTTGCCTTGACATCAGTCTGTCCGCTTCTGCGCTATTGAACTGAACGCACCTATTCCACGTCCTAACGGCAATATGGTTTTAGGACTGAATTTTCACTGTCTTTCTATTATCGTCGTGCACGTTACGTTGCATTGCTTTGTTGTTTTTAAGTAATGACCTCTAAAGCGGATCTTGAATATAAATTTTGTGTTAATTGCCTTCAAGCGATTTTCAGTTTTATAGGGTATAAATATTAGTATTTGAGAAACTTACCCATTATCGTTTATTTCATAATGTTTATGAAGAAAAATTTCCCGACAGACACATGTTAATTTATTTATGAATGGACAACGATCTGCGGTGCGATCGAAATAAATGGGTGACTTTTTCTTTTAATTTTCCAAAATATTTCTCCTTTGGCTCAACAGAACTATAAATAGTTTGCTCAGACTTATATTTGTATGTTCTTAGTATGGGCCAATCAAATGAATGAATGAATGGAACAACTTGCAGCAACATTTTTGGTGGAACTTGTAGAGGAAGACTAGCTTAATGATATACTGAAAACATACTAAAATCAACAACCAGAAAGTACTTTAATTTTTAATAAATGAGGACTGATTTTCTGGACACGTTTGATTTTCGCAACAGCAGAACTCCACATATTCCTCGGCTGACGGGGGACACAAGGTAACGACGTCATTAGGGCGGGTATCAGGAAGTTAGAACCTAAAAACTGTGGAATACCGTTTTGGTCAGGTAAACAGTTTTATCTGCCCCTGCAACAATCAATTGTTAAAGTACGTATCTTTAAAATGAGTCACATTCTCTTAGGCGTATTGGAGGATGTACAACTGGTTCAAACCTTATTATCCACACCACACCATACTTTATTAAACTGGAGTAGACAACAACAGTTAACACGCCGAGTAGCTGATGGGCTCTGAATATACTAAAGGCAACGAAGCGAAGAGAGAGAATGAATGAATGAATGAATGAATGAATGAATGAATGAATGAATGAATGAATGAATTACACACATCACACGAACGTATGGTAGAGAAGGGCGAACGGCCTTCATACTTATACGAACGACTCATTCACCAACCCTATTGCAGTCATTAAGAAGTGTGGATAACCATGATAGAATTAAGGCATTCATACTTACTTAAACACATACATGCAAGTATTACACTTTATAACACATGATTTACATTGGTGATAATGTACGTCTAATTTAATATCTACAACAATATGCTGGCTTTTGCCCCTGAATTTTCTGCCCTAACAGACAGTTTTATACAACTCTACTACAAAAAAGCCCAAAAAAACCTAACTTACTGCCGACACTAACTAATCCATGTCCAATTTGTAGTTGTGGTAGTAGGACTAATAGTAGTAGTAGTAGTAGTAGTAGTAGTAGTAATAGTAGTAGTACTGCACTAGTAGCAGTAGTAATAGTGATAAGACAAGTAGTAATAAAAGTATTAGCGGTAATTATGCTGGAGATAGTACTATTAGTAAGCGAAGAAGTAGCAGTAGAAGTAATGGCGGGGCTAGTGGTGGTGATGGTGATGGTGGTGGTAGTAGTAGTAGTAATAGCGGTAAAAGAAGCTGTAGCAATAGTAGTAATAATAGCAGTAGTAGTAGTGGTTGAAGTAGTAGTAGTAGTAGTAAGCTTAGTAGTAGTAAAAGTTGTAGTAGTAGCAGTAGTATTAGTAGTAATAGTAGTAGGAATAGTAGTAGTAATAGTAGTATTAATAGTAGTAGAAGTATTAGTAGTAGTAGTAGTAGTAGTAGTAGTAGTAGTAGTCGTAATAGTAGTATCAATAGTAGTAGAAGTAGTAGTAGTAGTAGTAGTAGTAGTTGTTGTTGTTGTTGTTGTTGTTTTGGGTGAATGGTAGAGATAACAGCAGCATTATCTGTCCCGTAAGATGTTCCTGTGTCAGTGTAAAGGCTTGGGAAGGACACCCCGCTATACCGGAAAGTTTTCGCAAATATTGGCCTTTAACCTTGTAAATTTATTAATCGTTTAAAACTTTCCCGTTAGTTATTCATAACTTGCAATACGGTTTGATTCTAGAATCAGGTTACAGTTAAATGAAACTTTATGTGCTTTGTGAAATCAAACAGGCCCACTTTACGTTCACGCCCAATCTCAGGCTCCAGTGTCTGATTTGATTTTAGACTTGCAAGACTTGGTTACTACCACTCCTTTGAAAACTTTTGCAACTTAAACGAAACAGAATGGTTCTTTATCACAATTTCATCTCCGAACTCAAAATGTCATTCTTGAAGGTATCATGCTTTCAACATATGCTGGCATACTTCAAGACTTTTGTGGGGTTTTTAAAAATTTTTTTGAGGTTATTATCTTCACCTGCAGTGAGTAAATGAGAGGGTGAATAAATGAAAATATTGATCGATAATAGCTTTGTTTCGTAAATGGAATATAGCATGCTCTCATCTACCAACGTATGCAAATTATCTCTTGGTTTTGCAGATAACATCTCGTCTTGACGTATTATTTTGTTTTTTTACCTAGGTTTTTTTTTCCGCTAGTTTTATATTTTTATTACACCCTTCATGTCTTCTTTCTCCTTAACATTGGCCTACTGCTTGAAAGCAACGCTAACAAGATAAATTCACCCGGAATCATTTTGGGCCAATGCAAATCTACGTAACAGGTGAGTGAGAGATTTTATAGTAACCATTTGATCCTAAAATCGAAGGAATCAGTCCTTGCACCTGACTTGTACATTCTAAGGCAGAAATGACTCCGGAAAGAGCGGGACACGAGAGACATGTTCAATCTGTTATGTTCAGCGTGGAGTGCTGGTTTTCCTTTGAATGTTGCCTGCTCAACACATGGACGAACCAAAACCCGAAGTTTGTTTACTTGTTCGTGTTTCCGGCATATCAGCGCGATTACGGGTATAATGCGCCTTTCTGGTTGGAAGACTAAGCTACTGGATAGAATTTCCTACAATTTTGTCCGGACAGCTGACACTAGGCCTACTCCTCGAAGACTTTAAAATTGTGAAGGGATTTTTAACTTGCGCAGATGCATACGGGACCTCCGCGCTTAAGCCTTGTTGGAAAAGACTCTTCGGCTCTCGTGTTTTGAAAGCTAGGGTATGATTTCCTTATGGGGTTATGGCTGTACAACCCCAACACCTGCGAAGGTTTCCGTGAATGCAGTGGTCAGTTCTATGTACAGCGGCCACCCAATCATTTCTGAATTCCTGGAGAAGATTCACATGGAACAGGAATCGAGCAAACTGAGAATGAAAGCTTGCCTTGCATGAGAAGCACAGGAAAGAGATAAGATTCCAAGATACAGATTGATTAATAGCTTCAAAGCTGATGAACTCTTTATAACTCGAATTTTTTTGAGGGATCTCCTTCAAAATCTCGTCTTTCACGGTAAATAAGTAAACTGATATGTTAAGGAATGTTTATAGTTTAACCCTCTAGTGCCCCCCTCTATTTGCAATGGCACAAAAAGTCCGAGCTCCAGTTTTTGGATCACTTGTGGATCCACTATGCTGGAACAAGCATCAAAACGATGATAATAATAATAATAATAATCATGCGGTTTATAAGTCTCATATCCAGGCTAATGCCCGCTCATGCGACTTCACACTATTATGGTGGAGTGATGATCTTGGTTTGCTTTTTCTTTGTTCCACGAAATGTATCAGATCTGATACGCTGGGCACTAGAGGGTTAACCACAGTAATATATATTTTTGACACGGCAATTGACAGCTCCCAAGCCTCTAAACGTAGGTTTCTTAATGCTGAATTTCTTCACAAGGGCGGAGGGAAACTTCATAATTCTGTTATTTACAAAATCGATCCTAAAATAAATCCACGTGCCTATAATTCGGGCCTCGACATAGTCTCATCCGAAGACACACAAACCTTTGTTCTCTCAGACAATAGATGTTAAAGTCAAGGCTCATCAGTGGGACTCACAGGCCATTAGCAAAAACTGGTGTGGTGTACACCAATGTGGAACACGAAATTGATGTCGACTCTGCGGGTTACAGACAGCAGCTGTTTCGTACTGTCTCACATAAACAGCTGATTAACGAGCTTGCTGAAGGTCTGCGTGCCTTTTTATAAACTGCCACAAATACTCAGCCGAATACTCAGACCGAGACCCTGAGGGTGCAGATGGCTGCGAAATCTGTAACTGGCAATTTTACATGTCCACCCATCCAAGGTTATATTATTATTATAAATATTAGTACTTAAACTGGTTTGTTAGAATTATAGTAGCAGATGTTGTGGAAAGTATGTACTTCGGCCATAGCAAGATTCCTACTGTGATTTTTCTGTAAGAGATCATTCTTTGTGGTTTGTTCCAAGAAACACTGGTACTAATTTCAGTATTTCACACAACTTTTCAAGTTATACCTTTATATGATCGCTTAAACCGCCTGATAATTCTGATCCTGGGCATGATCCCTGAAGGGTTGCTGCACTTCTATGTGGATTGAAATAGTGCACTCACTGGGTGATCACTGGGAAACAGTGATAAACTGCCGTGTCAAATTTACAGAATGGGATCGTCCGTGTCGAGTGGACATAACGAACGTTCATTTCTATGTTGCACAGGTTATTATCGTTTCCAGGACAAGGTCGCTGCGATCTCCTTCTTGACATTTCTTTTATGAGTTTCTGGTGTCTGCAGTCTAGCCAAGGTCATAGTGCTCTATCTGTTGCTTGCAATCAGCTGTCTGCATTCTTAGAATAACACTTTTTCTCGTAAAAATGAAGTCCACCGCGAAATGCGCGTAGGCTCCTCAATGGACCGCGGTTTTTCTTTGCTATTAAGCTGTAGTTTCAGGTCTGGTTGATTTTGGTTATGGATCTACCTTAACTGATCATCTTTCCCCTCCCCCTTCCCCCTCTCCCTCCCTCTTTCCCCCTCCCAAATTGCAGGAAAAAGTAATGTATGTAGATTAGAACGAAAGAAACGTTACTTTTTTCCAGGTTACTTACTGTTCGAGCAAGGTGACAAAAACAGAAGTGCAGTGAACATGCTCGAAAATCACAACTCTTTTCTAGCTCTTCTTTATCAGTCGCCGCCTTGTTAGCTTGCTTAGGCACTCATACTTCTGCAAAGAATCGAGGAATCTCCAGCAAAGCAAAATGGACCTCTCTTTGTGCTTATTTGTGGAGATCAAACAAATTTCTCCCTGGGATGATGGTTATAGTGACAGTCTGTTATTGCTACAATCATTGTTAAGAGAATTCCTTTTAACCTTTCATTTATTACAATTTACCTAAAATATAACGTTTTTCTTATGTGGAACTGCCAGTGATATCAGATCAGATTCTAGTAACTCAATGTAGCTCCATTCAATTATGCACAGCGTATGGATGCAATTTTTGTGTTTGTGAACCAATTTAACCATAAAAATATGTTCCATTCCAGTTAAGACAAATGGAGAAAGGTACCTCTCGAAGTCTGAATAATTTCTTTTCAGGCATTTTGAAGGGAATCGAAAAAAGACCCACCCTATTTTACTTACTTGGGGCGCACAATAAATGCGTGTAGACGTGGTTTGTTTGATATTTGCTGGTGCTTAAACTAGTATTCAAAATTTTTAAAAAACACTGCTACAATCTATTCCAAAATATTTGTTATTGGTTATGACGTCACATTTCATAATATAATTTGAGTTTAGCCTCGTTTTTGTTTACAGGAAATACGAATGCCAGTCCTCTTTTTTCATTTGAAACAAACTGACCTAAATTGACCTGTACTATTTCAAAATGGTTTTTCGTTAATAGCTCTGCTGCATGTGGAGGGATATCCGCCAAATTTTTGCAAGTCTTGTTTGCTTGAAAGTACAACGAAAAGGTAATTTGCGTAAGTTTGTTAGTATGCATACCAGCAGAAGTTTAGAAAAGCTACTTTAGCCTCCATAAACCGTTCTTTTTGCCCCTATTTTATGTCATTTTCTATCGCTGTTTGATTTCACCTGATCAGAGACAGCAACATTAGGTCAATTTCATATTTATTGCTGTTATGAGGTACCCGCAGTATTTTTATCTTTCTGTTTTGTACGAGTTCATTCTGTAGTTGCTCCTCATCATTACAGAAGCACTGTTCATGTGACTTATGACTAATGTACAGTACTTCTAGAGGTAGTTGGCAGTTTACACTACTGTCTCATCGAATGAAACAAAAAAGGGAAAAAAAACTTCTCGGAGATGAAATAATAATATACGCATTGTCAGTTTGTCGGTATACTGTCACCTCAGTTTACAAATGATTAGTGTTAATGTAGTAAATCAAAGATGATGCTTGTGAAAATGTTTACTGGACCCTTCTTAAAATGTGGCTTGGTAAGGTGAAGAGTAGGTCAGAGAGAAAGTTATCCAATATTGTAATACACTAGTACTCTCTCTTCCCTGTCCCTTCCCCTAATAAAGACCCAAGTGCACTGTGGAAAAGTCCCGGGTCTTTCTATCTGTCTGTCTGTCTGCTTACCTGCCTGCCACTCCCACGCACGTCCGCCCACCTGTCTGTCTGCTATTTGTCTGCCTGCCTGCCTGCCCGCCTTGCCTGCTTATCTGTCTGTCTGTGTGTCTGTGTGTGTGTGTGTGTGTGTGTGTGTGTGTGTGTGTGTGTGTGTGTGTGTCTGTCTGTCTGTCTGTCTGTCTGTCTGTCTGTCTGTCTGTCTGTCTGTCTGATTCCGTTGATGGATTATGAACCTACTTCATAGTTAATTCTGATACATTTTCGTCGCAACAGAAAAGACAGTCAAGTCGCTTAGAGAAAGAGCAGCGAGTAGGATAGGCTTTAGTGCATACCTCATGCATACCATAATGATATAATTGTTGTTGAGGATTTACTGTTCAGTCTACTGGTTAAACTGAGCTGGACATTATGAGTGCACCTTTCATCTACAGTCTAATTTTAAGAGATGCCTAGAATCCATGGATCCGGCAGAGTTCTGGCGGACTTCCATTCTTTTCCTCGGGCATCCGATTTTTTTTCTTTCGATTCTGCAGCTTTTAAGACGGTTTTTAGTCCCGTATTCCACACATGTATGTGTCAACCAATAAACAGCTCACAGACGGCGCGTGCTTCACCGGGGTCACACGGGGCAAAATAGCTGAAGTATCCAAAATAGCCGCACGTGGGAGTCTCGCACACATAGGCAGACATGCAGTAAGGAAATTTCTCGTTGGCGAGTATGGTGGTCTATTTCCGTGAAGGGTCATTCGGAACTGTAGGAAACCACAGTAGATTATGATCCCAACAGGCCACCATTTCCCGTGCCAGAAAAACAAACAACTTCAGGAATTCCTGCAGAATGTGCCTCAAAGAGTTCTGTTAAACCTGTGTATTGCAGTCACAATGCCAATTGCGCAAGACGCGTTAGAAGTAAAAAAAAAAAAAATGAAGTCCCGCAGTCGTAGCCGGATAGAATGTCAATATCCATTGATCTGTCTGTCTGTCTGTCTGTCTGTCTGTCTGTCTGTCTGTCTGTCTGTCTGTCTGTTCTGCCTCTCACTCACCCACTTATTCCTCTCTCGTTCTCTGTCGTGAGTTCCAGCTTTTACCATGCCTGAATTCACAGCCCGCCGAATGTTCTATAGTCAATAGCTGATTACTTTAATTTACTTTAAAGAGAGGGAGGGGAGAGCAATCTTTTATACCCATTTAAAGGAGGATTTAAGGTTACAGACCTGTGAAAGGACTGGACCCTTTTTTCCTCTATGGGCTATATTAACATTTTGAGCTGCCCTCTGAACCCAAAGTTTTAGCTTTCACCCAGACCCATACCAGATTGAAGCCCATTATGTGGCCCAAATTTTAAAACTTACCCAACCCTAGCAAGCCCATTGAAATTTGGAGCTTGGTTGCTATTTGTAAATAGACCCTACATTTTTCACTGGTCAATGTCAAACCCCTCCTCTTCCTTGACCTGGCAGTTCCTGCCTAGGGCTAAATAGTGCCTGGTAAAATAAAGTAAAATGGACACAGATTCTCATGATATCAAAATTTCCCCCCCTGGAGCCCTTATTACTGGAAGCAGGGCATGCCAAGTAGGACCCAAAAGTGAAAGTACAATTACAGGCCTGTAACCTAAGAGGAAGTGAAATACTAGACGTCTAAATGTATTTTAAAAAATCACTAAAATATCTTTTTTTTTCCAGCTATCTCTCCATTTCTCTAAGGAAAACAAAAGTGCTAGCGGCACTGAATTCATCCATCCATCCATCCATCCATCCATCCATCCATCCATCCATCCATCCATCCTTCCATCCATCTTATTCAAACAGGTCGTCACTGTTGCATTCATCCTATAATCTTGTAATAATTAACTGCAATAATATTAAAAAGGGGAACAACTCTTGAAACAGTTACGAAGAAAATTTGGAATTGTTTTCTTCTTCCTTTTTTTTAATATCAAGCTCCACGGTCGCCCTGGTAATGTTTGTCTCGTTAATTTTGGGTCACTGAGAACGAAAATGGCATCGGCAATGCTCAATCTTTGCAGCAACATGCTCTGCCGTGTGCCGAGGTTTTGCAAAAAAGCACTGCCAAAGTTGGCTTAAAAAAATAAAATGAAGATGTTCAATCTCAGCCGCATGGGCCGTACTGGTGATTTAGACTGAGAGTCCATTATGCGCACAGCATCCCAGAATCTACCGCGGCGCTTAGCTGCGCGTAGACGGTGCGCGAGGTCCAGAGATGCGTTATCATTCAATTTAGTTTATTCTTGGAAAGTTGTACCAGAATCTTGGACCGCGGGGATTGAACAAATGTATCAAAACAAAGCGGATAGGGCTCTTCCTGACAATTACAAGCCTATAACAATTCTCAGTTGTTTTGGCAAGCTATTTATACCTGTTCTGAATGCTCGTGTGGGAATATTTTTGAATGAAAACAATATTACAGGGGAGGAGCAAATTGGTTTCAGAGAAGGGTATTCTACGAAAGATGGAGTCTTTATCTTACATGCATTGCAGAATTTACTAAAAACCAGAAATTAGCCATTATTGATCTTCGTACCGCGTTTCCAATTGTGTCTAGACCATTGTTGTTTCAAAGGCTGTCAGCGACTCTTGTTGGCAAATAATATAAAAATATGTGCCGAATCATACAGTCAATGTACGGGAATATTTAAATTAAGTTTTGTTTCTCCTAGGAAAGGAGACGTTTCCGAGTTAGTGCAAAAAGTTCAGTATTGATGATCTTGTATGTTATTAATTATTAGATACTGCAAACGCACGTCTCAGGGAGGTGGAAAATGTCGCCCGCTCGCTTCCCACCCAGTTGATAGGCATTCTTTAAGAAAGTCTATCTTAGCTTATACCTGTTCATTTTTCATGAAATAAAACAGCACTGCCAACGTTGGAGGTTCAATATCAATGTAACCAAAACTAAGGTAGTGAAATTTGAGAAATTTTACAGAAAACTAAAAATCTTAATTAATACTGTTGTTCTACAAGTTGTCAGTAAATTCAAATACCTAGGGATTATTTTTATTAAAAACGGTCGTTTTCTGACTGCAATGAAAGGTAACATCTGTCAGTGTAGCAAGAAAAGCAGTGTATGCACGACTTCATCGATGTAGCTCAAGATTTATTCTTTTAGATTGCCATTTTGATTTACAAAATGTATAGAGCCTATTATACTGTATAGTTGTCAGCTTTGGGGCTCTGAGAATACCGATATGCTTGAATCGATTGGTATCATTGCAACAAACTGTTATTTAAATTGAGGTCCAGTACACCAAAATACATGGTTTATGGAGAACTGTGCAATGTACCAATTGCATGTAGTATCCAAAAAACGTATGATTTCTTTTTGGTCAAGAATAACTATAGTAAAAAACAGAAATTATCCTCCATAATATTGTATATGTTGATGTGTAATAATCAGAATCAAGGAAGGGGGGAATATCCATGCCTGAACTATATAAAAAATTTGCTACAAAATACAGGATTTGACTATGTCTGGTATTCTCAAGTTAATTTTGAAAAGCTCAATATCACTCAATTCAAAAGGAGTCATTGTTGTTTTTTCCTACAGTTCTGCCGAGCAGAGTGTGGTGTGAAAAGTAAAGGAAGAAATTATATTACATTGAAAGGAGAATGGAGATTGGAGACTTATTTTAATCTTTTAGAACCTGCTGAAATCTACGCTCTTATTATAATATAATTAGGACCAGCCAGTAGAAACGGGACTGTACCAAAATACTGAATATCAGAATAAAATTTGTGAAATATACACGGGATATAGGTGATGAATTTGCTAGGGAGCGCAAAAAGTTTTCATCAGAAAGTTGTCACAAAAACCAAAATATTATGCCCATAATCTTAAACATAATAAAATATAAGAACATAGACATGTTACAATGAGTCAGTATAATAGCCATTAAAATGAAGACCTTCAGATAGCATCAATTTATTTCGATTTCGTGCTTAATATAGATTAGTGTTGATTTGTTAATTTATATCCGCTTTTGTCATTGTTATTTGTATTTGCTATTGATTTTTGCTTAGTATTTTGTAATAATTTTTGGATACTCATATATGTCATGTTGTCATGATGTCATGAACTAATACATTTTCTTAATTCTTTATTCTTGATTCTTGGGTGACGTCGCACCCTCCCCTCCCACCCCTTAGGCTGGATTTTAAACTGTAGGCAGAATATTTTCTCTGTGTTGATGCTAACTGATGAATAACCAATACTTTTTTTTAAATTAATGAATGACAAAGTAAATGTATCCATTCATTTTATTTCTAAAGACACAAAAATCTTTCTCATTCGAGGATGAGGATCAGGACCCATCTTGAAGAGAAAGAGAGAAAAGAAACTACAACATGTCAATTTCTTGACTTGATTGCACAGTTTTTAATAATAGTCTATACCCTTCTTCGGCTGCATGGATATGGCGAACTGCATTGAAATCTGAATAATTTCTGCTCAAGCGCATTTCAGAAATTCGCAAAAACTATGCCGCAAAATACAGTAACTGCTACATGCTGCAAATGTTTGGTGCGCATTTCGTGCGCGCTGTAGTGGCTATAATGATAGTCTAGTGTGATACACTCCTTGCTTGCAGCACAGTGACACTTTTTCAAATTTTGCCCGCTTGCGTGACGCTACAGTACTGCCCATTCTGTGACATAAGGATTGTGACCTTCGAATTACTCCAAGTGACAATCACAGTCATGTACAGACTTCATTGTAACGTCTAGTATTGTTACAAGCGTTGTTAGGTGAACTCCTGTTAACCTTTTTTTAGTGGGACTCCCATTAATATCAGCTTGTAGAGACTTTAATTGTTAACCAAACTGGCTCGATTCAACATTTGTACAGCGTAAATTGCTAGTTTGTTTTTTTTTGCTTTGTAAACCAACTGTAGTACAAAAGTATGTTCTACTTCTAGTTACGACAAATGGAATAAAGTTTGAATAATTTCTATTCACTCGTTTTTGAGGAAATCACTAAAATCGTTTTCCCATTGATCTGGGTCGGACAATAATATATTGCCGAATGTTTAATTCCAATTTATATTTCCTAACATTTTTAAACACCTTGTTTTCTTAATCTTAGTGCACATGCTCAGAGTTTCCATCAGTTGTTAAAAATCAATTTATCCGGAATCAGTTTGGGTCTATTGCAGTGTAGGATTTTCATAGGAGCCATTAGAAAAAGAAGGCAGAGTCGTGAAAGCAGAAGAGGTACCAAAATCATCAGATAGAATGTATAATATCATCCAATTGAATCCTAGCTAATGTTTTTGATTCTACGATAACTGACCACCGTCATCAGTAGAAGCAAAACAATTGCGTGGAAAGCCTGATTTTCCACTGAGCGTGATATGCACATGCAGGTTTCTTGAGACTCAAGAACTTCTGGAGCTCACGCCGTAACAAAAGAGTCTGAGAAAGGCCTGGCCAGCAAACTGCATTTTCAGCAAAGACAAATTCTTGTATCCTGGCTTTTTGATCTAGGTCAAGCTTGGTACCTACTAAGATTTCCCCATAATATAGACTAGTAATGGGAATATCCGTATGTCCCGAGATGGAATTCCTTCCTATAGCACAACAATTAGTGTAAAATGGGATCGGCGACATTGCCATTGTCATCACTCTTTCCTCATTTTTCTTTTTTTCACAGCCAGAGTGTGGATCGATGGGTGACAGATGCCGCAGTATCAGAGTTGGTTCCTGTGTGGATATGTGTGTCAACGGCCATCTTAACCGGAGGGTGTGTAAAGTGAGAGCCAATGGGAGAGTATTCTGTCTTGTTTTGAAGTAATGCGATCTCTCGCAATCCGCCATGTTGATGTAGAATTAGATTTTATTTCTGCCATCTAACAATAGGGGCCACATTTTGACAAGTCCAGGATATTTTATTGTATTGGGCTTTGAAATATGTGTTGTAGCTATCTCGAGGAAAAGGAAGTGATATACTTCTACATTGATGAGTTTGTGTTTGGGTATGCATTCTCCTTGTTTATATAATATGAGAAAATAGATTACAGCGCAAAAGAAGATTCAGTCAAAGCTAAACCTTTACGACTTTTTTTGTGTTTCCACAGGAAAACAAACTTGAAAGGTTTTGAAAAAAATTGTTAGTTACTTATAGGAAACCATCATTGTCCATCTGTTATTTAATGTAGTTTCCAAAGGGCGCTCGTCTAGATAGCATTATTTAGAGATTTGGGAAAGGAGATTGAAAACAAGCCATTTTTATAGAAATGGATATTATAATACTACATATACATATTTATATTATATACTGGTGGAAGTCGGTTAAACCGAAGCCAGATAAACAGCAAGAAACACTTTGTTCGAAAAAATTCTGAAGTGCCACAGCGTTTTCAATATTCATTGTAAGTTTCCCTTTCTTGTATTGTTTGAAGAACCGCTCGAGATAAATATGCTCTTATCACTCTTATTAGTCTTGATAAAATTGTTTTCAAAGTAAAATGTCAGATGACAGAGTACCTGTGTGTCTCCTTGCATCATAACTAAAAACAACAAAAAAAAAGTAGCATATATTTCAAGCGATTTTAAATTACGCTCACTAGCTGCATAACTGTAGAAAACTTAATCCAATAGCATAGTCTATCTACGCTGCTCTATTAAATGTTCATCCCCTTACCGACACCTTATGGGACGCTATGGGTGCATCATAACTCTGTTCCTTCTGATGACGCTAAAACAAGCATTTTCCATCTTTCATAAGTCTTTATCCATTTTAGATCCTGGTCCCGGTATTTTAAGTCTCGTTTTCTCCAATCCCAATAAAACTAGATGCAAAACGAAAAAAAAAAAAAGTTTCACTCAATATAATACTACATATATATATTTATATTATATAGTGGTGGACGCACTGATCACTCAGGGTAATTGAAGGCACAGCTTTTTTTCTGTCTTCTGATGTGTTGCCTTATCGCAACTAGCACTGCTTTTAAGTCAAAACGATTTGCTTGGTCCCTTCAATTTCGATTTAACCGACTTCCACACAAAACGTGCCATACCTGCTTACAATACAGTCCACCCCATTTGTACCGTCATCCCGTGGGCCGAATCAAAGTTGCCTGTTCCCTAGTCATTACGTCTTATCTCATCTTGACGGTGTTGAAACCAACGATCGCATTTTGCTTTTCTTGTCATGATGTCTTATTATATTTTGATCTGGTGGAGGTTCTGCTTCCATGTTAATATCTTTATTTTTTTTTTTACCAACAGACTGAGCCATTGCTCGAAACTATAGACACCTTTTTCTTATTAATCTTGGTTTATGTGCTTAAAGCCAATGATTACGAATCTACCCACTGAGAAAACTTTGTTCACCCGTAAGTCCTTTCGACCGAAAGCAATTGACAGATGAGTGAGGGAGATTGAAGTAGTAATTCACAGTGAAAATCGCGGAAGTATATGTTATGCACTCGCACCTTCTGCTGTATGTGCATTCTGATATGGATAAAAGTATATTTCAAGTTCTGCCTATTGTAAGGAGAAAGGCTTGTCTTCACACTGAAATCGTTGGTTTTACACCGTTCTGTAACATCGTATAGCTATTTCTAATTCCCCTCCCCTCTCCCCCTTTACCAGCAAGGGATAACAAGCAACATTTTTGATACTCCACTGTAAGAATTAAAAACTTCACAAAGGACAATAAAAAAGAATTCAGTAATTCAATACTGCAGACATTGAGATGGGGTGGATAGGGAAAAAGAAAACTGGGGCTGATACTGTGATAGATAGCCTGACACTTCAATGCTACCAGGATCATTCCATGGTCACTGACGGGGCATTTAGACAATACTTTTAATAAAAAAAGCACTCGCAGATTTACTTATAATCCAAGTTATTTAGTTTTCTTTACACAAATAAAAAAAGTAATGGGGAATTGACTGACAAAACTAACATCTGACTTAAGAGATAGATTGGATCTCATATAATCACACCTCCTAGGGTTGGTAACTGATGGGATAGAAAAAGTACCTTCGTTTTTACATGGTAACCCAAAGTAGCGAAATTTCTGAAATTCAACCACTGATAATAGAAAAACATATTTTAATACACTCAGATAATGCATCTCAACATGTGGATAAAGCAATTTTATCCAACAACAATAATTTAGCACACTAGAACCGTCTTTCTGAGTAACTGAAGGGACAAAAAAATTGGTAACTGATGGGACACAATGGTAACACAATATTCTAGAGAAGAAAGCTACTTTGCACATGGACATGCACGGGGGAAAATCGACCAAAAACTGTTATTCCAACTATTCTGCACAATGATGCACAACTTGCTTTATAATAAGCTGCATTTGAAAAAATGGTCCTCAGGTAACATTTTACATGGAATGACCCACCAGTTAGTCTGAAAAGTTATCTATGTACCCAACTTTGTTTGTTGATAGTATGATTTCACTAGCTACAGAGTCATCCGTTCTATGAATAGAAGATGTTGGAAAAGTTATTTGTAAACTCTTTGAGTGGAAATGAGGAAACAGATGTTGGCCCATAGTCTAGATCTATGTCTGGTTTATGAATCAGAAGAAAAGATGAAAAGAGAAGACTTAGATATTAACTGTTTTGTTTTTTCTTTGTTCCAATACAATGATAGACATAGTAGCAACTGATGGTTTTAAATTCAAGTATGCATTTCATGATTGTTTGCCTCTATAATACATGACTAAAACCAAAGGAAAAATAAGGTTCACTTATTTATAACATTTGAGGTCTTTTATTGACTTTGATATTCAATTTGTTGGTGTTCACACTTTTTTGTTGTCTTAAGTTTAATCCTTTTTTTTTTATTAACCTCTTTACTGCGACGAATAATAACTCATAATTTAGAGATCATCTCAACATATATGTCGGTATGAGTAAAATCGTGGAATTAATTGAAGCGATCTAACTTATGTAGGGAGGTAGTTCCTTGAAATCGCTCGGCAGGGTGGAAGTTAGATTGAAAGGCTAGGGTGAGGAGGGGAGGTGGGTAAGCTGGTTGATTGGTTACCTGGCGGTATTTATAGTCCCTTCAAACGGTCTGTCCAATTCGGAGACGTCCATCCAATTACCCCAAGAAAGTATGTGGATGATGAATTTCAGGAAATGAGGTAATTGGGGGACGAGATCTCCTTTCATCATCACATACTTTCAATGCCGCCCATTAGTCTGAAAAACTTGTGCCTGAGCTCAATGACTGGTAACATATTAGTGTTGCATAAAAAAAAACAGGAAAGAAAAAGGATGCTCTGTAATCATTTAATGGAAAAAATAACACATTATGTTGCGAGCGCAATTTTTGTCTACGTTAAAATAATAAAAGATGGTATTAAAAATTTATTTCTACAGCATCCAGATCCACATAAACAGTGCTTAAAAGCCCTTTACAGAGAACATTGTAATGATACCTCACAAAGAGCGCACACACATGCACACACACACGCGCACACACACACACACACACACACACACACACACACACACACACACACACACACACACACACACATAAGCACAAACACATTGTATACTCACAGACACGCACTCCTAGAGTCACACTTTACACACGCACACAGACACACAGACACAGACACACACACACACACACACACACACACACACACACATACATACATACATACATACATGCATACATTCTCTCTCTCTTTCTCTCTCTCTTTTTCTCTCTCTCTCTCTCTCCCTCTCTCTCTTTCAAAATGGACGGGATTCAGGTGCTTTCGCTTCAACTTCCGCAAAGTTATGACTTGAGTTAACGTACAAACGTATCAATATTTGTATTATTCTTTACTTCAGCATCAAGATCATTCCACGATCTAGGAGCACAGAATGAAAAGCTCTTCCATCTGTCGCAACCCAGGATCTGGGTAGGGACAATAAGAATATTGATAAAGCATGCGTTTAAAGATCGCCGAGCTTCCCCTTTTTCGACCAAAATAAATACTCCTAAGCTTCAAACGTAAACATACTTTCCTCACTTTGGTATAAAATTTGTTGGTCTTCATACCGTTTTGTTCTATCTTATAAATCATTTTGACCACATCGACTTGACTAAGGGCAACAGGTTAAATTTTTTTGACATCTAATATAACGCGACACTTTACAAGTAGTAGGGGCATTATATTAGGTAGACTAGGCAAGCCAAGGCTAGACAGTGCTATTTGTTTACGGGAGTTTCCCAGGAGACCGCGGTCTTTGAGATGTAGTAGCGACTGGGTCTTGTTTTTGGATTAGTCGTTTTTCTCTCAGTCTGCTTCATGGTTTGCTTATTAAATTCCTTGTTTATGCTGATAACTACGGAAAATAACTTCATAGATCTGCATTCAGGAAATTGGTCAAAACAGTTTAATTATAAAATAATTTGATTGCGCATCCCCGGGCGGGTACCTTTAGGAATTCATCGGTAATCAGTAATCTGTCAGTAGTGTTCCCTGCAATTTTCACGTTCTATTTTTCAACATTGATGTTTTAATTTTGTTAATGCTCTTGCACTACAGCGCAGGCGCCAGAGTGAAAAGTGATTGTATGGAATCACCATAAATAGTGTTACAAGGACGAAGTGGGTTGTACAAAACCTTTAATTGCAGCCGTGTCTGTTGCACTCGAGTATACAAATGCTACTTCTCAACACTGTCAAACATGGAAATTAGGCCAGATCGAAAATGAAGGAAGGAAGAAGTCTGCTAGTAGTTGTCATCTCTTGAGGATAGTTCTTCCCCAAGAAGCTCATGGGCGTACTCCTGATTCAGACTAATAACTTGAAAATACTGTTAAGGAATGTCAATATATTTTTGTAACAAGGCAGATTACAGAAATACATTAAAATGCAGTACTGAAACTTCCAGTGGTAATTTGGGCTGGACACAATGTCTCACCTCCACTAGTCCTGAAAATGGTCATTATTATGTTTACTATTTGCCTTCCATTGTTCTAATATGAGATAAAATGTAAACATTATGACTCTAAATGCTTCTACAATTATAAAGCCGTTTTTTCAGATAACATATTAATAACATGCTGACAATTTGGCTTAAAACACTAGTATTTATGACCTCAGAATTAAAGCTCAGCATTGTTTTTTGAAGCAGAATAACTGTGAATATTTTTAATCATTGAAAACGTCAGTAGACGTCAGTAGCAGTCAGAACTTAGCGGCAGAAAAAAAACCTCCCCAGTTTTGAAGTCCAAAAAAATGCACTGAACAAGTATTCAATAATTTGTCGTTGTGCATGGGGCGTGATGAGAAGTCTTAAAATGTAAATGGTGAACGCTTCTCACAAAACGCTTATTTTATATACGATGTTTCGCTGCGTATTGCACGTGCAAAACAGCCTTTTTGCACTTGACTGGCTATTTTCTAGTATAAATGGAGCAAAATTGGTTCTGAATCTTTCATATGGGTCCCGACCGAGTTAAATATCAAATTTTCGTGGTTCTTGTCAGTTTATTTCAATAATTCAGTCATGCCTAGATTGAGCGCTGATGACCGTGGGGGATGTTAGAAGTAATACTTCACAGCGGCGCATGGCACAACTATTCAGCTGTAACCACAGGACTTTTGGTAGGCTTGTGGCGCATTTTCAGGCCACCGGAACCATTCGAGATGGACCCTGCAGTCCATTCACGTGTTCAGATGGCAGGACTGACCGGTACACTGTGAACACATATTTTAGAAATCGCTTTCAGACTACTGTTAATTTCGAGAAACATCAAAGGAAGAGGTGGTAATGTGAGTGAACGCACAATCCGGCGGCCCCTTAACGTCCAGGTACTCTCAAATCGCAGACCTTACTGGGGCCCTCTGTTGACAGCACCACGTCGTCAAGCTCGTCTGCAGTGGCCAAATCAACATATTCGGTGGAAACTTCACAGATAGGATGGTGTAGTCTTCCTAGACGAGTCCCGATTCTGCGTAGACCACGTGGACGGACGCACGAGAGTATGGCGTCGAACAGATAAATGGTTTGCCGAATGTTGCATCACCAAGGCAGAACGATGGAGCAGTGACAGTGTTATGGTATGGGGTGCCATTAGTACACACCATAGAAGTGCTCTTCAATTCTTTGATGCACATATCGATGCAGCAACGTATAGAAACGACATTTTGCAAGACCTAGTGGTTACCCTGTTCAATGCCCACCAAAATCTCCACACTTTTCAACAAGGCAAGGCTAGGGAACACACTATCAATAGTTTGCTTTGCTACCGTCGCCAGCATATTCACCAGATTTACCGCAATTGAACAACTTTCGGATGAATTGGGTCCAAAATCGCAATGACATAAATGACCTTGGTCAATTCCGTGTTGCTCTGACCCAAGAATGGAACAACTTGCCCCAGTGTCAATCATGAGGCTAACAAGGTGAATTCAAAGACGAATTTATGCCTGTATGGTACTGACGCCACAAAAGTGGGCATGTTCCATACTGATTTTTGACACCTATTAAAGGAGCAAATCACTCATTTTGTACATAAAATTCCCCTTTTTGGGGCCCTGCCAGCTAGTGGCATAGTGTAGAAATATGTAAAATGACCTCTGATTTAAATAAAGCATCGAATTTTAAAGTTTCAGGTACAATTTGAGCCTTCTAAATAAAAAAAAATAAAAAATTGTAGGCCTATGTATTCGTACGCGGTCAAAACCAGCCAAATGAAAAATTGGGGACCAAATNAAGTAGCTAGTGCTTGGCATGTATCCACTTAGAAACACAATGTTTACATCATGGCAGTCGAGGGGGAAGGGAGTGGGGTGGGGGGTGGGGGGCATCTAGGCTATCTAAAGTCATTTAAACTTCTTCTCCTTCTGAGGCCCTTTCCAGCTCCTCCCTCCCTATCCAGCCTGTATGGAACTTAGATCTAGATCTACGTGCTGCCACCTCAATTTACATGACACACGCTTTAATTTTATACATTTTTTCCCGTTCTTTCTTTTCCTTGTCTGTCTTGTCTTCCTCCCACCCTTTGACACACACACCCAGTGCTGGCAAGAAATGCACCAAATTTCGCCAATTTTTTTTTTTTTAATTTAAAATGTCATTCCTTCCTTTCTCCTTCCCTACTTCCACCCCCAACCCCACCATCAACCCCATGTCCCCATTCATCCCATTCCACCCCCACCATTAAGAAAATCACCACCCCACCCTTTCTCAACCCACCCCATACAGGCTCACATGGTATTGTCAAAGGAAGCTTCATTTTCTCTAAATTCTTTTGGGCAGATGCACCGAACTTTTGTTTCTTCAGTGCTTCTGGTGTCGCAATAACCCATCAATAACAGAATAACCCTTTAAACAAAACCAATGTGACAATTTTTAGATTTAAATGTGTGGTTACAAGTGGATTTGACCATTAAGGGTTGCAAATATGGTCAACTAAAAACCACCTGCTCATACCAAGGTGTCTACATGGACACAATGACCACCCAAAAAGGGATCACTTTTTCCCTTCCCTCCCAATCACTCCAAGGTCATTTCCCTCTGACCATTCCCTACTAGTTCCCTTCCAAAATAGCTACCATGGCAAATTTTAGAGTTGAATTGTAGGTTCATGTGAACTTTCAAAGTAGCATAGGGTATATCATCAAGAGCATTGGCTATTTTGAGAGTTATCAAACTCTAAATTGGGCCATAAGAATGATTTAAGACAGACATTTCAGCAACATTGGCACCATTTTGTAGGGAAATAAATGTGCTTGACAGCTGACAGTTGCATATTTCTCCAGGGAGCTAACAAAGGCTATCAACACCTCATCCAATTCATCTCAATGAGTCAGATTGGTGAAATTTTGCTGTGTCCCTCTGCACTATAGAAATATCATCGTCTGCATTAACGAAACAATGCAGAGACACTTCAACAGTAGAAAATGCATCACTACTGACTACTCAAAATATATGCAGGGAATAATTAAATGTGGGGAGGGGTTCAGGTTTTTGACACCTATCAGTTGGGCAAATCACTCATTTTGTACAACCCAGTTAATCCGCTATTATATAAAAATCCCCTTTTTTGGGGCCCTACCAGCCAGTGTCAGAGTGTCAAAATGTGTAAAATGACCTCTGGTTCAAATAAAGCATCCAATTTTAAAGTTTCCGGTACAATTCTGAGCTTTCTAGGTAAAAAAAATATATCGTGTTTAGGCCTGTGTACTCGCACGCGGTCAAAACCAGCCAAATGAAAAATTGGGGACCAAATCAGAATTCGAGGTGACCTTTTTCGAAAGAGATGTCGCGAATTGTGAAAAATTGTGGGTGTTGACCCCCTCCCCCCCCCCCCCCNTTTCTTCCTGTTAAAAGATCGGGCAAAAGAAGTACTTTAACCTCCATGAAAGAAATTTCCCGAAATCACAGTGGTGTTAGTAGAATAACACAAAATGTTAATAGTAAATAATAGGGCCAAAAAAAGAAAAACGATAGGTTCCAGACCTACTGAATTTTTGAAAAAAGGGGAGGTAAGCTTTTCGTTTTATTACAGTAAACCGTATCTCTTCAGGTCAATTCTTTTGTAATTTTTGTGCGAGTTCGCAAACGTGTTAAAATATTATGTACTCAAAATTTGAACATAATCTGACTATTTTTAAAGGAATTCCGGGTCATTAACTAAGTAAGGAGTTGCTTCTGCCGCTCAGTATATTTTAAGAATTTTTATACGAAGTAAATCTAAAATCTGAAAAAAAAACAACCTAACTTGCGTTAATTTTTAAACAGGTTTTCTCTCATTTATCAGTACCACGCACAGGATCATAAATTTGGGCAGTCCCAACGTAACCATGTCATAATGCACATCAAAAGGGTGAGGGGAATACTTTTAGATTTTTGTAAGTTTTTGGGGGCCATAATAGGCATGTTTATTCATGTGAAAGAAAAATTATCGCTCATAACACATCAGTGCACACAGTTATCATGCGACAACCGGGTTTAAAACAAGTGCACATGCATGTTTTAAAACGTTGTAGTGAGTTCAGGTTTACAGGGCCCCGAAACATTGGGGTTTTGGCCTTCAGCCTAATGGTACGTTACGTCTCTCTTCCACCCGTAGAATAATTTGTATCCTACAGATTTAGTTAATCTGTAACTCTGAAGAGACTTAGAACCAGCAGCAACTACTAGTACTAATACTGTTGTGTGGTCCATCTAGGCGCAGTAAAACTCTACAAACATTAGTGTAGTCCCATCCCACGTTGTCAATGCATAATCCTATATTTAGCGGCAGAAAAAAAAACCTCCCCGATATTAAAGTCCAAAGAGATGCATTGAACAAGTATCCACTAATTTCTCTTTATGCATGGAGTATCGTGAATAGTCTTAAAATGTAAAATGTTAATATGGTTTACATTTCTCAAAAGTAGCTACATATTGCACGCACAAAATGGCGTTTTTGCGATTGACTGGCTATTTTCTGGTATAAATGGATCAAACTTTTTTCTGAATCGCACACTTGGGTCCCAAACGATTTAAAAAAAGAAGTTTTCATTGCTCGTGTTACTTTATTTCAACAAGTCAGTTATACCTAGATTGAGCACAGAAGACCGAGAAAGAGCTCTGGGGGTGTTGTAGGTCGATATTCCACAGTGGCGCATATCACAATTTTCCACTGTAACTACAGAACTATTGGTGGGCTATTCTGGAGCGTTTTCAGGCCACCGGAA
>JAWQUT010000287.1:159993-187219 GCA_033807755.1 Ellobium chinense | reverse complement strand
CCCCCCTCAATCTCCACACCCCCCAATCTGCACATCCCTTCACCCACCCCACCTCCATGCATCGAATGGCCGTTTGCGCTACATTAGGTCTAGACAAGTATTGCTTGCCATCGGCAAAAACATCTGTATTTTGCCCTCGTTTCGATGTTTACTTTTCAAAATTCTTACTTATATCTTTACAGATCTGCATTCAGGACGTGGACCTGACAGTCTGATGTATAACATAATCCTTTTTTTGCTTCGAACTTCATGTTTAAAAAAAAATGATAATAGAAAAGAGGAAGAGCGCATAGAAAGACGTCCCACTAGCTGGAACTCTTCAGCATTTCGTTACTTTCGCTCTTCTACTAAATATGGTCTATAAAAGGCAGACAACACGGGTAGTGCAATCGTTAAAATGATGCCTTTAGCGTTATTTGATCTGTGGAATTCAGCCGGCGATAAAAGCTGGCTGTGATAGATTTTGGGAGGAATAGGGGAAGGCGGAGGAGTAAATTATCCCGATATGCCTGGAGTTGTGGGATATGCACTCAAGAAATATTTCTGCAATTCGTTTGATTAACATCTCCAAACCGGGCCAGCTTGCCTGCATGGGAGTTTAATATAACCAAATTAATGATACACTTTTAAGTCCGGTCGGATAATTTACGTTATCTGAAATGATCTTGGCTATGACTTAGCAGATCTTTTCTAAAACGTGCACATCATTATAGTCATGTATCTGTTTTAAATACATGTACAATAGGGCATTCCCAAGAAAACAAAAAAAAAGTATGTGAGATCAATTGGCTCTTTGGAGAAAGTCACAGTAAAAATAGTGTACAATTTCAAATCTCTAGCTTGATGGGAAATTTTGCCCCGGGGAGCATCTCTGTGAAAAAAATGTTATGTTTTTTGTTCCATAACAGGAGATAACCATGCCCTACATAATGATCAAGGAAGGTAAGTTTAAATTTGAGATGGTTAATATTCAATCAAGTTTTTACATTAACTATTGCTCGAAAATGATTTTTAAAATGTCAACATCATCCATACCAAGATGACTGTATGCAGGACTTGATATGGTATCTGCTAACAAAGGACCTGATGATCTTGAGAAAACCTTGAAGCAACCACTTACAAAGAAAGATGACGGTCCCATCTGATGGACCAGAAATTCTTTAAGAAATAGTATAAAGAACTGTTAGAGTATCATAATATGTCGGTCTTTGTCAGATGGAGTTCAAAAGATTTGGATCAAGGCAAAAGCACTGGCTAAATTATTAGATGATTTGAGTATTCTCATAAATATTTTGGCAAGAGTGTTAACTTAATACTGGATAAGAGAGAGATTTCTAACACTATGGTTTGCTTGGGGATAAACTAAAGCAACTAGTAGTTTGGCTGCCTGTAGCAGGCATATTTGCGATATAATAATGTATTACGCAATTTGCAGAAAAAAATGACCAAGTCAGACTGAAGGGCCTGAAGTAGCTACTTACGAAATGCAAACAGAATGTGTATCGCCGGTCATGACAAATCATGATGGTCTCTTCAAATCTGATGGAATTTGTTCGTCTTCCTCCTAGCAGATCACTACTACTAGCTGGCAGAACCCAAAATTGTCTACTCGCGGGAATGTTTAACTCATGTAGGCTTGTATATATNTATATATATATGGTTGTACGTTATTGTTCATGCCGATGACATTTGTCCCACTTGCAACTTTTCCGCTCCCAAGCTTGCAGTTTATGGTATTTATGGCAGTCATAAGCAGCAGATTTTTGTTCTCATATGTTAATTAATAATATCAAATAACTGATGTGTGGAAATTTCTGAAAATCATGTTCGAGTGATAGTAACTGTAAAAACGTGATTGAAAATGTGCTGGTTTATCTCTAAAGTTACTGTTTTTGATTAGTGAGAAGCGCATAGTTATCTCCCATAATGGAGAAAGCGTAACTTTTTTCCCCACAAATATGGCCTTTGGGGCAACATTTTCCATTAAGCCAGAGATTTGACATTGGCGCGGTGTTCACCGGGACCTTGTGGCACCAGAAAAACTACAGAGCCAACTAATTTAGCCATACTTTGGTTTTTGAAATGCCCCAGTATACATATATTTTTGTTATTGCAGAGAGAGTCTATCCGATTATCTGTTATGGTAGAGGCCAATGTATGTCAACATACTGTGATCTCGGTCGTTATGAATGATGAATGTTGAGGCCTCTTTGTTTTTAAAAGTAGAGTTAACTACTTTTAAAATGTTGATATGATATCTCAGTTGTAACAACAAATGTTTCTTACCTTTGGACAACGCTGAAGCTGTGATTATAATGTCAGTATAAAATAAAAAGCCTTTACGAGTATTTTTACTTGTATTCAACATCAGTATGGAAAGTGTCAAAACGTTGTTAAGACATCGTCAGAATCCTACACTGCACTTGGGGACAAAATTATTGAGATAAACTTTCGGCCTTGTAACGGTTTGAAACTTGCAAAATAAAAAACAGGGATGCACTCTATGTATGTGAAGTTACTTTCAGCTAGTACTCGATTGTGCGACCACCACTTTCTCTGCACATGCGCAGACGGTCAGGAACACTCTGAATGAGTCTGTGGAAAAATGTCTCCTCCAGGGCATCCCACTCTTGGACTCCACACCGCTTAACCTCGTCGATAGATATGCACTCTTGCGGTCAGTTTTGTCTTTCAGAACCCTCTACACATTCCCAATTGGATTTAGGTCGGAACTCTTGCTGGACCAAGGAAGGACATGGGGTATGACGGTCCATCCATGCGACGGTGGACTTGGCTCTATGTGGAGGTGCGTTGTCATGCTGGAACAAATAATGACTTAGAAATTTATGTGCCACAAATAGGAGGAGAGTATCCCCTAAAACTTCTTGATAAACGTGCTGATCAATTGTTTTGTCTATGATTCTGAGCTCCGACTGACCCTTGATGGAGATGGCATCCCAGATTGTGAAAGACGGTGATTTCAGCGGCATGGGTTTTCTGATTCTTATTTCCCTCTCAACATTCGTCCATACAGTCAGTTTGTTCTTAGAAAGCTGCACGGAGCTTTCATCATTGAAAATGACACTGTTCCAATCAAAGTCTTCAAATTCCTCTGCTTAATTCCCTCTTGCATCTCTGTTCTCAGCTGATAGTAATGGGACTGGTTTTGGCAGCAGAGACAAGTACCCATCTCATTCAAACGTCACCTTACTGTTCTAACGGAAACAGCAGGACTTTCCCTCATCTCCATTTGAAAACTGAGTTCCCTGGCTGTGTCTGTCATGTTATGCAAGGCCAGCTGTGGAAGCCTGCGTCTATCATTGATGTTGTAAATACGCGGGCGACCCGCTCCTTTGGCACGCTCCAAAGATTCCCGTGATTCAATTCTTGATATCGTTCTGTAAATATAATACGGGATAATGAAGTAGTTGTTGCCAAAAATTCAATGTCCGTGGATACGTTTTCATAGAGATATTGAAGATGTTGCTTCTTGTAGCGGTGTTCCTACAATCAGCCATCTTGAACATGTGGTTTGACATAATGACGTCATCAAAATTCGTGTTTGATAGTGCAGCGCTCATGTACATTCAATGGGAAAACCCCGTACCAAATATTACACAATTCGCACGATGCGCCTTTGATTTATAAAGAAATAACGGAAAAGTCATATTTGTCTCAATAATTTTGTCCCTCGCTGTACTTGCCTAAAATTCATGAAATCAGTTGTACACGGTTATTGATGTCATGTTGGTGAGATTTTATTTGACAATGGTGCTGTCATATGACCTATATGATAATTTTGCATATTAATTTTGGCTACTCTCTATAACTTTTAGATAATCACATTACTCTTGCCTATATAGTCACATGTCCATGAAAACGTTCCAATTGCACTGTTACCACTACAAGTATCGGGTCAGTCGGCTGTTGCTGTTTTTATTCCTATTTTCGAAAATGACAATGATTTGTTATTGTCATTGTCGTTGTTATTGTTGTTGTTGTTGTTGTCAGATATGATGCCAATGATTTGATTTCTTTTTGTGACAAGCCACGATCCAAAGCGGGCTAATGTCAGTATTGTCAGGACAAGTGTCCAGAAATTAACGAAATTTATAATGAATGATTGTCATCATCGATGTTACAATCCCAGTCTCTCTTCTAGTATTCAATCCTGATAATGATCATGGCTTTCTTGTTGATATTTAAATATCATTCAACTTTTTTTTCAATATTTTGTTTCTTATTAAAAGCGTTTTACTTTTCCGCCTTAATGTTATTAGCACAATATTCTTGATATCCCTTCCCTGATATTCGTGCTTTCCACATCTGGTTGGGGTAACATTAAAATTTGTCATTCAATTCTGTTCTTTAGGTTGGAGTTTTGCATAGATTTGTAGCCTGCTGGAACTGTCTACGTCGACAATGCCCGTCCCATATTTTCCCAAACAGGAGTCTGGACAAAACATAGCATGGCAGTCAAGCTAGGGCCTTTGTAGTAAACTTTCATTCATGTACGAGAAATGCAGAGTCAGTAGCCCTAACTATGACGACATCGCTGGCGAATCAGTGTGCTTCTTTTGTTAGAAAGTGAAACGCATCACTTACTTCTAATGTAAATCTAGTCCATTTTACACTATATCACTCCACACTGTCAAAGACTGTTATTATTCCAGGCAATAGGCAAATACTGATGATCAGATCAGATGGAAACAGCTCCATCTGATTAACACTGAAAGGGAGAGAACTTAAAGGTGTCATTAGGATGTGAACTAACCGGATCCGAACACAGCGCGAAATTTGTCATGTACTAGGGTTGGATGTTGCAATTTCGACACATTTATTTCACACTCCCAGTAAAACCGCTGCTGTGTTATCTTTCACGACCAAATCTGTCTATCGTGTGATCTTCGAACGATACCGCACTCCATATATTGTTATGTAATATCCCCTTGTAGCATTATAATTGTCACTATGATTTCTTCCCATTTCACCAGCAACCAAAGCCAAATTTATCTAGGTTTCACTAGACCCTCTCAAACGGTATATTAATATTGTGTACACGCGATTTAAAGGCATACTAGAATAATTAGAGGAACAGGTAAATTACTATGAAGTATGACATGAATAAACAACAAACAAAGAAGGACAAGAAAGGAAAACTAGTAGCATTACACAGAGGGCGCAAGAGCTAGATCTACCTTTTGATGAATAGAATTTTCATTTTATTTAAACGGTTTTCTGGATACAAGCTTAGAAAGTGCGTAAAGTAAAGACGGAGGTCTGTTTGTGCTTTGTGAGTTTAGGCTATTATGTAGTACTTAACTGTAACTTTCTTTTTTTCATTTATATGAACTAGTTCAATATTATCAACTGCCACCTGCCTAATAAAGCCGAAGTCCCAGTGTATTCACCATAACTTAGATCCACTTGTTAGAAAAAATGAACAAATGCCTACTAATATCTACACAGTTGTAGGCCAAGTAAGAGACGCTTTATAGACAATTCCATTTTCAGAGAAATCGGGGCAAAGAAAAGGTGTGGTTGCATCAGCTAACAATTGTAAATATAATATATAAATCATATTTTTTAAGAAGAAAATTAGAGACTGCAAAATACGTAGGTGTCAAAATGGTGACACCCACCAATCAATCAATCCGTGCCAGACAACGTGTGATCTTGCGAAACTTGCAAGCCACCAGAACCCAGTAAAACTGCAGATTAAGTTAGGAGTGGTGAAATTCCCACATCACTGTCTTTTTAGGGAGGGCTACAAATTGACAGCTGACCAGTACCTCCTGACAGGACCATCTCGCATTAGGAAAATCAGTCAGTCAGTTATCTGTCCCGTGGTCACCTACTCCCTCATTCAACTCCCCTTTCCTCTAAACGCGGTCTAAAATGCACAGAAAATGAATGAAAATTAATACAATTAAACTTTTTTTTTTTTTGCTCCCAACTTGTCACTAGATGTTCCCCCCAAAATACTCAAAGTTACAAGAATAACATCAATTTCACTAGATCTAGTGGAATATCACGGGAGGTGACAAAAGGTTAGACTAGACAAGGGGTAATGAAGAAAGAAAAGGATGGTTTTGAGGGTGTGGATAGGGGGGAGGGGGGGCGATATGGGGAAATAGAGGAGGGGACAAATTTTACCACAGTTTTTTACATTGCATTCTTTGACTGTTTGGACAGTGGAGAAAGTTTTTGCAATCAGTTGCAACGTATCAGTGTTTATTATGTGATAAAAAATAGATTATAAGTTTGAGTGTTTGCATACAGTACTTTCGAAATGGACATAGTAGCAACCAGAAACTTCGCAGTTTTTTTCCCCCATCCTTACCGAAGATCACTATGAGGAGTGCTGTCTCCGTTTGTCTTTTACAATCACTGGTTCATTCTGCACAAAAAAAATTTGATTGACCGAATATCATCGTTATTCATTTTACTGGCCTATGAACCAGCTTGGTAGTTTGATCTAATGTGTCGTCTGAGCACAAAAAGCTTGTTCTTAGGGGCACGTACTGGAGGGTGTCCACACTGAAGAAGTGTCGAAATTTCAACACCCTACCCCTACTTTACAGTCAAAGATATTAATTAAGAACAAGGGGATTTACTGAGTCCGAATCCATCCGTATGTAACCTTTACACATGCTGAGATATCACATCACGAAGAATATAAAGAGAAAAGTCTCGCGCCTCGAAGTGTTTCAGTTTTCTCTATAGTGATTTCAGGTACAGGGTCGGCTGTAACATGCCACAACACACTCGCGTTTCTTTTGTTCCGGAAGCAATTTGGGTTTCGCCACAGTGTACAAGTAAAATCGCGTATCAGCGCCACTTGATTTTGAATAGTGTCGTGGAGGACCATACGTTTCGGAAGTTCTGCCACTCATCGGATGAAAGTCTTGACAGAAAAGCATTGCCATCCTAGAAAGCGTGTTTAACTGCTTTTAACGGGCTTTGAACCGTCACTTCCATGAAAATCGTTGTGACCCCATTGAAATGCTCATATTGAAATAAATACATGTTCTTTTACATGGCTAGTTAAGATGGAAAGATATTCCTAATCTGACTGTTAAAATTTCGCTGTTTTCAGTATTTCACCAACATAGAGCCGACAAGAGACAGAAAACTGCAAGTGGCGCTGTTATGTATTTTTCTGTCCAGATGGAGCATGCCTTGGACAAATTTACTGTCGGCGAGTGGCGCTGTGACACGCTGAAATTGTGCAGACAGGTGTGACTGGTGCTGTTGCATGGTGCTCCCAAGGGATGGCATAGATCCAGTTTTAGTTTGTATCGGAATCAAAAATGGCATTCCAAATTTTGTTCGTATTATGGCTTCTGACAGAAATTTAGGATTGTTCTAATTTTTCAGTCGTATTACGAACAGTTGAGCGATCACGTGACAAAAACAAACAAACAAACAAACAAACAAACAAACAAATAAAGAATGGCAGCCATTGCCACTTGGCAAAGCAATTGATCGCTTTGTCCGAGCATCACCGCTGTCTTTGAGATTCAAAGTCGAAAATGTATTGTTTACGAAAGCTCACACTCCATTAAGCTGTAAATAAGGTAATGTTCATCATTTCGCTACTGCCGAGTTGTTTTTTTCATATAATTTTATTAAGAAAACCTTTGATTTCTTTTATTTCAAACTCTATCAAAGTAAAAAAAAATAGTTTTTGGTTAAGGCAAATTGGAAGAGGAGGCTATGCAAAATTTCACTGAGATTGATCAAAGCAAATAGGTGATTTTTTCAAAAATGAAAACCGTGTATTGTTGGACAGATTATAGTGTGAGACTCTGGCTTAATCAAGACATGAGATACGGACAAGGAATTACACATTCCATTTCAATTAACCACGTCACTTCTTTCATGCTTTGACAGTTACGTCACCAAAATGCGCTATATATTCAAGTCGTCAAACTACCCAAGGTCTTTTATTAAACATACGCACCAACAGGCAATTGTTTGTAACTATTCGCCACAGTAAAGGGTAGAATCACTGGGCGCCGTGGTATTCATGAGCTGCACAGCTGAATTCCGGATTTCAGATTTTGCAAGATTATTCCTATTGTAATGATGTTACAAAATATGGACATATTATTCCTGCTATTGGACTGTACTAAACAGTGTGAGGAGGTGACAAAATCTGGATACTGGTATCTAGATATTACAAGAACGAGAGAGGGAATTCTCTTCTATGTTTCCGCTTGATGGATTCATTGCAGCGTCAGTAAGGACCGAAGCACTCACTGCTGGCAGAACAATGAGTGCCTCATTCTTAACCTTCGCTGGGATTAGTCCATGAAATACACTGTACATGGACTGATAAGGATACTCCATCTCTCATACCACTTTTCTTATCAAACTCTAGAGCGTAACAAGGTATGCTAAGACGAAAGTAAAGGATAAGATAGTTTTTTTTTATATATTTCTACTAAATTTGATTGATGTAAGCTCTCAGAATCAAAGCAAGTGGCAAATAAATATTAACCGTTGTAAAAAGATGTCCCCAGATCTAGGACAAAATGAGAAAAAAAATAAATCTTGCCTAAATCATCTTGTTTCTTGTGCTTATCGTGTGAATAGTGACGTGTTTTTATTTTTGGTACCTTCACAACAATTCATGGTGTGGCATTTGCTGCAGAAGGGCCAAAAAAAAAGTTATCTCCTATACCATTCCGTACATGAATCATGACACCATGAAAAGCTCACAAATGGTTAACTACTCCAAAATGAGTCACTTCAGTTGGCATTTAAGTTTATCCTAGATTATTTGCCATGTTCATCTGTTGAATTAATACAATTCCTGCCATTTCTGTAAGGTTTAATTAGTCTTTTTGGTGTCATCTCATGAATGGAACAAAAGAGCAACCCTTTTTCTGCCCCTTAAAGCCGTGATTTTATGACTGTGACATCATTCTGTGTGCGTGTGTAAGTGTTTATGTTTGTGTTTGTTTGTGTGTGTGTGTGTGTGTGTGTGTGTGTGTGTGTGTGTGTCTGTCTGTCTGTCTGTTTATGTCTGTCTGTGTCTCTGTGTGTGTTTAGGTGTGTGTGTATGTGTGTGTGTGTGAGTGTGTGTGTGTGAAAGACAAGCCGACATCATTCTTTATTTTCAACAATTGTAATACAATCCAATTTCAATGTTTTCAATTTCAATTTATTCAAAACGAATCCAGGTTACACAGTAACTTATGGGTGGTCAAACATTGATAACGCATGGCAGTACAGAAAAAGAACAATATAATTGCATATATATATACTATAGACAAACCGACATACCTACATATATATTCATAGAGAAAACAAAAGCAATGTAGACAAATTGCGACTATGTGGACAATGACCATAGATTATGGGCTTAGGATACTTCACAACACCTACAGTAGTGAACAAACCACCCGACAACTACAATTTAAAAACTATAAACCAAGAGCAAATCCAAGATACCATCTGTTTACAGACATCATTCTATTTTAAAGCCAAAGTTTCTGTTATGGATAATACACATCATATCTTTTTCCAGTGAAATTAAAAAGCGTAGGAAGTAAGCGAAGTTTAAACAAACTAGTATCTAGCTTTAAAAAAAAAACAAATCTACAAAACAAAATATTAACATGATATCGGCCCTATTTCCTCTTTTCCGTACACATGATACAAAGGTAATAGTACATGTTGTCAGTCTGTCAATGTCTTGCGCTACTTACAGAAATCAAGGGGATAAAATATAAACAGACAAATGACATTAACATTAATAACACTTATAACAATATCCTCTCTTCAAATGGGTTTGCATGTCTGTACAACGATTTCTTATACAATACTATCTACTGACGACAACTGACTGCAGGCCGTGGTGCGACCTTTGATCAGTAAACTCTGAAGCAATTCAAATATTGTTTCAACAAATTCAAAACAACGACTAGCGGTTGCACAAAGCTTTACAAAGAAGAGATAGTTTTTTTTTTTTGAGACATAATGCATATCTAAATATAAAAAGTAAGGCCGCGACGCAAATCGACATTGACGAAAATGGTGGCATGCCAGATTTCATGGATGTATGGCTGTGTAATGAAATGCCTAAGCATTACATGAACTCGCCCCTCAGCAGTATGATGCAGAGCAACAGATTCCTTAGCACTTGGGTTCTTTCCTGTTGCTATGAAATATAGTAAACAAACACACACACACACACAGAAACAAAAGAACCACAAACACATACAAACACACACACACACCCACACCCACCCACACACACACACATACACCCATACACACCCACACACGCACACACAAACACATCTACAAGCACAAACACACATTTACGGAATGGGAGGGAGAGAGAGAGAGAGAGAGAGAGAGAGAGAGAGAGAGAGAGANCCTAGCTAGAGAGAGAGAGAGAGAGAGAGAGGGGGGGGGAGGGAAATAGGTGGATTTAGCAACATCATACTATCAATGAAGCAATGAAACATGAGAAGTTCTAATAAATTTGATCAGCAATATTGATGCATTTTATAATACATAACAATACATTATGTGACCAAGAAAAATATATATCTTTCAGGTGCATAAGCATTACAGAATGAGGAGTAATTTAGTGAGGCAAAAGTACCACAGTGTGGCTTAATGTACAGATTAGCTTTCATGGACCACCATATCCAAGCAACCCCAAAAGGCCATCGACAGCACTAGGGCGTATCATCAAAATGCGTTGGATGTACAGCCTCCAAATCACCACTGACAGGTGGACTTTGTCTATGAGTACACAAAGTTAAAAACAAACAACAGTACATGGTTACTTGAATTAATTTCAAACTTAAGATAATGTTCTTACTATTTAATGGTTAACCTGCTTCTTTAGCCCTAGTCTATTCGTCCCCAGTGGATCTGGAGACCCACTGTGTATGATTACATGGTATAATAATAGTCTAGATTTAATACTGTAATATTAGCTTTGTTTCTGTTTATGTCTTCCCTGTATGACAACCTTGTGTTCCGTGCATCAACTATACACAAACGAAGAAAGGTGAGTACATGATGGAGACAGCGTGAACTGGCATGCATTCATGATTGGATATAGTAGACTTGTGTTCAGTACACGATCAGAAACAATAAACCAGTGTTCCATACGTTACTTGACACCTACCAGTTTGGTGTCATGATAATCTATTTTAAAGCACATCGATATCTTGACACTAGTGTGTACAACCGACACAATGAAAAGTAATTATAGTGCGTTCACAAAAAGATGAATAAGGTTTTTTAAAAACATCTCTTTTCTTACTGAATGGATTGTTCCCAATTTTTGCATAGGTGTCTACACCAATTTGTCTTAACAGAAAATATGTATTTCACGTCTTCTCGGTATCTGTTATAAAATTACAAACATTATGAAATAAACGATAATAGGTAAGTTTCTCGAACATTTATAGCAGTACAGTATTAAACTTGAAAATGTAAATATTTAAGAAATCGTACACGTGATAACTGCATCTAACACAAAAATATTTTTTTAAGAACTACCTTAGAAGCATTCACTTATAGGCAACAAAGGAATGCAAAGTAACGAGCAAAGTAATAATAGGGTAGAAACTAAAAATACTTATCTAGATGTAGTCCGAAAGTCAAACTTTAAGAAACACGCACTTGCAAACAGTGTTTGTAATGAGACACTCCAAAATGTAACCAAGAAACTAGTTTATTAGAATTTTCGATCTTATGAAACGTGGATCTTCTTCAGTACGGTAAATTCAAATGAAGGGAATAAATACAAAGAAAGGGACGGTGCTTTCAGGAACAGTTAAAAAACTTTTAAAAAGTAAAAAAAAAATGTAGTCCGAAAGTCAAACCATCTTCTCATTCGAACTTAGGGATATATAAAAAGTGTCCTAAATAGCGTCGACGGTGTGACACATTACCATTAAAAACTACTAGGCTGCACAAAATGAGCGGATCTAATGGCACATAAACAACACGAGGGATGCGTTTTTGGTGGCTGCGTGCAAGTCACAGTGAGGAAGTGTGCGCACCTACTAGACATTTGCTAGAAATGTGACAATCTGACGTCTGTTATGAAGACCGAACGTTAGAACTGAGCAAAATGGTAGCAGCCATCTAAATCTTTAAAATTTATTAGCGGAATTTTTTATCAACAGCTGTGTGTCGGAGGAGGATGTGGCAAAAACCACAATAGTATGTGTACAAAAGAAAAAGGCAAAGACGTAAGTAAACGAAACACCACTAGCAAGTTCACCAAATCATCCTGTTCTAACATTTTTCTTTCCGACTAACCGTGGCAGTGAGAGAGAACTTTGATTTTGCGAAGTTCTTTTTCACATTAGCATGTCTTTGCAAGGGTGCAATGATTTATCCAGTTTGATAAGAGATTGGGTAAACAAAAATCTTGAGTAAGAATCGTTTGCGTTCTTTGGTATTGTAAGTAATTTTTTTTGTGTTTCTATACATCTTGGGTTTTTGAATTTTCTCCTACGCTGTTGATTTTTACCTTTGTCGAGAATGATAATGCAAATACCCAGCGTACAAGAAAACTATGAGTTGTTGTTTCTCTTGTGCGTCAAGTTACTGTAAAACTGCTAATGTAGATACTTTTTTTTAAAATCAAAGATTATTACAAAAACGTTTACTACGGACGCAGGAGAAGGGGGCAAAAAATGTTTCCTGTTAAGACAAATTAGTTTAGAAAGCCATGCACAAAACCATCCGCTCATTGGGGAAAAAAATTTGAAGAAAAATTCTTGCTCGTTAATTTGTGGGCGCACTTTGGTTTTTATTAATAAAGGGTTATCATGACCAGTCCATGCCTTGGCAGGCAATAAAGTTTGTAGTTTTATATTATCCATACTATTTTCGCTCTGTACATGGCAAATAGGGAATTTCGCTTTGTACATTACAAATGAAAACACTTTGACATGAAAACATTTGTACTTACTGTGAGGAAAAAAAAACAAGTTGGCAGCCCTCAAATTTCTAGATCTAAATTGGCTTTTCGAATCAGCTCGTCACATTACAGCACCTGCTTTCTCACCTACTTTGGTAAGTGGTACACTTTCTACGGCGATCGTCTAAGACTGCCCAGATCGCAAACGATAAAAGTCATACGCATAAAAACTTTCATTTCTGGGACCTGATTTCACTTTCGGCATATGATGTTTGGGGTGCAGAATAGGTTATTAAAAAGTCTTTCTGAAACCTAAACTGCCACTGACATAAGGTAAGTATATGCTATATAGATCCAATGTCACACAGGATCATCGTCCTTTTTTATGACCCCTTGTTCATGGTCTTTTTTTGTTTGTTTTTGCATTGCGCCCCATTACAAGTATTTTAGGCCATTACAGATTAATGCCATGCTTTTTAAAAGTTGTGTCAGGCCTTATTAAGTGAGCATTAACATAATAGTGATAAAAGATCTGATACAAAAGCTATATCTTATGGTGCAAGATTAAAGCCTAATTTAATATAGTGGCTCCCTGACTAATACGTATTACTATAAGCCTATATAACTAGGAGAAATGAAACTTCCTATCAGATAGATAAATATTAGAGAGCTTTCATTTTTAAGTTCGGATCTCTTACAGAGTTCACAAATAAATGAACAAAGTTTCTCTTCAGTATCTTTTTCCTTAACGAATGGACTGTTTCGAAAGTGTGTATGAGCCCCTAAACCATTTCGTCTTAATTCTTTGCCTCTTTCTTCTGTGTTCGTGATAAAAGTTTTCTTAATAATCGTTAGTAATAATCGCAATTCCCGCTCGGTCAAACATTTAGTACTTTTACAGCAACGTGACGTAAAAATGAAAACACCAAAGCATCTCTCTGTTGTGCTTCGTTTATTTGCATCATCACTCCCGATACAGATAAATAACAAATGTTTAGGGGGAAACCAAAATACAGTGCTGGAAACTAGATTGAATCCCTAGACTGTGTCTACTGGTTCCATCGATGATGCGAGACAGACAAAGAGCTAGAGATGTTTGGATACCAAACGCACCGAAACGCACTACAGATGAACGCCTTAGAAACTGTTGAACCACGGCGAACGGTGGGAATAATCTCATTCACGGAGAGAGTAAAAGATGTATCTGCGAATTAAATCAATCGCTTATGCGGAAACAATACACATGTACATACATAATATTACAAATGATCTCATAACAAAACCATTGCCGGTCGTCCGTGGTGCAGCGCCCTGGTCGCCCAGCTCAAAAGCCAGATACTCATTTTACACCTGAGGAGTCGAGTGGGGAAATGGAAGTGAAGTGTCTTTCCCAAGGACGTCTTGGAACCAGACGCCTTTGTTTGTATTTATACCTTGACAAGATGCAATGATATTATCAGACAGATATATCAATGTCATAAAGGGAGAATTTGGATTAAGTAAGATTCTTGGTTTTCTAATGATTTATGGAAAATTTAATTGTCTGAGGGCTTGTTGCACAAGACTCAGTCAGGATAAAGTTAGTGACGTTACATCGTAGAACCTCTGTCGATAAAATAAGGGAAATGGTTTAATGTTTACTCGACCGGCTTGCCCTGACAACTATCGGCGCATTTAAACACAGTTTTACTACTAGGTACCAATAACAAAATACTTCCTTTGAATATTCATGTTCTACCCTGTTGTCCGTGCAGTAGTATTACCTCATTTTCTTTAAGTAAATGCCTCTACGGCGGTTTTTGAACATGCCTCTAAAGCGATTATTTAATATTATTTTTGTGTTCGTTGCTATTGAGGAACACAAAAGCAACCGCGTTTGCAGTTTCTACAAATACGTTTTCTTTAATGTTTACATTTTTTTAAGTTTCATACTGTACAGCTTTGCATGTTTGAGAAACTTACCTGTTATCGTTAATCTACTAATGTTTATGAAGAAAATTTGCTAAGAAGCCTATGCAAAATTTGGAAATAATCCAATAAGTGGGGCAAAAGATATTTTTAAAATACCTTGTTCATCTTTTTGTGAACGCACTATAATACTCCTTTACTAAAGTATTTGACCGCAAAACGAAGACTGTAGATACAAAAATGGCTGCCCGCCACCGACAAGGGAAGCAGTTTCACTGATGGTCACACAAAAATGACCGACACGGTCAGGTCACGGCTAAATTTATAAGATTTATAAAATGGGTCCATAATTTGATTATTTTTAATGTAAAGTCTTACTCTAAAAGCATACAAAATGTCAAGCTTCTGTAGAAAAAAATTATTATCTCCCTGTTCCCCCCTCCCCTTTTCAGTAGTTTTCACACATCGACAGCACCAAAACTAAACACTTGAAATGTTGCATTTAGGACGCTTAATACTATTTATTGAAATCATTGACTTTTAAAAAAAAAGAAAGTATAGCTATCAAAATAATTATCCTACTATGGTAGGTTGCCGAGCTATTCATAAACGAAACATTTTTACTGAGGGCAACAAACAGAAATGACCGCCATGGTCGCCACGAGACGTTTTCGGGATAAGTACATATCTAAAATGTATTGGAAAGACTTAGTCTAGACGTATGCAGAAGTTCAAACTTCTATGACAAAAACTAAGAAATCACACAGTATTTTAACATAGCGACTGCACTAATATTAAATTATGGTAGTTATTTCATTTATTACACAGATAACTTCTTTATTGAAACCGTTAACTTTGAAAATATGCATAAACACACCAGAGTTTTTATCTTACCACAATTAGTAGCGAAAATGTTGAAGCAAGAAGCATTATTTCGTGCATATGGCGGTCACAGTAGCCAGAGGACATTATCGCAGTGGTGCCACATTTGAAATGCTGTGTAATATCATGCTCTGGGTATGTGCAAAATATGTATGATAAAACCAATAATTTCTGTAGTAATTTTGCAAATAGCGCATGGAATTAAGAGTATACATTACGGTAGCAACATATTATCTGTTTGTCTAATACAATTCAATTAATCTTTCAATGTTTTCTAAAATGCTCAAACATCATCTTCGTCCTGTTCCACTTATGAGCCATTTACAAGCATTCACAATACCATTTTGTCAACGTTAGTTAGTTTTCCTCGCCGATAATCTGAGAGCCTATATACTGTCTTCAAGATTTGGCATTCCTATAGCCACAGTACAATGCATCCAAAGGCAATGGAAAGAAAGAAACTTTTTAGAAAGATAGCCAATAATCTGAGAGGGAAGTTTGCTTACCCGCTTCTCTGACGGTGTTTTATGTTTCTTTTTATACAAGATCCCTTCCGTGCACAACTTCTTCCGAGTTTTTTTTCTTTCGGCGACAAGAGGCTAGAAGTCAATACCACATCAGGGTTGCCAGATTAGGCTCAAATACCTAATTTTTTTACTCTTTTCAAAAACCTATGGCTTCCAAATAACTACCTAGCTCCTTGATTCTTTGTCAGTTCCAACGGAGTTAAATCAAAACTGATTCTTTTCTTTTTATAAAGTACTTATTCTGCTCTCAAACTGTTTGGTATTACAAGTTTTCGAGATTCTGTCATAACTGCCTGATGAACACGAATCAAAGAACGAACCCAAAAATGTTTCTATTCAAGAGTAATGTCGTATGCTGCTCTAATGTATGTAAAAAAAAGTTTATGATAACAGCACGATAGCATCACTACTATGTTATATCACATTTTGACCCCAGTAGGTCTTTTCCAGACATGATTGGCGCAGGTTAGGCGTGCAATTTGGCTCCGGCTCGGGGAATATACCATAATCATCCAAACATTGCAGAGCCCGTGAGGAATAGTTTTAATTTGGGAATGATTTCTAAAATCGTTAACACTGCCTCTTTTGGATGGGGCAAGAGGAAGGAGATCTTAATTTTTCAGTTGTTTTTTTTTATAGCTTGAAAGTGTCCCACCATTGTATGTTTAATTGGTGTCATTGTTGCATAATGCTATTGTCATCGCTACTTGATGATAACTTTATTGGGATTATTTTACATTGCCTGTCTGTCTCTGTCTCAGTGCCATCTGTGGTTTTCCACACCCGCCGAGTCTGGTTGTTCACCCCCCCCCCCCCCCCCNCCCCCCAAAGAGCACAGGGATGGGGACTCCGGAGTTGCAAAGTAGACATAAACTAGACTCCTATGGGGCCGGGCGGATGGTGATCCCTCGGATTAAGTTTCGATTTGGGGGGNGGGGGGGGGGGGGCGTGGAGTCCTTTCTTATCCCTGCTGGAGGAGCACCAGATCGGGCAGGCCAATGACTAGGCCTACTTTCGGGCCCCGGGGTGTAGTGGGGTCCTAGCAGGTGCGCCCGACTCGCCCCTCCACGGGGGTAGTCTGTGCTGGGACGTGGGGATGAGGGCCACCCGCCCTAAAAATCGATGACTCTGCGGGCCTCCCCCGTTCCTCCGAAGGGTCGAAGGCTACGAGCGAGCACAATCGCAAAGCTGAAATTACAAAGGTATCCAGGACGTACTGGAAGCACCATCAGAAGTTTCATTACCAAGGGTATGAGGCCTGCGTGCGGTAATTGTGACTCGATCGGTCCATAGGGCAAACAAAAATAATAAAGATCCCGGACCGGTTTGCTATTGCAAGAGAACGGGGTGGCGAGGTGCTTTCTAGATGAACACTCACCCTCGGGAGCCTGGCTACTCTGCCGCGTGGCACTCAGCTTGCTTCGGACTATTGCGAGATACCATTTGAGAGGCGGCAGTCCTCCCATCTAAGGCGGGGGGACCGCCTGGGGTAGAGCTCGCCCACCGATAGTAAAGAGTGCGATGGTATGTACCTCCACACGTGCCCATCAATGACCGGCATGGTCGCGGCGCCGTCGAGCATGTATGGCTCTAAGCGTTCGAGACACATGTCTCAACTGTGTCGTTGTCTCTATGTCACCCTTGCCCATGTGCGAGACGGTAGACTCGATTCCGACCGCAGATCGGTCAAGCAAGACCCTTCGACCATCTGCGCGGACCTAGATACGTTGTCCCGAGGGCCGGTTGGCCTGTATCTGTGGCATAGAGGCCCTCAACTTTTTGCCGATCACGTCCGGTTGCCACTACAGAAGTCGCTGATCGTTTCCAGTCGCCTCCTCGTGGAGGTAAGTGAGGAGATCTTGGGCCTGACCTTGCCATCAGCCAGACCCCCCGGTTCGGCCACTGGTCGTAGTCTTCCTCATCCCTCCTATACCGCAACTCTGGGAGATTCGTACTATCGACCGCAAAGCGGCGTCACCAAAGCGACTATTTTACATCGTCAGTTTACAGAGTTATGTGTAAAAGACTGCTGGTGTTGACAGTGACATAGCGATCTTTTTTTTACACGCTCATAAGCATTGGCGGTTTCAAACAGTTAGCAATCGATGTTTATTTTCCATTAAAAAAAGAAAGAAATATCTGATGCAACCGAAAATTAATACATATATCAAATACAGCGACATTTGATAGCAATAAATAAGCTTGGTGATCAAACCAAAAGATATATTTACATCTTGTCATTTATCCACCCGCCCCCACAAAACGATAGGATATAAGTGCTAGATTAACAAAAAAAACAACAACAACAACAGAAAAAACAACCAAAAGTCACCTTTGCTACGCCCTGCATTACCTCAAGGTTTCATGGAGGCTGGTGATTTGTTATCTTGTTCATAGCAAAGCACTACAAAAAAAAAACCAGACAAACACATTGCATGAGCATGCAAAAAATCACGCGTGTAAAAGAAAAAATAACAATAAAATTCCTTGATGGAGATAGCAGTTAAATTGGAATGGTTCTAAACCGATTTCCTGATACATTAGTTACAAATAACCAACAGAAAAGGGGAACCAAAATGTGATTATCGGGGAGAGGAAGTGTTCGTCTGTGACAATATAATTTGACGGTGGAGTCATTCTGTGATACCGAAAAATGACCAGAGGTCATCATAATATGACCAGGGGGTCTAATTTCAGCGGTGTCATTCTGCGATACCACATAATATGCATCATAATAGCTCAGAATGCATAACAGGGAATGCTGCCTACGCTCATGCTGTTCATTTGCATCCGTAACATGCAGTTTATCTTCATCACAGTTCTCCGTTTGAGTGATGAAAGCATTATAGCCATTTTCTATTACATACAAGGGTCGCCACTTTTTCGCATAAGATCTAGATCTAGAAAAAACTATCTACTCTCAGCGCACCTAGTCCAGCGTCACAGAGCGGAAGAGGAGACTGTGACCGTGGACTGTTATACCAGATATAAAAATGCAACCCTATATTTAACGAAATGGAAATTTGCCGAACTGAACATCCCATGGGACACGTTCATGAAAGCTTCCGCCGAAACCCAGCCCAGTTATCTTCATTTAATACTAGCAGCAGTTTCAGACAAAGAAGACGCTCAGAGATTCATCAACAGCCTTATTCTAAGCAAAACTAAGGCACAGTTACGTGAGCATCTATCTTATCGCGGCGGTTGCTTCGTTTGCAATGCTAATTTCAATTCTCAGGCGTCAGCACATTGTCGTAAAATTTCAAGCCGACTCCCCTTTAACACTCCCACGGTGGAAGCGTGGGTGGAATCTTCGTAATTATTTAGGGCATAATTTGGTTCTATCTTAGCCCAGCACTGTTTGACATTCTAAATGTATTCTCAGCAGATTTCAAATAAGAAAAGGGGTGTTCCCGACGGCGCTTTCCTTTTCATTCACTGTTTGTTGTTTTGTTGTTGTTGTTTTTTTACGGAAATCCCCGGATTTTTTTCGCTTCACAACGAGAACTTGAGACTGGGAATATCAAAGAAAAAGTTATCTGTGAAACTGCCTCTGAAAATGTGTGTATTATTAACATCTTATTCTTCGACATGATTTCCAAAATCGCGCAATGTCAGTCTGTATGTCAGTTAACGTATATTCGCGCAAGCCGCGATTCACTCTTCTCTCTGATGTTATGTATATTAAAGATTAGGAATCAACAAGAAGGCCATGAGAGTGGCCATAGGGGTTATCGAAAGGGACAACGGGACACTGTTATTTGTTTCATTCCATCTAACCATCATAAATATGGTTTTTGACACCCCCGTCCACTCCTTCCTCCTCTCTCCCTCCCCCCTCCGTGGTATGCAATTGCTTTTCCCAGTGCTCCTGAATATTTCTGACTGAATCGTCATATTTTTGGAACTAGGTCGTCGTCTGTCGTCTTGAAATTTAGAAGCATTGTGCCCATCCGGTAGCTTACCTCCATTAATGGTGTACATCTGTATTTATTGCGGGAAAAAAAGCACCAACAGAAGAACGGGAAAGAATAACAGATATGATTGCAGGATAGGGCAAAAGATAAGGACTGAATTAGATACTATGTTGAAAAATTGTCTCGCTTTTGGCTCGTACTCTCCACATGGAGCAATGTTTCTTGCCATGCATGCACCCCGTGCATAGCTTGTAATTTTGCATTTTGATCTGTCCTGTCCTATGTATTGCGTCAAAAACATTGTAATGGGCTTTCTCAACCCAAGAATAGGCAGAGACTTAGCAGATCTTGAGTGAGGGTGGCTGTGACCAAAATGAGAACAATATCAAATAAATATTATTTATGTATTTAAATGAAAGCAGTTGTCAGCCTATCCGTAAGGTCATGATCCCCATATTTAAAATAGGCCAACTGACAAGTTTTGATTAGATTTGCCTTGACAGGGATTTGTTTTTGTTTTTGTTTTTATATTGCATAACTCGGTTGTTGAAATCATGGAATAACAAAAGTAGTTTTTCTTAGTATTCTTAGGTGGTCGTGTAATATTCAGGAGAAAATAATTAGGGACACTTGACAAACACCAGGGACGCCAGTTATATTTTTTGCCCATTTGCTATAAAGAAAACATGTGAGGACAATGAAATTTGGCAGATACGTTAGTCAGTACATAAAAATGCCATTCTACAGACCTTAACAACAGAGGGATCTTTTTTTGTGTGTCTTATCCAAGTCTTCCACTTCACTTCATCGGCGACTCAAAACGCTGTCTATCATAAGTGTTTCATACCTTTTTTTTTTTTTTCATGTTGGGGAATGATAAAATGGTTGAAGTGTCATATCTGGACAATATAATGGATGGACTTTCGCACGCGCGCTCTCGTGTAGCATCACAGGCTTAGCGGTCTATGCACTGTGTTCGAGCACCTCACAATTATAATGTACCGGTATTATAATGTATAGTTAATTAGTATCTCTNNNGGAGTTGGAGCTGTGCGTTGGTAACAGGGAAGGCAGGACTACTGGGATAACGGGCGGAGAACTGAAGGCATAATATAGAAACTAGTGCGCCAGTTTTGATTGATTAAAGCAAAGAAACTCTAATTATAAACTCCAAGAGAACGGACGGTGAAGAAGTAAAAACACTGGGTGTGCGCTGCCCAGGTTTCCCATTGAGCGCATTGTAATATTTGGTGTTGGGCTGTAAAGTCGCTACAGACTATATTCGGTAAGAAAGCGGAAGTAATGAAATGCTGCAGAGTACATGCTAGTGGGATGTGTTTCTATGCGCACATACTATACTCATAGATATAATTCAAAAACTAATTCACTTTCTTAATATGACAGAGTGTCTCTGCTTTAGGCAACTGGATCAGCAAAACAATTACAGTGCGAGACACGTGGCTACAAAGATTACTCGTGAATGCGGTTGGTACCGGTACTCTACACCCAATTCCTTTGTCGTATTTTTTCTTAATGAGGAAAATTAACATGACAACGTCTGCAAACAGACCCGAAGGTACATAATGCCCTACATATCAGCTTCGAGGGAAATTCCGTGAAATCAAAATCTTCATAGAGCATGTGGAAATGATAGTTATGGAAATGGATGCGTTCAAAGCTGGACGCAGGCTGGGATCAGTTTTCTAGTCACAGTCCAGTTGTAGAACCATGATGTGGAACAAAGGTTACCCTTTAATCTTCCTAATACATCGACTCGCACATCACACTACTGCATAATTATAACGTAGAATCCCAGCTTTTGACGGCCAAAGATTTATTTATAACCATCGTAGATTATTTTTGGTTATTTGGCTAGAAGATCTAAATTTGAACAGGGCTGGTTGGCAAATATTTTCAGAATAAAGCTTAAAAACTGAGTTATATACACAACATATTCCAAATTTTTAGCACGATGTACTGCCAACGCATTCTTATGTAAATTATAGATTTCACAGAGCTTTTGATTAGTTGAATTATGGGGAATTGATACTAGTTTTTTGCTGTACAAGTCAAGAAATACCCCACCCTATATATTCTTACTAATTTAGGAACCCAGATTTAGGTTTACTTCTCTGAGTCGTGTAAAGTGATCCTACCTACAAACTACAACTTACTTATCGGATGACTTTAACAATCCAGGTTCTTCCCTTCCGCATGTCATTCAAAAATCTATTTATTTACCCGGCTGGGATTAATGATGCTACATGATAAACAGTCTAAGAATGTTAGTGTGATGGTAGATGAGTAAGGAGAAATAAAGACGGCGCGGTCCAATCGGTGACTTTTGTCTGCATAGCCACTGTTAGAGAACTCATAAGCCAGTTGAATCCACACAATAAGAAAGAACAGGACAATGACGAAACGCTGAAATGGTGAACAGACAGGACATTCAGATTAGGCGCAGGGCACACTGCTGACTCATGATAAAAACCATTGGAAAAGACTTTGATGTATTAACATCTAGACTATAGAAGCCTCGTGGCAGGAGAATTAGCAGCATCAATAAAAAGGGGTGAATATTCATTTTATTTAATATAAGGCGCACAACAAGCATGGCCAACTGCACTGTATGCTTCGGGAAGAATTTTACAGGAAATCATGATATACAGAAACATGTGAAAGAGGTTCATCACTGTAGGAGAGAGCTGTTATCTAACGCCGCGGCCGCCGCCACAGCCAGCGTCCACGATGCCGTCATCGCCACCGCCATCCGTTTAGCTAGTACAGTACCATAACCATAATGCACATCACAGCATTGCTCTCGCTGCGAGAATTTCAACATTCCTTCACAATAATGGTTTCCGGACGCAGCCGCTGTGGAAAATACCTCGTAAAAAGACTGCTAGAGGAGCAATGGATTTAAACCTCAGGGGGTGGTCTGGCTTTACATGCTATGAATCCTCAATTAAAAGAATAGAGTTTGTTAAAGGCATACCTGTGAGCTCGAGGATGATGGTTTTTTTGATGTTACCAAGAAGAACGTGATCATATCGGATGACTTGACAGAAAAAGCTGAGTCAGGTTCTTGTGTTGTCGATCTCTTGAGCGCCATTTCCTCGATCCCTAACCTCTCTCCCCAAGGCAAGGCTTTTAAAGGTTGCTCTTAAGGTATGAAGATGCCAATGTATTTTTCACTGTTGGCTATATTAGGTTTTACACCTCTCATTAACTTATCCTGGGGTGCCGTTTCAAAATACTTTCCAAATGTGTTGTTTAGATCTTCATACAAATTTTGACACAAAGAAAAATGCACCTGAACCAGTTAGATTTTGAGAACTTAGGCAGTGAAGCAGACAACCTAATATTTTAGGCCTTTTCACTCAGTAAACAGGGTAACCTTACTCACCTAGCAACAACCACAAATTTTATACCTGAGTGACTAAACCTCACCTATTCTGAGTCTACACATATATTTGCACCTATCTAAGTCTTTGAAATTAAAATCCAACCCCTTCCCCCCTCTGCATGGCCAATTTTCTGATTTTATAGGGACTATTTAAAATTGCATATTTTTATGCCAGGTGCTATTGGCATCTTCATACCTGAATAGTAGAGGTGGTCAAGTGATTGTATTCAACTGGCACTGCTACATTTCTACACCAATTCTACATCTAACTGCAAAATTTCAGATCTCTACTTAAAGCCAGTCATGAATTATGATCATATTTGTAATACAACCCCATTCAATAAATTGGTAAGAAAATGAAGGCTTCATGATGGATGAGAAACATTGTTTTAAAACTAAGGCAGAATTAAATCTACATAATGAAAACTAACTTCTTAACTTCAATGACAAAGGGCAAATGTTAAGTTGGGCTAGTGGTTTGGGAATGGGGTGGAGTACTAGGGGGTGGGGGTAGGGGGGGGAGGTAGATCTAATAGTTATACTAACACTAGTGTCAATGAAGTTACACTGATGGAGTTTAGATCTGGGTACATTGCCTAACTGGAGGGGGGGGGAAGAGGGGGTAGGGGGAGGTAAGGGTAAACTAAGGACTTAAAATATGGGAGGGGGTAAGGAGGTGTCAGTTGTTTGTGGGGGTGGAAGTGGGTGGGTTGGGAAGTAAATAATATAGCATATAGTCAATTTATTTATTGTTTATTGGAAAAAGGGGGGGGCAGGGCTTGGCAGGAGATTCATTTGGGGGGGGGGGGAACTGGATGGTAAAACTAGATGTAAACAAACAATTTCAACTGAAAATACAGTCCTAACTAGTCAACGTACCTCTAGTCTAGTCCAGTCGTTCAGAGCCTCTTTCGACAAATGCTGGAACGGAGACCAGAACGGCTTTTCCCTACAATTTGCCACTTTCTGCCACAAAAATGGAAGTTTCTACCCCCTGTTCAAACTGAAGCACTGCATTCCAATTGCACAGCTGACTGGAACTGGAAAAGAAGATGGGGAAAGAGATTTAGAACAGTTTTAGCAGTTCACTATGTGTCCGGGTACTTCTTTCTTAAGGTATGAAGATGCCAATGTATTTTTCACTGTTGGCTATATTAGGTTTTACACCTCTCATTAACTTATCCTGGGGTGCCGTTTCAAAATACTTTCCAAATATGTAGTTTAGCTCTTCCTCCAAATTTTGACACAAAGAAAAATGCACCTGAACCAGTTAGATTTTGAGAACTTAGGCAGTGAAGCAGACAACTTAATATTTTAGGCCTTTTCACTCAGTAAACAGGGTAACCTTACTCACCTAGCAACAACCACAAATTTTATACTAGAGTGACTAAACTTCACCTATTCTGAGTCTACACATATATTTGCACCTATCTAAGCCTTTGAAATTAAAATCCAACCCCTTCCCCCCCCCCTCCCCATGGCCAATTTTCTGATTTTATAGGGACTATTTAAAATTGCATATTTTTATGCCAGGTGCTATTGGCATCTTCATACCTGAAAGGTGACTACCTCATCCTCTTTAAGATTCTAATAGATCCGTTGCAGATAGCTCTAACGGCCATGAGACGCATGTACCCGATCAAAAACACGAATTCAAGAATGCCTATATTGAAAAAAAAAAAAAAAGAAACGCCACATCATCTTACGGGAGTCTTTTGATTGACTGTACGCCTAAAATTTTTGACTATCAGTACCTCACTTCCATACCTCCTGAGTCCTTAAGAACTAACCAAGCACTCGATAAAGACATACCTACCCTGGGAGCAGACATGCATTGTGTAGGAAGGCGCCAAACAGCAGTTTGGGAAGCAGACACGCGCTCTATAGTTTACAGGCCTGTAATTGTACTTTCACTATTGAGTCCTACTACTTAGGGTTATATTTCATCTCCCCTTTTCCCTCTTTTAGCATGCCCTGCTTCCAGTAATACGGGCTCCAGGGGCTAAAATTATGATTTAATGGGAAACTGTGTCCATTTTATTTTATTTTGACCTTAAACGTTATAGACCTATAATGGCATTGGAACCTTTTTTCCTCTATGGGCTAAAATTAACATTTTGAGCTGCCTTCTGGACCCAAAGTTTTAGCTTTCACCCAGACCCATACCAGATTTAAGGTCATTATGTGACCCAGATTTTAAGACTGACCCAACCCTAGCAAGCCCATTGAAATTTGGAGCTTGGTTGCTCTTTGTAAATAGACCCAACATTTTTCACTGGTTAACGCCAAACCCCTCCTCTTTCGCCTGAGCACACCCTTGACCTGGCAGTACCAGCCACGGGCTAAATAGTGCCTGGCAAAATAAAGCAGAATGGACACAATTTCCCATTAAATCGGAGAGCTAAATCTAAACTTAAGGTAATGAGTGACTTGGTCCGCCAGTTATCAGGAACAAGCAGTGGCCATTCAGGCTTTAGCATCGACAGCAGGCACACAAAGCCCATGGTGAGAAATTACATGGCCATCCTGTGGTCATCAACTCTGGATCAAGAACAGCAGAAACATGAAAAAGACGATGATGAATCCTTTGTCTTTTAATTAACCATTAAGATATCTACCCTACCCTACCTACCTTACTCTACCGTACCCCATCTTTTCTCACACCTTCCCCTCCCCTTCTCAAACCCCATCCCCCATCCCTTGAGCTTCCCCCACCCTGCTTAGTTCCAATTTTTTCACAAACTGACAGATTTTCAGTTACAAGGTAATATTCAAACTTTCTGATGCAGTTTCATGCCCCCCCCCCNCCCCCCCATGCCTAGACTAGTTTTCAACTGACACATTTGTGGGGTTCTTAAATTAATAGATCTTATTCCGTAAGGAGTTTGTGAGGCTAACTTCCCCTGATAGAGATGACCGAGTCAGCCATGTCGGGATGTCTTTCTGCAATTGCTTTTAACAAAGCTGTATACGAGCATCTGTTTTCATTCTACTGACAGAGAAAAGAGTGTCTTTGAAAGTGAAATTCGCGTGCAAAGATCCGGTATAATCATGGAACATAATTTTATCCAGCTGACCAAAATCCCTGTTTCGAAGCTTGAATACATTCTTATTTCCGTCCATGTGTTTTGGGCTTTGTTGTTTTCTGCTGAATCTTGTCACTGCGTATTATGTGTTTCAGAACGGGTGTGAATGACTAGTCTCTCCATGAATCTATATATTTATATTTCCCTGGTCTTTCAGTGATTATGTCGAACAGGTTTGAAACCTTAAATGCCAGCCTAAAAATACGTTTTCTGTGTGTTTGATAGATGCTGATGATGCAAGCGGTAGGCAGATTAGGCATTTAGCATTTTCATTTTTAATAATATAGTGAAGATTACAAGCATACTTCATCAAGTTTCAAGTTTATTTATCTAGGCATAAGCCAACCACATACAATGTAATGTTACATCAATACAAAGGAACAATGAAAAGGAAAAAATATATATATACACTGTTACTAAATTACATTTAGTCATTGACATATCTTGTCTCTTTCTCTTTCTGTTTCACTCTCCAACTAACTTTCTTTCTCATTATCTTACACACACTCTCTCTCTAACTCACTCACTCTCCTCATCTAATGATAACAGTTATAACTTCCACAACATCCCATTTGGACAGACATATATGT
>JAWQUT010000287.1:105730-148741 GCA_033807755.1 Ellobium chinense | reverse complement strand
CTTGAGTGACGTTCTTCTAGCTGTTGAGGCCAATGATTTTAACTGATGAAACAAGCAAAGAAAGAGTTCTGCAATGAGTTTACAATATCTACAAACAGTATTTTGTGTTGGGGCTTGACCAGAAACAACCTGAAGTTGGTATTAGTATGGAAGGTTAGCCTTAGCTTATCAGATTTTGACGCTAACCGTATAATAAAAGATATTTTTCTATATTTCTACCCATTCCCAAAAGTTATAAAGCAGATTACTTGGTGTGCAACGACACCATAAATCCATTGAAATTTCTACATAAAATTGCACACCAAAGTGCTTATTGGTGCATGTTTCTCCATTCAGGATGATGATCTCAGGACAACTGTCATTTGTTGTAGCATCGATTTTTTTTTTTTTTTTACACCAGAATTCACCCATGTCGTTTAGAAACCTTTATGCATGACTCTACCAAGGCTTTTCTGGATTTTCTATCTTGATGAATAATTATGAGGAAGTAATAATACTCTTTAGTATAAACTAAAATATCTCTGTGTCTAAACAGAAATTCTAGAAAAGCTTTGGTAGGGTCATGCATAATGGTATCTAAAAGCCATGGGTAAAATCTGGTGTCAAACAATTAGTGCTGCTGTAAATAACTGTTGTCCTAAAATCATCATCCTTCAGGGAAGAACATGCACCATTCCGCACTTTGGTGTGCAATTTTGCATAGAAACTTAAATGCACTTATGATGATAAGTTGCACACCATGTTGTCTGCATTACAATCTGTAGGAAAGGATAACAGTTCAATGTACCATCTCAGGATGGCTATTTAGGGTTATGTAAAATTAATGTGACGATAAACAGTTATCGTTCTTGCCGTCATCATGTAAACATTTAAAAAAGTGAATATGTATGCAAAATATTTTTATTCTGAAATTGAAAGGTGTGATCAAACCGACATAATTCTTAAGTTTGAAAGAAAATGAAATGAAATTAAAGAAATTGGACACATTTAAGCGTGTTATTCTCAAAAAGGGGCAAAATTAAGGGTATGGTTTCATCAAACTAGTCTATTACTGTTCATGTCATCTTGCCGAATCAACGTTTCTTGGTAAAGTTGACTGCCTTGATTATATCGGAAGAGTGGTGCCCTTGCAAGATACTTATGTTTCAAATTTTCTGAAGCTCCTCAGAGTCATAATTTCAATTCCATTGTAGCAGAAAGCATTGTTTTCCTCAAGATATAATACCGGTACACACAGATTTACTTTCCTTTTTCTTTTTTACAATACTTTGCCGCACATAAAGTTAATTCAAGTTACACTACGGGTGTGGGTTCTTTGAAATGCACAGGAAAAAAATATAGAACTGATGTTTTTATGCTCCTTGGGTCATCTTTAAAAAGTCTTTAAATGTGGCAGTACAACGGTTTTGGCCTTACTACTACAGGATGTCAAGAGATCTATAATTATGTACTGGCATGGGAGCAATTATAATAATTTGTATGGGACATGAAGGATTAAAAATATTACAGTCGAAAATCAAATATGCAACATTCATCAGCTTCTTTTACTTTCTTGAACTTGTTTTGAAGTATTAGTAACGAAATGGGCACAATTACATGCGGTAAGAAACAGTAGAATACTGAGATGAACCTTTATGGGGCGTACTTCTTGAAGGCAAGTTTCATTTCATATTGAAATTGAAAACATAAGAAAAAAAAGGGTTTTTTTTTAATCAAAGAGGTTAGACTGCTGTCGATGATCAAGTCATCTGTGGACGAGAAGTTGGCTGTACACCATTCTCACTTTTAAGACTATATAGAAAATTGTTCAGCTCATCTTTAAAATGTGCTGTTAAATAAATGTTGCTGGTACAGAAATTGGACAAGAAAAAAGATCACTGAGATCAAATCGACTTTCTATCTTCGTCAACGGTAATACAAAGGATTATTATTCTGCATATTTTTTAAAAAAATTATTGGCCGCTTTAAATCATCTTCTGAGGCTGTCCCAATTAATTCAAGTCACCTACCTGCAATTCAAACACACACAGAGTCCCCTTGAAGTTCCGTAAATTTCAATTATTTTGATCAATTAAATCAATTTGAATCCAACTAATGAAGGAATTTTGTAGTTGAAGGTAACAGTCATACACAGAATCAGAAACTGCACTGCCCATGTCTTAAGAACATAGTGAATATCTAAACATGAGAATGGCTCCGGAAACGATCGAGGAAAGAATCTTCAAAGACACTTAGGGTATTACAACAGTCTAATAACTGTAAGGTGGGGATGGGGCGGAGGGGANGGGGAGGGGGGGGGGTCTCTCCGAAAGGCAAACTTGATGCAGCACTGTTTGTTAAAGTCAAGATTTTTTTTTACCGCGGATTTTTCTTTTTTTGAAGGTTAAGAACAGAAAATATGTGTTTTGGGCAAAAAAAAACCCCAAACACAACAAATGTTAGATTAGATGACTTTGTCTTTTATTTTTGTCAGACTATATACACTGGCTTCAGAAAGGCAGCATGGCCAATGATGCTTCAACGCTCTGGTGTAGTGGAGAAACATTCAGATAAAGACCTGCAATTTTAATGACCATTAAGACAACGATTACATCAGAATCTATTATGAAAAGTAAGCAAGCTTATAATGCTGTTTTTGCAATTTGAAAGAATAATCTATTAGTCTAGTAATGATCCTGGTGAGGTCTGGAATTTGAACTTTGCTGTCGATGTTCTCTCGGAACATAATGCTATGAAACTGAATGCATTTTTTATTATGAGCACAAAGTAGAGAATGCAGAGGCGGAGTACGAGGTGGAGTCACTGGATGACACTACAATTTGGATATAAAAATTGTTTACCTACACTAGAAAACCAGTTTAAGGGTCAAAGTAAACATTTGTTCTGAGGATGGAGGCGACAACTGATGATAGTGATAATAATGATGATCGAAGGAAGGTCACACTAAAAAATTCCTGCATTTAGAACATTAAAGTGTCATTTTCAAATTCTTTACAAGCGCTGGTATGACTAAACTTTTTAGTTTTATCGTTGTTTCAAATGAAGATGGTGATGTTGATGACGATGACGATGATCTTGGTGATGGTGGTTGTGGTAGCGCTGGTGGTGGTGACGGTAAATTATGATGTTTGTTACAACCTTTGAAGTGTTTGAAGTAAGTCTTTCAGATTCACGTTAGACAGCGATATGGACTATGATAGTGAGGTGGAAGAGGAAGAGGAACAGGTGCATCTTGTTAAAAAGATATAATAATATTCTCAAACTTCTGACCACATTTAGAATCTGTTAAGCCATACTGATATACATTACAAGCTGCGCCAACTAGCCCCACTGCATGCACCATGCAGTTATATGCTCTTTATATGGGGTGAATTGGTGCAGTAAGAATAAGTGCATTTTTTGCGGCGCTGTGCTACTATGAAGGGGGTCAGATCAAATGTTTTTGGCGAAGTTTAGAGAGCAGATATTACTTAGTATTATGGTGCCTAGCAACATTTCATAAAAGACCCAGGTAGCATTAAAACAGCACCAAATGTGAAAAGTGCGCTAACATGCCGCACTCTCCCCCATTTATAATAGTCAGCCCTTTGTAACTCATTCCCTATTCTTGTAATTATAATTTGCAGAAGCCGCCCTTGGTAAGGCCATGACAGAGACTATCTTCACTGAACTTTGGACCCCGCACGTCAAATGTAGGCTACGCCTCTATGCTATGCATACAATTAGTATTGCCTCCGGAACGGCTTTAATAATGACGAAATTATCGGGCATAACTATCAGGGACTGAGATAATCGACAAATCGAAACTGTCTACTCGAACATTCGAAACCGTAAAGCTATTCGGTATTTGTTTGAAGAGAGCTATATTATACGAAAAAAATGGTAAGAAATTATTTTACATGAAAGGACGAACTAGAAAAATATTATGGAATGCATTTTCGTATTTGTCTTGAAAACTTAAACCAGTTTTGCTGTATTTGCTGGTATCATGATGTTTTTATGCACTCGAAGCTTTACATACATGTCAAAGTATTGGTTACTCGATCAGTAACAGTTATGATCAAAGCTTGTCGAGCACTAGTAGTTTAAGTCGTGAAATTTGAAAATGCCCATCCGATTGTTGCATATCGTCGGAGCGCATGCACAAATGTAGTTTAATGTGTTGGTTTTACCCAAGTTAAAGGGCTTATATCACCTCATAACAACTATCATTTAAATTGTTTATGATGACATACTGCTTCTGCATACACTAATTATACTCTCGGTGGTAACACTGTCGTGAGTGCATCACATCTAAAGTGGCGATTTTGAACAAACCAGCACGTTCCAGAAAGGGGAAATTAGAAATCCTGCAAACAGGAAGAACTCAGCTGATGAGAATATGGGAATACATGGACGATTATTTCTTTTATCTTTTTATCTACCGAGTGGATTGTTTCCAAATGTTGCATAGGTTTCATGACGAAAATATTGTTCACACATCGTCTCTGTGTCTGGGGTTAAAGTTTTATTTTCATAAACACTACGAAATAAACGATAATAGGTAAGTTTCTCAACATGCATGGTTGTACACAATAAAACTTGAAGATGTAAATATTAAACAAAACATAGTGACAGAAACTGCTTAAAGGCAACGAACACAAAAAAGAATATTCAAGAACATAGATATACTATTCTATTAAAAAAACTAGATTCTGTGCTCTCCCATTTCGTTTCACTCAGAACGTATTATCTACTATTACTAAACACAAGACACCATATTCACTATGCCGCGTGGAACTTCCGATCTACGCTTTGTTTTCTTCTTCCACCAGAGTAGAGGCCAAAACATCAGTTATGATGATTGTTTGACAGCACAAAAAAAAACAAAAAAACCCTTCCCAATGACCTCGAGGAGTCTCAAATGTAGTCGTAGATAATAAATGCGTGAATTTAACAATTAAACAGTGTGGGCAACATAACTTTGTCCCTATCCTAATCCTAAACCCGAAACATAAACCCTAACCCTAAATACTATCCACAACCCTAAACTCTAACCATACATCTCAACCCTAACCTAATCCCTAACTCTAACAGTAGCCATAGCCTAACCCTAAACCCCAACCCTAATTAAAACATTAACCCTAACCCCTAATAGTATCCTTACTTAATCATAAACCGTAACCCTAACCAAATCCCTAACCCTAAACACCAACCCTAACCCTAACCCTAACCCTAACTCTAAACCCTAACCCTAACCCAAACCCTAACTAAAACCCTAACTCTAAACCCTAACCCAAACCCTAAGCCTAGACCCCAATCCTAACTCTAACAACTAAACCTGTATCCTAACCTAAACCCTAACCACAACCCTAAACCCTAACCCTAACCCCAAACCTAAATCTAACTCTAAAGGCTAACCCAAACCCTAACCCTAACCTTAAACCCTAACCCTAACCCTAACCCAGGCGACAAAGCAGCAAACGTTGCCGGTCGATTTGACGGGCTTTCGAATCTTGGACGGCTTAGACTAATCGCAAATTGCAAATTACAGCGATCTTGTCCATTGTTTGATAAAATGTCAGAGATTCAAAGTCCTACAAAGTAAATATCTGCCATGTTCGTTGAAAATTAAACCAAATATGATACGATTTATTAGTATGTTTCAAACAGACGAGCCCAAGAGACACGGAAATTAGCTATAGGGGCCTATTCTGTTTCAATATTTTAAAAAGCTACAAAATTGGCATGTAAAAATGTGCATCTCCTGGCAAATTATCAACTTTGGCAGATAGGTACAAAGGTATGAGTATTCCTTTTTTTTTGTTTTTGCTTTTTTTTTTTTAAAAATTTCTCTTTTTTCATACTTTCTGATTGTAATGTGATTGGCTTCGGCCTAAATAAATTTGAACTTGAACTTGAACGTAAAGTTAAGACAGCAATGATGATAGTCAGAGTCATAGTCGTGAAAACTGGAGCGGCACCAGTCATCAATTCCTTTGCATACAATGAAACTGTTCAATTGCGGGGGGTGAAAACATACACACACCCTGAAGGACCTGGCACTCAGAAGCTGCCGGAAAAACCTCGAATTGATTCTAAGTCGAGCAATATGACACAAAAAAAATATATCTGGCAAGGCTGTCAAACTGAGCAGCGAAAACAACAACAGCAGCAAGTTTGGCTACGCTATTTTTTTTTTTTTGTTTTGAAATTTCATGAAGAATGAATTTTTTCCTTAAAGTGCGACTAAAGTACTTTTATGGTGTAGTGCACAGAATCCTGTGAAATTACTATGTTAACATGCATCAGTGCTTCAAACTTCCTACTGACCTTCTCAAACCCATCAAATCTAACGCGTTTCATAGAAATCACAAAGAATAACACATGCCCATGCCCTCCTGTATTAGCGTTACCGCTGCTCGCCTCGCCAGAAATACGTGACGTCACCAACACTGTGTACACGCCTCAAGGCTATTACGCGTCGGGCTAAAGGCTATTACGCGTAGCGCTGCACTCAGTAGAATGCGGAAACAATGGGTTATTGTTGTGCGCTAAACTGTGACAGAATGCTTGCTTACCATTCCTGAACTGATGGTCCAATAGTCTTCTCCTCAATTATATCCTCGTCATCTGTTTTTCGGCGCAGGGACTCGAACTGATACGGGTCGACCGTATTTGCCATTGTTCTCGATCGAAAACACCGTGACTTCCGCGCTGACGTGACGTTTCCGGTACGGTTTTTTTCTTACAATTTCAGAATAGGTTTAAAGTTGTAAAATTAATTTCGAAATATTATTTTTTAGCAAAAATGATGACTTTTGATCTAAAACTTGATATTGAAAATATAAAAACTGTCGGAAATCACATTTTTTCTAGCACTTTAGTCGCACTTTAAAGAAAGTTTATAAAAATCGAAAACAGGAAATGTAACTATTGTATAGAGTTTTACAGTGCTCCGATGAGTAGTAATTTCACCTTTTTTAGGCATGGTGTGCAAAATCGTCCGCAGTGAGCGAAAGTTTACGAAACGACACAAGCCCATATATAAGGGCAGACGTCTCTTGGGTAAATGGGTATAATTAGTCTATTTGTTACGAGGAATGGTTCTGATGTGTGTCGTTCCATTGACTGGGCATTTGGAGTACCGACAAGATAACTCGAAAAGTGATTAACCAGTGTGACTGTAACTTGATTGAAAGATTGGATCTGTCTAGAATAGAAAGGAGTTTACTGTGAATTGTATGAGGTGTGTAAAATTGCAAATACTTGGGACGGTCGGTCGCAAGCTTCCCCCTTCCCCCCTCGCCCCGGCATCCTCTTTCCCAGTTTCGTAACTGTGGTGAAGTATGCACTTTTAGATGCCTGTCTAGTTTATGAATGTAAATTTTATTAAAATTAGACTGAAAACGTACAAGACGAATTGATGACAATAGCAACAACCACGACTATTCTGACGAACGACAAGAATGGGAATGGAATAAAGAAATATCTGTATTCAACCAATTCAGGAGAAGATGATGATGACGATGATGAAGATGAAGATGAGGCATCCAATGGCATGTCAACAGCTGAATGACAGCAAGATCAAAGACATCGAGCTGATCTTTCTGTCTCTGGTTGTGCTGCAGCTCGGCTGGTCCACTTTATTCCTATCTTCGAACTGTGGTAGCGGATACTCCAGGATATAATATCTGCCCGTTTCACGGAGTTGGAAATGGCTGCAAGGAGCGTTCCCTTTAAATTTGCCTCTCTCTTGTTACATCTTACAAGATTCAATGTCAGCGATTTCATGCCATCATCATACAGCCGCGCCACTGTCAACTGGAAAGCATTGCAGCCAAAATGAATAAAAACATTACCGTTCAACAGAAGCCAGAAAAAGGCACTGAAAATTCCGATTTTGCAAATTCATGAAGGTGAAGTGTAGTTAACCGGCTTAAAAAAAAACAACAAAAAACGGGTCTCTCATATAGAGGAAAAAAAAGACCCCATTTCTGGAACGTTAAAATCGCTGAAGACACGGCATAGATTGTTGTGTTGTGACGATTATGCCTCAACTGTAAAATAGCAGCCTGGTCGATATCCATGGAAAGAGAACATTTTATATTGTTTTAAGAAGGATTTTTTTTCACTTCTTGTGTAGTAGTGCCCAAAAACTATTTTTCTCATGAGAAATAGAGATAGGAGGCCATACAAAATTTAACTCCTGTAACTCCCACCATTAAAGAGAAATTTGCAGAAACGTTGTCTCATGAATTGTGAATCGCACTATAAGAAAACTTGTTCAATGAAAACAGGAGAGGGAACGCCTCCCGCCCCCNNNNAAAAAAAAAAAAAAAAAATCACGATAAGACAATTTGGTATATTCATTATTAGGAGTTTTATTTTATCTTAGAAAAAAAATATAATAGATCTACATTCGGGAAGCTGTGCAAGACATTTTGATGCATAAAATAATTTCATTGCGCATCCAGCTTTAAGGATATGTGTCAACAAAATACAGTAGTAAGGTCATGTGCTTTCACAGTGGCACCCACAAGAATGCTCAAGATGAATGCAAAACGGCAAACACTTTTGTGCGTGTGTGTGTGTTTCCGTATGCCCAAGACCTACTGAAACGTAGGAATGAACTTATCCAGAGTTCAGGGAAAGCGGGCTAAGGCTTGCTGGTGTGGGTGGGTTGGACGGAAGAGATACTGAGAGCCAGAAGTAATTTTTTTTCCCTTTTCGGGATGCATAACCTTGACATTGGGAGGTCCCACCTACCTAGAACTGTGGAGATACGAAAAAATTGCTTCTACTCAGATGGACTTGTTTTCATAAATCAAGTTCTAGACGTTTTGATACTATTTCTCTTTACCATATCGTTCGGAGGGAAAGTAAACTAATTTTAGCCATCTGCAAAATGTTCAAACAGTATAAAATCACATTACGGTTTAAGTTCGGGACAAAAATTAGCACTCTTATGTGATGAGGTGGTGGTAGGGATAGTGTGATATTCTTTGGAATGATCATTATAATCTTTCAAAGGGCCGTAACTAGCACCCCCTTACCAGCAGCGCCAACAACGGGGGAGGGAGTCGAGGGTTAGGCCAGTTAGGGCGAAAGAAAATTGGATAAAATAGAAGAGAAGAGGAGAGAGAGAGAGCGAGAGAGAGAGAGAGAGAGAGAGAGAGAGACAGACAGGTGAATTCATTACATATGAATGTAATATTGCCCATTTTTTTCTCTCTAGACTTTATAAGAGTATGGCACCATCCTCCCCCCCCCCTCTCCCACCCCTCTTCCGTCCTCCTCCTCCTACTAAGAAATAGACGAGTTGTGATAAAAATGTTGGCAAATTTCAGCAAGAAATTACACCAAATTGCTATTTCGCTTCCTTTTTTTTTTTTTTTTTGAAACTTCACGAAGGACCCCCTCGATTAAACCAAAACGAAGAAAATAGATTTAAAAAATATATATTTAGAATGTTCCTAAAACATCACAATAGAAAAGGCACGATGAAAATTTTCGCATAACTGTCACAGGAAATGGCTCGCTCCAACTTGCTTCTTTTGGTTACCTTTTTTTTTCTGAAAATTTTCTGAGCGAGCATGCCTCCGGACCCTCTCTAGATTATGTTCCCCCTTTGTCTGTCACGACCGCTCGCGTGACACGTATTTTTGCCCGTCCAACAATCTACATCCACGTTTAGATTTCATTCAGACAATCAAACGCAGCAACAATACATCATATTCGATCATTCGCAAAAGACAGTTAATGAGTGCAGAGCCTAGACCACTGTTACTTTTTGAGGGTTGATGCAAGAGGATGGGGGTGGGGTGAGGGGGTCCTAAGTGATGATTTTGCGGGGGAGGGGTGCAGACGACATTTAGTTACGGCCCTGGTTATGACTAAGTTTAGTCTTCACTTATCAGTGCTTTTAATTTCCTTCAGAATCGCTGTTTTAACTTCATCCAATTAAACTAAACGCTTTTTTTCTCCTGTGTTCGTGATATATATTTTCTTAATAATCGTTTGGCTAGTAAAACATCACAATTCCTGCTTGGTTAATTATAGTATTTATTTTAAGGGGAGGCACTGCCCTTTTCCAAAGGATGCAATGCACATGACATGGTGTGCGACTTTTTTTTTTTTTAATGGTGTGCGACTTATCATTATGAATGTAATGGATTCCTATGCAAACTTGCACACCAAAGTGCTGAATGGTGCACTTTTTTTTTCCCCAAGGGTGTTGATCTTAAAGCAACTGTCATTTGCAATGGGACTAGTTTTTCTGTACCTGGTTTCATCCACGTCTCTGAGACATATCTATGCATGATCCTAGATTCCTACGAAGGCTTTTCCTGAATTCTCTCTGGCTATAACGTTACTTCATTTATCATCAAAGGGTGTTGCTTGTTTCAGATTATTCTGCGTCAAGACAGAAAATCAAAATAGCCTCCATAGAACCATACATAAAAGAATTTAAGACACATGGGTGAAATCTGATGTCAAACTAGTGGTGCCATCGCTAAAGACACTTGTAATTTTGCACAGAAATCCAGCACACTCGTGGGGATAAGTTTGCACACCATGTTATGTTTACCACAATTTTATTCTAGAAAAGGGTAGTGTCTCCCCTTAAAGGAACGTGACATAAACAGAAATCATCGCTTTATTGCTTGTCGGTTATTTGCATCGTCATTCCCGATAAAGATAAATAACAGATGTGTAGGAGAAAATAAGAATACAGTAGGACTCGACCATGTCTTACGAATGGGAGCAACAAGATAAGAGTGACAGTCTTAAATGGCACAGTCTTACACAACTGACAGTTGAAGTTCCACTTTGAAACGAAAAAGACAAAGAATTAGAGGATACCAAACGCATCACAACGCACTAGCGATGAACGCCATTTAGTTCAAAAACAGACATTTTTCAAAAACCTTGTTCATCTCTTTGTGCACGCACTATAATACTTACTTACAACTGTATTAAATTGTTCGGCAGCATGCTTAGATAAGTTACAGATATTCCTGTCCACCAAATTTCTGTCACTCCTACATCGAAATTGTATCGAAACTCTAGAGATTTGAATCCGATACTGAATCGAAATTCTAACACATCGAAGTATCGATACTGAAAATGATATTGCCCACGCCTGCACAACTACCCAGCACTAGGCTAACCTGCTGTGAACTTTTGCTATAGTTACTGTAGGGTTGCCACATTTGACTCTTACAAAGCCAAATCAAGGAAACAATAGAATGGCTCTTTGACGCTTTTCAGCTCCAATGTACTTTAATTAGATCAAACTTGACTGATAAGATAACATTAGACAGCCTTTTATTCTTCTACATGAGGATAAGTGTTAAAAAAAAAATTCTTAGAATGCCAAATTTTCTGTAACCCAGAACACGCTTAACAATGTTTTTGGGTCATTATTCAGCTCAAGCTAACTTATGGAGAATATAGCAGCACTCGCCCAGTAAACATAAGCTTTGTACTGTAATACAGTACTGCTGATAAATTTACGGGAATATTCAACTTCGGAAATGTAAAACCACATTTTAATGAAACAAAAGCAAAAAGTATGGTGGATAAATGACAAATAAATAGGTTACCGAAAGCTATTTATTTATTGTCATGATTAATAATAGCTGCCAGGAAGTAATAACAGACTTTCTGTCTCCTTCTTTTAGTATTCAAAATATCTCTGAGCTTTCTATTATCGTTTAAATATCCTAGTAAAAAAAATGGACAAGCCGTGTATAGTGTACTTATTTCGGAGGCAGAGTGGCCGTATGGTATGTGAGCTGTACTGAAAAAAAAACCAACTGCCATGTCTAAGGTTTGTGTGTTTGACTATTGGACTGGACAGTCTACTTTATAGTGTCCTCAGAAATGACACTTTACTCCCCTCCCCTCCACCTCCCCCGACTTCCGAGTATATGAGTACCTGGCTTTAGGGCTTGGAGGAGGTTGGGGGNTGGGGGGGGGGGACTAGAGTGCTGCACTGTGGGCCACCAGCAATGACTTTGATGTGTGTTTCGTTTGTAATATCATGTATGTGTTTGTAATATGAATAAGGTATACAACATTTTGTGGTATTATAAACCAAGGTCCTTATGGGTCAACAAAGCCCTATTTCATTTTTTTTCCTTGCTATCATGATGAACACGAATAAATGCATAGTCTCAAAAACATAAATTATTCCCTTTAAAAAATCGTCTTTTATATTGCTCTGATATAGGGAGGTTTATGATAATTATAATTTCCACTTGGATTAAGTACTTTAGACAGTTCGTAGTAAATTTCTTCCCTGATGTCAAATCTGGATATACGTTTGGGGGTTACTAATCATTATGAGTATCTCTATGGTTTGACCCTAGCGTAATTTGGCTTTCTTTGGCTGCTTTTCATGAACGCTTTGCCAACTCCTCGAATAAAACTCTGGCAATCATTAAGTTGGGTCCGATCGTCCCGAAGTCCCGACCAATAGTCCCTAATGAGCAACATGGTGATGGATTTTCTAGGAGATTCTGCTAAAATTTTCAGCGCCATTGGTGCAGTAACTACTGGAGTAATAGCTTTCAAGCTGGCCTTGAAGATTTTTAGATTTTTCATCGCACATTTTTTGTCAGGAAGTCTTGGGCTAGCCGCCAATCTGAAAAAGGCCGGGACGTGGGCCGGTAAGTCGAGATTAGAGAAGCGTGTCGCAATTTCCTCCCCCTTTGCACACTAGACTATATACCTAAACAAATTAATTAAGTGAACTCAGTGTCTAGCTTATTGAGGCATTGTCAAACTCTATACACTATGGCTACACCATCTGAAGACCAAGCATTTCCGGCTAGTCTGTGTCGAAGGACAGCACCGCAACGATAATGATACAGTTCATTTAGTCATAGACAAGTCATAGACTAGATCGATATTTCAACTAAATCGGTGCTGTTGTTAGAGAAAGCCTCTTTTCCTATTCTGATGACACCCTGTCTATGACTTTAGAAATGAACTGTATCATTATCATTGCGGTGCTGTCCTTCGAGATAGCCGATATTTGGTCAATCAGTGCTTTTGAATTAATGGAAAAAGTCTGCTGTTTGCATAAGTTTCCAGTTGCTACTCTGCCCTTTCTTTGAAATATTGTATGCAAACGATAAGACTTCGGCTTTCTCTAACAACAACACCGATTTAGTCGATATATCGATATAGTCCATGACCTGTCTATGACTAAATGAACTGTATCATTATCGTTGCGGTGCTGTCCTTCGACATTGCCCAGACTTACATAGTCTATAATAAAGACCGATACTTTATGACTCACTGCTCAAACTTTTTTCCGTTTCCACACAGCAAAACAATGTAAACAATTTTGGGCTACACTATCTCGAAGGACAGCACCGCAATGATAATGATACAGTTCATTTAGTCATAGACAAATCATGGACTATATCGATATTTCGACTAAACCGGTGCCGTTGTTAGAGAAACCCAAAATTTCTTCTGGTTGCACTGACATGCCAAATTTTTTATGGCCTCCAATCTCAATTTGTCGAAGATGCCATTTCATAATTTTTTTTCAAAAATTGCATGAAAAATAAAATTCTTCCCTAAAAAAATCAAAAACAGATGGTGTAGCCATAGTGTATAGAGTTTGACAATGCCTCAATAAGCTAGACACTGAGTTCACTTAATTAATTTGTTTAGGTATTATTATAGTCTAGTGTGCAAAATGGTGCACAGTGAGCGAAATTTTACAAAATGACACGCCCGCATATGATAAAGGCAGACATTTTCTGGGTAAATGCAATTAGCTTAATTTATAGCATTTAGCCAGTGTTTAATTATTTATGCTTATTATGAGGAATAGTTCTGATATGTATCATTTAGTTGATTGGTCATTAAAGTGCCAACAAATGATTGAAAAGTTAGTAATCAATGTGAATGTGATTGTAACTTGATGGAAAGGTTGGATCTGTCGGAATAGAAAAGAGTTCACTCTGAATTGTGTGAGGCGTGTCAAGTTGCAACTACTTAAAAAGCCAGTCACAAGGCAGCCCACATCCTCTTCCCAAATTTTGTTCTGTGGTGGAAATGTAATGCACATTTTGGGTGTCTGTCTGGTTTATGAATGTGGACGTTTTATTGAAATAAGATACTGAGAACTAACAAGACGAGTTGATGACAATAGCAACTATGATGACTATTCCGACAAACGACAAGAGTAAGAAGGAAACAACTGAATTTCCATTATTTGTCCAATTCAGAAGGTGATGATGATGAACATGAAGATGAGGCATCCGGTGGAATAACAAAAGCAGAATGACATGAAGATCAGAGGCATCCAACTGACTCTTTCTACCTCTGGTCATGCTGCATGGCAATTTTACATCCTTGTTTGAAAAATACTGATAAAAAAAGAGCTTTAGCTCATTCACCCATACCAAAAGACTAGAGTCTAGATCACTATTAAGATGTTGAACTGGAGAGAAGCACCCACAGAGAATACCATTTCTCTTGTCAGAAAAGCACTTAAAACCACAGACATGGAAAATTAGAACATGGAACTGTTGCTCCTGTTTCAGTGCACATAAGGGTTAGGGACTGGCCGTGTTTGATACTTCTGTCTCAATGGACATCAGAGTTTGAGATTTCTCTTGACTGATTCTCCTGTCTCGATGGGCATTGGGATAGCTGTAAGATTAGGATCAGGAGTAGGGGTAGTGGTTGTGTTAGTAAGCATGAATTCCGGCATAGTAACCAATGGAAAATTTGCTTATTAGGGTGGCATCCATCAAAATTGCCTCACAAGGGCTTGAGAGCATTAGATCAGTAGTTGATCAGTAGTTCAGAGGTGGATTATCACACAAATAGACGTGGTTCTCTCCATGCTTGCCCTTCTGGATTTTTTCTTGTGGGGCATGTGAAACTCATTCGGAAATCCTTCCATGATACTAATTGCCACAATCGTATTCTAGGCCTTGTAATGAGAGTCAGTTGCTCCACATATTTTGCCCATTAACAAGCGCCAGTTGCCACCGCATCATTCTGTGTTCATATCAGTTGGCACATTACGCTCTATGCCAGCCAATAAGGAACAAGCCGTCATAGCTGACTACTATTATTAGTATTAGCTTTCCAGCCATAAACAGGGAATGCCATGGGACAAAAATATAGTGGATTATGCACTGAACTTAGCCTTATTATGTAATGAAAGTTACTCAAGAGGACTTTGATGGTTATTATTCTGTTATGTTCTACCAAGTTTCCTACCTTAGATCTTGTTTGCAACTTGAAAATTGTATAATATGCGTCATTGGCACTGTCCAGTCTCAGTCTAATTAGGCTCATGAAGCCATCACTTCTAATATTAATAAATTAGCAGGTGTATGGGATTATGGGGTTGGAAGAAAATAAAAATGTTAAGAACCTATAAATGACAGACATTCGCTTTCAGGATTTTTGGTTAGGTTTGTAATTATGTGTACTAGCGATACATAACTAATCTAGGATCAAAGATTACTATCAGATATAAAACATCATCATATCATATCATGAATATATCTTAATGATTAATGCCATAGAAGAAATATCGATGTGAGCAAGCAAATGCACACTTTGATCTTACATTCTAATATAAGATATGGAGATGAGACACATGACACACAAGGTTCTGTTATGAACATTAAATAAATAACAAATAATGAGGGGGTTTCAGAAATGTGTACAAACGTCAAAACAGGAAGTGGGCATTTCCAGCATGATAGACTTTACATTTGGAGATACTATATTAGACCATTCCGGGGCTATAGGGGATTCTATTTCTGAGGGAGTTACAGTTATCTAGACATGAAATCGGAGCACATTTTTGTGCCATTTTAAGACTCCAGAAGACCACCGGTTAGTTGACCTGTTATGGATGCACTGAGCATTGAAATGAACCCAGTATAGTAAGAGGTCTGCACTGAGTTGATCCACTCAACAAATGAGGGAAAATGGAACGTAAAGGAAACAACCCTGATAGCCTTTCACACAAATACAAATACTTAGCGAACAATCCATGCATATATATATATAAATGCAACATTTAGTTACGAATAAACTGATCTGGCAATTCGCTGATGCATGAAAATCAAAACCCAGCTATTTTGCTAAACAATTAAACCATCAGACTGTTATTATTCACTAGTGTGTAGCAGTCACTCCAGTGCTTAGATGAAAAAATGAATATAGACTACTGTATATATATATTGTCTGTTAGGTAAATCGAATAATCATAGTAAACTCTGAATATTCAGATTCTAAGTCTAAGTAACATGGCAGTCATAAGGAATAAAACTATAATGTTTATGTGATCATAATCTCAAGTTGGAAAGCCATAGAATTTGGTTATTTTTTAAATCATTAAAGAATTTTTTGGAGAGAATCAACAATATCTCTATTTCTGATGAACTTAAACCAAAGTTATTCAAATTAGTCGGACAAAGTTCATAGCAGTCAAGTCTTCATGAAACCACTTGCACCAGTGAATATTCAGAATTTTCTAATATCCAGTTTTGATCAAATGTAATTTTGTACATTCAACAAAGTCCACAGAGCTAAAGCCAAGGTCTTTAAAGCGGAATTGAGTGAAAAATCAGGTTCTCAAAGTTGACAAGAAATCTCTCTATTTGAAATTGACTTTGATTTAATTTTGAGAAAATGTAACCACACAGTATTTAGTTTTGTCATTTATAAGCCCGACAAAATCCATAGAGCTCAAGGTCGAAGTGGATAAGGTGTGAAAAATCAGGTTCTCAGAGTTAATATATATCTCTGGATTGAAATTAAAAAAGATCTAATTCTGATAAAATGTCATTGTATATTGTTATTCAACTTTGTCATAAACCTGACAAAATCTAAGTGTGTAAAAAAAACAGGTCATCAGAGTTGATATGGAATCTTCCTACTTGAAATTGACTAATTGAGATGAGAGAGGTAATCGTAGGTACAGTATTTAACTTTTTCATTATAAGCTGGATAGAGTCCATAGAGCTAAAACTCTAAGCGGAATCGAGGGAAAAATCATGTTCTCAACGTTGGTATGAAAGCCCTCTATTTGAAATTGACATCAATCTTCTTATTCTAATAGTAATAATATGTCACCGTTTATTATTCAGCTGTTTCATAAGCCGGACAAAGTCCATAGAGCTGAAGGTCTGAGCGGGACCAGTGTACAAACTCAGGTTCTCAAAGTTGATAGGGATCTCTCAGTTTGAAATTGACTAAGATTTATTACTGATAAAATGTGATCGTACATTATTCAGCTTTGTTATAAGCCGGATTAAGTTCAGAGAGCTAAAGATCTAAGAGAAACAGGTGTGAAAAATCGTGTTCTCAAAGTTGATAACAAATCTCTAAGTGAAATTGAGTAAGATCTGATTCTGATAGAATGTAATCATACGTTATTAAACTTTGTCACAAGCCGGATCAAGTCCATAGAGCTAAAGGCCTAAGCTGAATAGAATGGAAAAAAAAATCAGGTTTTCAAAGTCGATGTGGAATCTCTCTATTTGAAATTGACCTCGATCTAATTCTGATAAAATGAAACCATATGTTCTTCAACTTTGTCATAAGCAGAATAAAATCCATAGTTGTAAAATTTTATGTAGAACCTTTTGCACCGGGTGAATAGTCAGGATTTTTTTAAATTGGCTTAGAGATCTTACTTATCTGGATAAATTTAATCATGTTATTAAAAATCTGTTTTTAGTTATAAATCAAACATAGGTTATAGAACTAAAGATCCATGTGGGATAATCTGCAAAGAATTTTGCGGAATTAAGAGCATGAATGAAGTTCAGGAATTAAAATGTTTATTTTATAAAATCTCTCCCTATCGAAATATAACTTTGCCATTCTGAAAAAAACTTGCCACTCAAGACTCAGAGAAGAAAGTGAGGAGGAAAGCAGTTGGGAAGCGAGTTTGAAACCTTCTACACCTGGTCATAGATTATGCTATGTATTGCGACGCCTATTAGCATAGTAGTAAAGTGAAAGAAATCAAATAAACAACAACAAGATGAAAAAGTCCTGATTTCAACTTTCATGTACTCTCTGTGTTTCTCAGTATTATATTACTTTGTAGGGTGGATGTTTGCCTCATTACTTGAGGTCTCAAACCTATGCTGCAGCAAGTTATAGTACAATTCGCATTAATCATTTATTACAAGGCTGTCCAGTACTCGTATTCTTTACAAATTCCACCAGTTGCTGCCACTCCAAAGCATCTAATTTCACTTAAAACTTCATCACTGGAAAGCTCTGTAGCTAAGAGGTACTAACCACATTAGGGGACACGATAGTAAGTAACCCCTTCAGTAAAAATTAGAATCCCCTAAATCATAACAGTTACAATATTCCACTTAGCAATCACTTTTTGACATCTGCAAAGCAGAAAGACATCCAATTTGAGTTTTTAAGCTTTTGCTGAGGGTACAGAATTTAGACAAGGCAGGAGTCTGTAGGTAGCACAATGCAAAATATCTGCAAATGTAAACCTGTCTATCTGCCTGAACAGAAACACCAGGGATAATTGAAAACTGGTCAAGGATCACCAAACAGTTGAAGAAAATTGGAGCTATTGGAAACTTTGTAAGCACTTGCAGAAAAACTAGTACAAAAAGTGATACATTTTGTCATGCTGGACATTCATCGGAGGACCAAGTTGATTTTTGTTAGTGTCGTGTTACGTTGCTGTTACCAAATGTATGTGCCTCAAGACACCTCATGATGTCAGCTAACTGAGTCAGCATGTCAGTTTCATCACATATGAGTCAAAAGTGAAGTATAAGATGTCTCTGCAGATTGAATGTACATGTATATGTAGACATACACAGCAAAAAAAATGTGTGCCCATTGCTGACGGGTGACTTGCTACTCTAGATTTAGATGTGATTTTCTTGTTGACAAAGTCAGAGACTGTCTGTCATCAAATGGATTATTGAAAATTATAATCACCATCTTTTCATGACTTAAATATTTCAAACTTTCTTTGTTTTCTAGTTGTCACTGGTTGCACAGATGGCATTGGCAAGGCTTATGCAGAACAGGTATGCTTTCTGTGTTAGTCCAGAATTGATAAAACCAATTGCTACCACGCTGTTAGCCGTAGAGATTTGAGCTTGTCAGTGCGCACGGTCTTTATGTGATAAACCACTTTTGTACTGCTTTATAGGATTTTCAAAATGTGTTCATTAGCCCATTCAATAACAACCCATTAATAGGAAGTGTCCACTTCCATCATTTAAATCTGCACATGTCTAAGGGATTAAAAAACAAAAGAGGGTGGAGGGAAAGGCATGGAATGTGTTCAGAGTGTTTTGGGGGAGGGGTTTCACGGACCTTTTGATGCATGGGGTTACATGTAACTGTCTTTGTATGGTGGGTTTTCCGAAATGGGTGCAATTAAATGGTATTCTGTCTAGGAACAAAAGTGCATCGGCCTGTATCTGAGCTAATTTGGATTCCTATGACTGCGCTTGCACTGAGGAGATTTTATTGGACTCTTGTCTGAGCCTCAAGACACCTCATGATGTCAACTATCTGAGTCAGCATGTCAGTTTCATCACTTGTGAGTCAAAAATGAAATTTAAGATCCCCCTGCCAATCAAAAGTGGCAAGGCATAGGTCTGTCTGTTCAAGTTATTACGTGTCCATGACATGAAAGAGAGGCGTTTAGCCACATTGAGGCATCTAGTGTAGTCATGCCACATGCTAGTCTATGTCAGAAATAAAATACTCGTAGGGACTCTCTGATGAATGCATTTTCTCTGGTTATCATATTAATTACTAAGCATTGCATTTTACCTGAAAGATAAAGAGGAGAATATTGTTTCTTTTGGTCAGATTGATCTCAGTCGGTTATCATTGATGGGAGGTCAACAGAACGTCATCAGAAGTATGGTGTCCCACCGGGCTCAGTTTTAGGTCCCATCCTTTACATCCTTTACACGCAGCCATTGGGACAGATTAATAAGCTAACAACAATTTCGTTATAATATGTACGCCGATGATACACTTTGTATAAGAGTACTTTACCAGGTAATGTTTCTAACAGGGCTGCATTGAATCTATTATGTCGTGGATGGCAACCAATAAACTTAAACTTAATGACGACAAGACAGAAATTTTGCTATGCTCAACAGAGTCTAAACTGAAGGCTGTGACAATCTGAGGTGTAGCCTTGTCTGGCTGCGAAATTCCCTTTTCCGACCAAGCTAAGAATCTAGGAGTCATACTTGACAGCGCCTTAACTATGGAACACCAAATCAATCAATTGATTAAATCTGTGTATGCTGAACTGAGAAAGATATGACGCATGAAAATATATCTCCCAAATGATGCCATCAAAAAACTAATTGTGTCCTCAGTTCTTTCCAGACTTGATTACTGCAATTCACTTCTGATTGGGCTATCAGACGACAAAATTAATAAACTTCAAAGAGTGCAAAACCATGCTGCCCACATGATCCTGGACACATCAAAAAAGACCATGTCACACCTCTTCTAAGATCATTGCATTGGCTACCAGTGAGAGCCAGAATAGAGTACAAAATTGCTGTCTACTGTTTTCGATCCCTCGAATCAACTGTGCCATCATATTCGGATCTTTTAACACCATATATACACCTTTAAGGGCACTTCGATCTCAAGACTCGAGACTCCTTTCCATCCAACGCTCAAATTTAAAGAGATTTGGTGACAGGGCATTTTCATTTGCAGGCCCTCAAATTTGGAATTCATTGCCCTTGCCTTTACGAAACATCAAGTCACTGCAATCCTTTAAAATTCAGTTAAAAACACTTCTGTTTGAGAAATATTTGCTATACATTTTATACTCTTATGCCAACACCACTTAGACGAGGGACAACTGACTCCACACAGCTAATGACTCTATTATCATCTGTTAGATACTCATGTGTGTGCGGGTGCGTGTATGTGTGTTGGTGTGTCGGCCCTTATATTTGTATTTGTATTAAGCATGATTGGGTGATTCAAGATTTTGTAAGGGTATGCCATTTATTGCCACTGTTAAGCGCTTTGAGCCTTAGGAAAAAGCGCTATAGAAATGAGCTTTATTATTATTGTTAAATATTATATGTGTTTTGTGAAACAGTCCATGTCAGCTGGTCAGTCCATCCCACTGCTCATTTCATGAACGTCAGTTTGTTTGCCCGCTTTTTGAAATAGGTAGTCTAGTACGTTGTACAAATTTGAAAATCTTAGTCACAGAATAATTTACTGTGAAGAACAAATTGAGTAACATATGAGAGATCAGTTTCCAAATGGGACCAAAACCCATATATATATGGATTCAGACGTCCATGATCCCAGAGTATGTCTGAAGAAGGGGGACTTTTCTCTCCAGCAGAGCAGCTGCGACCCAGTTCACAAGCTGTGTATCCCAGTTCACATATGTTGATATTGCAGTTCATCAGCGAGTATATATCTAAGTCTTGAAGTCTACATTTTTGTAAGTATCCTCCTCCAAGTCAATGGCCCCAGGTATAAACTATTAACTGAGAACAAAACATGGGCCTTCCTACATTACTTTAAGCTTAGAGTATGATAACGGTTAAGTAATCTAAAGAGTACTCAACTTTGTTCCTCAAAAAAAAAAGGACAAAATAACATCAAATTTTACTAGTCGGGATGCAGCCATATTCAGTAGTCTAGAAGGCTTGAAATAATTACAGTGTGTACTCAGATTAAAGTTTTGTAGACAAAACATTTGGATTTCATAAGGCCCGATCCCCATTTCCTCAAAAGAGTTATCCTGTCATATGAGACCTGATCACCAGGCTCTATGTGAGTCATTGTGAGTGATCGGGTCATATAAGACCCAGTCACTAGAGGCTGTATGTGAGTGATCGGATCATATAACACTCGATCACAAGTGGCTATATGTGAATGATCAGGTCATATAATTATGAAATTTTGACTGCTCTCAGGTTTCTTTGTGGCGTTCCCAAGGTCACAGTCACAGATTTGAGCTTGTAGTTTTTTAATATACGTGAAGGAATTTTTAGATATTCCAGGATGGTTTGTCTGAAGCATCAGACGCATGCATAATTCTCAATAATGCATTGAATCAATCAGAATTATTTAAGTGAATTAAATGGTGGTTAAACATATAACTTAATTCAGCCCAAACACATGTATTTTACAAATCAATAACAAGCTGACAAGCAACCAGTTACAGCATGTATGTTACATGAACACCAAAGTATAATTCTGCAAATTTAAGATCTTAAATAATTGGACCAGTTGAATTGGCTTTCAGAATCAATCAGTTGATTGGATCTGTTGCAAACCTTAGCATTAACAAAAGATAGCAGAGTCAGAGTATACTTGTTAAAATTAAAGCTTGCATTATAACAGTATGTATATTATGTAAACATCAAGCTGGGCAGCTTCGAAAATTTATTCTCGTGAAGGCTGAGGCACACTGCAAGTCCTCAAAAAGTTGGGACTGGAGGATTACAAACTGTTTTGTCCTGAAACAGCGAGACATTTTTGCCTGATAACATGTGTTTATTGAATAATAATTCCAGTGACTTATCTCAAACACATCTCATCATGACTATCTCAAACACATGAAAAAAATCTTTTAGGCCCCCTTTATTTCATATATTTATTCCTACATATTTGGCAAAACTCTTTAGACCCTGAAGAGTTTTGAGTTATCTGTACTCGTTTCTGTTTCTTAAAAAATAAAACTGCTGAAAACAATCTAACAGCATTTGCAGCTTGTCACTGATGAAATTTGGTGGGTTTTTTTTGGCCTGGAGTGCTAGTGACATTTAGACAGTGCAAATGTAGGGAGACATCATATTTCAGAAAGGTCATGGAACTTGAAAAGATGCTCAAACATAACAATTTTTTTCTTCCTGGCAAGCACCTAGAAATGCTAATGTTGGTGTATGATCTTTCACTCCCACATGGGGCATATGGCCACAAATTCAATTAAAAACAGTGATCAAAAAATAATTATTGTGGTGCTATGGTGCAGATCATCAGCCCGGCCACAGCCAGTCATTAAGTGTTGCGAGCTAAGTATATTATGGATGGATTCAAACGGTGATTGGATCAGTTAGAGGTTGTTATGCCAAATGTTGTGTTTTCCTTGCGCACACCAAGTCAGTGATCCATTACTTACTGATCAGGGCTCAGATCAACTTTAAGCATTTATTTTTCCATATGACATTAAGACATTAATTTCACTACAAAAAAATGAAATGAAACACATAAAAGAGGGTAATGCAGAATTTCACCCATCGGTTGAAGCATTTGGAATGATGCACATAGGTTCTAAAAATAAGATGTTACAGAAATTTAACATGAGATCTAAATGGAAGCAGTAGGACCTGATGAAATGTACAGAACTGAGATGTGCTGTACACAACTTTTTTCAATGATGGCATCAGGTCCAGATCAGAAATGATGGGAAAAATTAACACTGTCACAGTTTGGTTGTGTCTCATATTTGACTGAGATGCAGTCAGCTGTAAAATTGGACTTAAGCGAAAACGCAGGAAGTTGAAGCTTTTTATGAAGCATAAAAAATTTGCCATCCGTGAAATTACATCACATCTAAATGGAATGTGGAGTAAATCAGCAATTTCTGTAACAAGCTAACAGGCGGTTAGAGTATGGATCTATGTGTTACATAAATGCCAGAGTATAATTCTACAAAATGTACCCTTGATTGATGTAAACAGTTTCATTTATGACAAATATTTCTGTCTGCTGCAAAGGTTACCTTTTACAGAAGACAATGGAGTATAATTGTTGTAGCTGAAACATACATTGTAAAGGTAGATTTATTATGTACACACCAAAAAATGTCACTTTTCATGACTAACAGCGATAGACGATTCTATTATAAAATATATTATATTTCATGCAGTTGAATTGTATCTGTTAACTTATTTTCTGTATGTGGAAGCTTAGTAAATCAACAGAGAGACCAAAGAAAACACTGGCTTCCTTTAGCCCAGCATTAGCTGTACACATATTTAAACTAAACACTGAACACTTAAGTGTTTCTCTATCATACTGTAATTGGAAACCTCAAATATCTGAAGAAGTGTTATTTGTTCCAGGCATTTCTCATTTCTGTGTTTTAGTGACATGTTTGACCCCTACATGTTATCTACTGTAAGTTACTAAATCTTATTCCACAACTGAAACACAGAACACGGTAAATCTGTGCAGTATGTTACTTTTGTGACGGATACCAAACACTCTGACGATTCCACTACCCTGCTGCTCTGCACACACTAAAAATGACTATGTCACCACTTTGTTCTGGCCACCGGTGTTCAGAAAAATATCTGTAGACCTTTCAAAATCACATTCCACAAGCAGCAGTATATGGTGTATCCCATTTTTGTGACTGGGATTATCCCAGCAATTGTATTTTCAGTTGACAAATCATATTGTTGCCGCTTCAGCAAATATAAAAATATTACTGAAAGTTAATATCAAATGTAAGATAGAACAGGTCATATCTTAATCACATCATACAACCTCCTAGCAGAGGGCTTGCACTCACAAACTATTCAGAGCAAACCTTCTGGCAGGTCAGTATTTATTATGTGTTGTCAATCAAATCATGCCCTCCTTCAAAGTATCACAAATTTTATGACAAATATTTAATCACCTATCTGCAATGATGTAATAAAATGTATAGCAGTTACTTTTAGTCATCAAAATAGATATGAATGTAAAGATATATCATCTGCAAATTATTTTTAGTACTTTAATCAGTAGGGGAGGGTGGGATGTGTTGGTGCACTTTTCACAGTTGGTGCTGTTTAAATGCTACCTAAATCTTTTATGAAATGTTTATAAATAGGCACCATTATACTAAGCAATATCTGCTCTTTACAATTCACCAAAACATTTAATCTCAGCCCTTTCGTAGTAGCCCTGTGCTGCATGAAATGTACTTACTCTGACTGCACCAACTTGCCTCACATTAGTCACATCCGGGGCGTGTTGGTGCATGCAGTGGTGGGCAGCTGTGTTTGTTTCCTTGTATTGCATATCTGTGTGGCTTAAATGACTTCAGATTTGGCCACCGATTTGGGAATTTCATTATACGTATCTTTTCACAGACTGCTAGCTGTTCCTTTTCCTCTTCCGCCTCTTCTTCCTCCTCATTATCATCATCCTTATCGTTGTCGATAATATGATCCAGAAAGAATTCTATTTCAAACACTTCAAAGACTATAAACAAAATTCATATTATTTCCACTATCACCACCACTATCAATGTCATCAGCAGTATCATCATCATCATCATTAGCATCATAATCATGATTTGCCATTACAATTGGGAAAAAAAAAAATTGTCACCAGAGGTTGTAAAGAATTTTAATATGACATTTTAAAGCATTAAATATGAATATTATTATGACTGTTACCTAAGACATGAAATTCCTTCATTATTTGGGTTTAGATTGATTTAAATTCGTCAAAATAAGTCAAATCGAGGGATTTTCAAGTGGCATCTGCGTACATGTTTTGTATTACAATTAGGACACTTAAATAAATTCGGACAGCTTCAGAAAGTGATTTAATGCGACTACTTTTTTTTTATAAAAAGTTACAAAATCCAACAATCCTTTGTATTACTTTTGACAAGATACAAAGTTGATTTTATTTAAACTGTGCACTGCACCAACACACCCCGTCTTCTGTGCACCAACTCGCTCTGTAACTACTCTTATGTGTTGACCGGTCTCTGGCAAATTAATGTCACACACTTTTTTTGTTTCTTTACCTCTGTTAGCAAAATACACTTCTGTACACTTCTCACTGCAAGTGAGTACTTATGCTCGGAGTTTTACTGTTCCATTATGCATTACTATAATTGTTTTGTACACAAGTAGAAGAGGTCAGCATCAACAGTGATCCTGTAAAATATTAAGTTCCTGAAGATATTAGTATGTGAGATAATTTGATTGCACCAACTCGCCCTGTGCACCAACTCTCCCCACCCTCCCCTGTCTTATGCTGACTGAACACAGAAGACAGAACAAGAAGTCAGTATGGTAGAATATGCTAATAATCCTCAATTCTGGCTTTACCCACATGTCAGTGTTCTGAGAACTGGAATTCATTTATATGCATCCTAACTTATTGAAAAACTGTCCCATATACTTGCAGCTTGCTGCCAGAGGTCTGAATATGGTCTTAATAAGCAGGACTCTTTCCAAACTGACAGACATGGCAAAAGACCTTGGTAAGTTCACTTCTGATTTCTTTTCTTGAAAAGATGCTTTAAATGTGTAATTTCAGCTAACATTTTTCTCCAGAAAATGTAATGAACAATGAGTTTTGAAGCACACACTGGGAGAAAAAGGCCATGCAATAGTTCTAATACATGGCTTTGTAAATTTAGAACCCGTTGTAAACACAACAGGCTCTTGAGTTTTGCACATGAGCATACTTTGTGATGTCATAAACTTTTTTCTAGCACCAAGTTATGCCAATGAAATTTAATTGTCCAGAGAGTCATGAAATTTACTAAGATAATGGATAAGTGCAAGTTGCTGTTCCATTCTCGAAACAACTCCCTAGGTGCATTTTTTGTTTTCACTGCATGTTGATTTTAAAGCTGGATGCGCAGTCTGATTATTTTATATGTCAAACTGTCCTGCCCAAGTTCCAGAACGCAGATGTAATAAGATATTTTCCATAACATCCAGCATAAATGGGGAATATAATAAAGAATACATGAAGCGGACTGAGAGAACAACACCCGACCCAGGAACAAGAACTAGCAGCCACTATCCGTAACCTGGGAAACTCTTTTAAACAACTGGCACTGTATAGCCTTGCCTCGTCTAAGAATCTAAATACTGCTGCTACTACCAGTTCTCTTGCCACAGGTCATACGTATCAAGTGAAACAAGAAAAACAAAAATTCCACACTGACTGGCTGAGCAGGACTTTTTCTCTTGTGTAATGATCTGACAGTCAGGCCAATCGCATAGCCTATTACAACAACAGCACTTAGCCTAGCGTGGAGCGGTTGGTCTAGTCGTGGCCTTTTGCTGACAGCATAATACTAACACTAATCTAGAGCATCTGAAGAATCTTTGCTCTCAAGTTTAGTCTACAATTTATCTTGTCCAAAGTTGTAATGATATAAGTAAACAGTGCATTACTGCTGCTTCACATAAACCACATATCGTTTATGCATGTTAGACTCTTTGTTCTTCCCCTCTTGCCCTCACCTAGATACAACCATACCTAAGGGACTTTGCATCCCAGAAGTGAAGCATTACGATGTCCATATATTGTCAACACAGTGATGTTAAACTATTCAGTCATCGCACCTGGTCGGTCTTTTAGGTTATCACACAATAGATCACATTCTTCCTTATTATTGCCATTGTAAGTAGTGGTAAGGGGTGGGTGTGGACTCCCAGTGCACTTTCAGGAGCAGAGAGAGAGAGAGGAAGAGGAGACAGAAGAGCCAGAAGGAAAAAAGGAATGTAAAAGAAAGAGGGGAAAAAACACAGTTGAAAGCACAAGTTATCTTCCTGATGGGCAGAAAAACTGGGGAGGGGAAGAGGGCTATGCTTGTTTTCAGATGCAGCCAGAAAGATGGTACAAACAGAAAGTAAAAACCTTCTATGTTGTTCTTCTGCTTCTAGCCGTGATTGGTTTTGTTCTTATTTGAATCATAAGTTCAATCTTCAATCATTAATTCCATTTCTACTGTTTGTTTTCTTAAAGGTATGTGTATGGTTTGGTGGGTCCCAAGGTATACACATGATCCCCGTGATTACTGTAGCTCCCATATGTGTCATGTTTCAATCATCTGTGATCTGTATTATTTATCTTCTTAAAGCTATGTGGATGGTTAATATGTATTTCTGTTGATAAGTACACTTTTGGTCAGTCCCAAAGTGTACACATCATTCGTGCTTCACAATACATAGGAACTATGGTTATGTCATAGCTGAAATAATTAAAAACACATATTTAACAGTAGCGTGCATGATTTCTAATACATTGGGACAAACACACCATTTGTTTTGACATTTTCCGTTCCGTAATTTAATTTTGTTGTTTGCTCCCACAAAAATGATTATAGTACTTACATCAATAAAACTTGCAATACTTATAGATTATCTCTGTTAATGTTAACATGCTTGAATGTTGTTCTAACTCCTTTTGAACTCTTCAAACTATTATGTAATACATATAAATACAGTTGCATCCCACCATATCATTCAATCAGAATAAGACATAAATCACTTTTTGAGTGTACCAGATTTTTGAAATTCACATAAAAAGTTTTTAAGTCAGCACTAGATAGGGGTTCATCCATGGGCAGTGGTCAAAATTCAAAGAGAATTGCAAGAACAGTTTTATTCAGTATACATGCTACCAATAGAAATTCAATATGGAAAGCCTGACCACCTTCTGTGTTTGATATCTTTTACATAAGCTTCATTTTGACTAACCCTGCACAGGTGTCCTGTGACTCTATCTGTAACAAAGCACATGAGTGTTTTTGTATCTTGGAGTTCATAAATGTACAGCAGATTTCAGCCAAATTAAGAAAAAATATGGGTGTATTTTATGAGTAGGATTTATTGATTGAAATATGAAGTAGGAGATAAGTCATGAAGTACGAGGGGCGTATGAAAAGTTTTGAACTCAACCCAGAAATGTATTATCTAGGCAGGCAAAAGTGTACTCTTGTAAATCTACCTCATATCATAAGTATTATTATCCATGTTTTCTTTTTTTCTGCAAAGTTTAGAAGTGAAGTAGGGTTAGGGTCAGACTTTTAAAGAAAATGGAGAAAATTTAATGCTGCTCTGTCATCAAGTACCTTCATTTGAAAGGCATATCACTATTAGAAATCTCTCAAGATATGGTGAAAAATTTAACAGACAGTGCTCCTTTAATGCCTCGGTCAAACGCTGGGTGAGCCAATTCAAGCATGGCAGGAACAGTGTAGAAGATGAGCGAAGGTCAAGGAGACCACTGACAGCCATCACTGAAGAAAACCTTGACCTTGCCCTTGACAAGATCATGCAAGATTGTCGGTTATCATGTCGACAGATAGAACACAGATTAAACATCTCAGTTGAGTGGGCAGACAACATTCTGAGGAACGAGCTTGGCTTTTCCAAGGTTACAGCTCGATGGGTGCCTCTTCTTCTGACTCCTGAACAGAAGCGCACCAGATGCGACGTGTCAAGGACCAATCTGGAACTGTTTGAAGCTGATGTTGACAATTTCCTTGCTCGTTTCATTACTATGGATAAATGCTGGGTTCATCACTACCAGCCTGAAACGAAAAAACAGTCAAGGCAATGGAATCATGCTTCATGTCCTACCCCAAAGAAGGCCAAGGTCACAAAATCAGCTGGCAAAGTCATGGCATTCGTTTTTTTTGGATTCCCAAGGCGTGGTGCTCCTAGATTTCCTTGAAAAGGGTCACACAGTCACAGGAACATATCGAGGGTAGGGAAGCAAACTATCGTATCTAAACATGGTTGTATCTCGAGATACGATAGTTTGCTTCCTTACCCTCGATATTACTCATCTTCTGAAGCGTCTACAGAAAATGTTAGAGACAAAAGTAAGAGAATGCTCACCAGAGGGGTCCTCTTCCATCAAGACAATGCTTCAGCCCAAAACTCAGTGGTTGTCATGGCAACAATACATGACTGTGGGTTTTAAGTTGTCCCTTACCCATCCTATTCGCCAATCCTTGAACCCTCTGACTTCCATCTGTTCCCTGAGATGAAAAAAGCTTTAGCTGGTCAGCATTTTGCCACCAACGACGAGGTCATGGAGGCTGTGGAGGGGTTCCAAGGGTCCCAACCTGAAGAGTTCTTTTCAAGAGGGATAATGGCACGTCAGCACTGCTTGAGCAAGTATGTTGCTCTTCATGGAGATTATGTTAAAAAATACACGTGTTAAAAATTATCTTTCTGCCTTAGTTTCTTGCAGGCTCAAAACTTTTCATACACCCCTCGTCCACAGACTAACAGAATGTCCGAGGAAAAGCTGGCACCAGTTGATACAACAGTCTTACTGACACATGTCAAAGAATATTATGGATATTTAACTATTCCCTGTTATTGTGTTTGGCAGAGAGCAAATACAAGATTGACACACAAGTTATTGCAACTGACTTCACTCGAGATGATATCTATGATGAGATCAAAGAGAAGTTAGCAAATCTTGATGTGGCAACATTAGTCAACAATGTAGGTGTGTCATATGATCACCCAGAATACTTTGCTGAAGTTGACACCCCTGAGGTAAGTATGACTCCCACTTAGGTCATCAAATAGTTGCAAGATATTTATATTTGGAGAATTTATAATTTTGTGTGCCTAAAAAAAATAGAGTGAAATGGAAAAATTTTCAAAAACTGAAAGGTTAGTTGGAATTGTACACATATGATCTAACAGTGTGCAAGGCCAAAGTATATTGTAATTTATTTAGTTGACATGCTATTACAAGATGCTGACTACATTTTGCAAGAGTAAAAGAATTATTCAATTTTACTATATTCATCATTTTTTTTTTTTTTTTAACTCAATGAGATTAATTTAGTGACCTACTTTAACATAACAGGTTGTTTCCATTCACTGATTTTGCAATATTTGCAGTTATGTCTCTTTGTTGCACAAGTGAAAAGAATATGGAACTTTGGCTGGTAAATTTGCATATAAGTAAAAATGGTCAAGCAATTATTATGCCCCAACGACATGCACACACACACAAGTTCAGGATGCGGTAGTATGCCTTGGCAGTATGTATCGGAAGAACTTTTATGACTAACAGTTTTCTGATCTCAGAAATATTTTATACTTTAATTTCATTGTTAAATTTCTTTTCCCAGTTTGTGCGAGCAATGATTCACATGAACTGTACATCTGTTGCAAAGGTAATTACAGTCGAGCACGGAAAACTCTAATTTCTCCGGGATCGAAAAAAGTGTTCAAGATTTCCGTAATTCGAGATTCCCGTAACTGCAGTATTTTCACAATTACCATGGACTAGAGGGACTGGTAAGGGGAGATAACCACACGACACTAATCTGCTCTGATCTTAACATAATTAGAATTACCTCCCTTCCCTGTTTCCGACGTTTCACATTAAATTATGACAAACAAACTGAATTTAATGAACAGAAGACGAAAAATCACCTGATTTCGTCAGAGTAAATCGAACTTCGGTGCATAAGTGTAATCCTGATGTGTTCGACGTTATTCAAGGGAAAGAAAGAAATTAGGAGCGGCACTATTGCCAGTCTGCTATTACCTATTGCCCCGCCACGTCACTCTGTGCGCATCGCGTCATGTTCGACGCAATTTATCGCAGCGTGTGTTGACTTAGTCCACCACCCGTCAGGTCGCTCTGCATGCTCAATCACTACACCACCCCCATCCCGCTGATTCAATAGAGCCACACAAAGCATTGTCTTGATCCTTTACCCATCACTACGGCACTCCCGCACACCTTTACCTTATCACCAACACCCGGACGAGCGACGCCAGACAAAGAAAGGCTTTATCGGTCATTTCGCCGCTTTGAGATTGGGTAGATGATGATGAAATCGTTCGAGAAATGCGTGTTGAGAGTTCGAGAAAATCGTGTTAATACTACAAAGAAAATAGAGGCATTTAAAAGGGGCCGATAACAGCGCTCGACATTTCCGTGAATTCGAGATTAGTGTGTTCGAGTTTTCTGTGCTCGACTGTATGTCTGTCATATGTTAGCTTATTTCTCTATTTTCTTAACTTTTGCTGTAGAAAACATACCTACCTATAATATTAATAGTGGAAAGGGAACAGATTTGGAGAGTGTATGATACTTTTTTTTTTTTTTAATAACATGATTTAATCCTTTGAACACAGAAGGCTGGGAATTAAGGATCTTGTATTGTGAATGCATGTGGAGGCTTGTCCTATGCAGTTACAATGTTGCTTGACAAGCAAAAATGTGATATGGCTGGGGAAGCAAAAATGCAAATCATTTCCTACATATAGTATATGTATTGTCTACATGTGTTGTTTTTATTATCCAAGTCCCTGGTAATGGTATGGCTGTGGTCACTGTGCTTTGGAATGTTACATCCAATTAATTTAAGCTGTCTTCAGGAATGTGTATAAAGTAAATTTCATATCAAGTAACATTTACACATTCTCCAAAAGAACTTGCATAATGTGACTTAGCGAAAAGGAGATAAAAGATATGCACCTTATATAAGCATAAACCTGAAGTATAATTACAGTTGGAATGCTGATATTATATTTAATGATAGTCTAGAGGTAGAAGCGCAGCATGCACAGTGATATGAGGTTTATAGTCTTGTATCCAGGCAATTGCTCACTCTTGTGACCACACATTATTAATGCCCAAGCTCTCCAAGGACATTCTCAACTCCTCCTGCATATAGTGCCACTTCCATATACAGATCACTAGCATTCTGACAATATGTTTCATTGGGTGTAGCCAGGTGGAACAACACAAATATGAATGAAATGCTTCCTCAAGATGTTATATATAGCACTTGAACCCATGACCTTCAGAACCACAATCGGTGCCATTCTGCCACTATGCATGCTAATGCACAAGAGGACATGGTTGTACTTATCTACCCACCTTATCCATTTCAGATGACGGAAATAGTTCTGCCAGCCATGGTGCAGAAAAGATGTGGTTATGTGATCAACATAGGCTCCAGTGCTGGCACTAATCCCACCCCCCTTCTGACCCTTTATTCTGCCACAAAGGTAAATACAATGGAATGAGGTGGCTGGGACTTTTCAAAATTGAAACAGTTAATATAGTTCTTTGTTGTTCCCAGTTTGAGGCATGACGATTGAAGACATAACGTGAAATAATTATACCAGCATGGTAAACTTGCAGTCTTTGCATAGATAATGCTATTTTGCAGACATTGTCTGTCCGTTTATTGTGTGATAGTTCCTGAACATCGGTTATAAAATCACTGCACATAAAATTTATCAGAAAGGCAGTTATGTCATAGCGGCCTGACTATTGCTCTTCTATGATAAGGCTATTTTAATATTAATGAAAAGAAGGTCCCTGATGCAGCTAGATTCCTGTATCAATTGTGGTTGTTGCAAATGGGTTCCATTATAAGATTATGTATTTCTTTCAGTAACCTTGATGTAATTGGGAATATTAATTAACATATTATTATGTTACCTGCCTGTGGACTTAGACCATAAGCAGTCTGTTGTGTATCTGAATGACGTTTTATTCCTGCCTCACCTTTTTTAATAAAGTGACTAATACACACCACATTTTGCTTGTGGGTTGAGGAATAAGCAATTAACTCGAAACAATTCACCAATTGAGATTTTGTATATAAATGTACAGTGAGTGGTGGCCCCAGTCCTATAATCTAGTTTTGACTCTATTTTTCAGTCTTTGGCAATGCAGCATGAATATTTACCAAATTAATCGTAAATTTATTAACTCGAAGCAAAAATAGTAAAGATTTATTCATATTTGTGCAAACAAGCTCATGAGAAGATGATGCGATTTTGATGAGGGGGATTTTTAAACATTTGGGTTGTAAATTTGCTTCAGTATATCCTTTTATGGATAAAAATAAGTTCAATGTACCTTTTTATTTCACAACTGTTCATAAATACAGTAATACATTTTGCTATTTTTAGTCAGAACAGTTCAATGGTTGTTCATGAACTATGTTGAGGCATCTGTAGCTTGACTCTGTAATATCTAGTGTTTTTGTTAAATTATGCAACAGTGGTCTTACTTTTTAGTCATATAAAAGTCAAGGACATACAAGCATATACAGGTTTTTCTTTCCTTCATTGTGACTGTCAGCAGTTGTCAATTTTTATCATGTTTCTGTTTGAAGTTGCATTAAAATAGATCATGGACCCACATGTGTCATCACACACCCATAAAAATATTTTCTGATTATAACTCGTTCGGCCTTATTTTCAGGCTATATTTACAACAATATTTGCAGTACAGTACTTGTCACTTAATCACATCATCTCCTTCCCAAATGCCCAAAATGAAGCGCTTGGAGTTAACTCAATGCTGTTCAGCGCTCCTGAATGTGCCCAGTAGATCTCCATCTCTGATCTCTTCAGTATAACTGAATGCACCAATGACAAAAGGAAAATATTGTGCCCTTTTAACTTCATGCTAAAACAATGAAAAAGATTTTTGTTGGTTAGCTAAGGTGAAAGTAGTGGTTTAGTGACAGGAAATTGAGCTAGTGATGAAGGATGCTGTGAATTTGTGAAGGTATGCATTTTTTAAAAGTGCTTTGCCGCCTTAATTGCTGCAGTGGTGTTGATTTCTTGAATGCACTGGTAAACAGATTTAGGAAGACTGTTGTAAACATTGATGAGAACATTATGAAGGTCCATGCCATCTGAGATTTTACAAAATTTAATCAGTGGCTTACACAGAGATGAGACTCTGCTGTGTGAAAGTGAATTTGTGTGTAGTGGTGCACTCTGTGCTTGGATTCAGTTCAAGTATGCCGTTAACAAAGTGTGGTGTGTGCACAGGCAGAAGACCATGACCTAGTCTTACCTTTTGTAGAGATTTACTGGGTCTTTGGGGTTTGGACTGCCAAAAATTGAAAGACATCTCCAAAATTTGGAAAAGATATTTCTTATGCCAGCTGCCCATTCATTCACCCATTCCTGATTCATGTTGGATTTGATGTACATGTACTGCTTAACTGTTTGTTTCCTTTGTGGGATTGGGTGGGGGGAGGGGTACTCGTAGTGGGAGAGAGAGAGGTGCTGTCCCACTTTTTGTTGAAAGTCAAAATAAATTTTTTGTGATTGATTTTATTTTCATTATGTTCTATTTTGTGTGTGTGCTAAATTTACATTTCTGGGACTGGCTTTCAGATTTTGTTCTCTTTGCTTAGTTTTGTTTGGTTCAGACAGGTTCATTGAAGGATGCAGAAGATCCATTTTGTAATCCATAAAAGGAGTGTCTCTTGTATGCTAGCAGGGAAAGATGGAAATGGGTTCAGTCATGTCACAGTGAGTAGACTAAAGGCAGTTTGTGACAGACAAAATTGGGTGATATTTGGATTTTCATCCCTCTTGGAGCAGATCATGTGACTTGATAAAGCTTCATGAATCTCATTTCAGTTTAGGACTCCTGCTTTCAATCACATATATACCTGTTGAGCCATGGTCTTCTCTATCTCCAGTCCTTCATTTTCCTTCACATTAAAAAATCTTTGTAACTTGCACCTGTCAGTACCACCTTTGTTCATATAGCCAGCAGTGACTCAGCTGTTTGGCATCTTGTAACGCTAGTGTAACAGTAAACACAATGGAAATTAGTAATGCAGTGAATGACCTGATTACTCTCTCGACTTTTAAAATGACAGAAAACGTAGGTGCTTGTACTTATGATGTCCCTCTACGAGGGCTGGCCTGTATTTGGCCTGTTACACTGGGGTTCCATTTTAGGTGTGACCATTATTATTGGCCACCTAATAGTTCCACTTTACCTTATTATTGTTTCAGGCATTTGTGGATGTGTTCAGCAGAGCTCTCCACCATGAGTACAGTAGTAAAGGGGTAACTATTCAGGTGAGTGAATGACACTTATGTTTATTGTATGCAAGACAGTGTGAAGCAAAGATCGAATGACACATCAGTGACACCACAATAACCACATTCAAAGTGAAAGCAAACATAAGTGATTCCCTAATGTCTTCCGGAGTGGATGTTTTTGTTGTTCTTTGTAATTTTTTCTGTATTTTGACACATTTGGAAGGCTCAGCAGTGATAATTGCATGGAAGAGGAGACCCTCCTCAAAAAAAGGCAATTTTAATAAAGCAAGAACCACCTTTGGATTGATACATAGTTCCTACAAATTCGAAGTAGAAGTATGAGCTCTAATTTTGATGCATTATGTTGATATATATAGACTAGTTAAGGAAGACAATTTTGAAATCATAACTGAAAATCAGAAAATTTTCAAGTGAGGTATCATTTTTTCAGAAACAGCTCAACGTAGTTATTTACAACATTTTGAGACAGTCTGTGTTTATCTGAGGAAGTGTAGAAATACATCAAAATAGGAATCTGAAAATTCGTAACAAGAATTTGTTTTAAAGAAACTGGCATGTTTAAAGTGTAGCACAGTGCAGTACTTCAAGCACCCATTTTCAAAACATGTAAACATGTTCATATGAACTAAGTTCCAGAACTTAATTCCGATTTCGAGTGAACAGAGTACCATTATTTCATAGTGAACACGATCAAGAATGGAGTTCGGGATTTTTGCCAGAACGGATTGGAACTTAGTTCCCTTTCAAGTCTGATCAAATTCTGTTCACACATCAGCGACCAGGATTTTTTTTTTTTATTTTGTCAGCAGTTACTGAACTCACCACATTGCGACCACTGGCTACTGTCAGTTTTAATGGTCATTCTTTGACTGCAAGATCAGTTTGTCACTCCTGCCCCTTTATGGTGTCAGGTAAACAAGGCCATCGAGACAGCTACTGCAACAAGGATTGGCTTATCACTTTTAATCCCAAGCGAAGCATTTTCTCTTACTGATAAAGACATGATGACACCTGGTATCCAGGACTGCGTCATGGGGCTTGACCGCCTCAAGTCCATCTCCAACGAAACAATGCGTATGGCCATCGAGTGGTCTGTATTGTGAGTGGTGACTGACAGCTGAACACCAGCTTGAAAAAAAAAAATATCAAAAGCGAGATAAGGGCTCATTGGACAACGTAAATGGGCAGGTGAAAAGGGCGGAGGAACTAGAGAACTAGGGGTGGGATATTATGATACACACGAAGAGAGCAGAGGACTGCAATGGATGGATGGATTAGGTAAACGGCGCACTGGTTTTCATACATATGACGTCATCGCCCTGTATTGACTTCCCTTTGATGGAGTCTACAAAGCTGTTCTTTACCATTAAAAGCATTGCTAAAATTGTAATTGCAACAATTTTCACCCATACTTAAAACTTTCTGTACCTTATTAAGGTCACTGGATAATCAGAACTTACTCCACATGCGAGCACCTTGCTTGCTGAAACATGCAGTTTTAGAAAGACATGATAGGAACCATGTCAAATTGTGCTTCCAATGCGTGTTTCATTTAGAAGCATGTTGTAGAGTAGGGGTGTAGCGGGGGATTTCTTTGGCAATCTAGCACTTACATCCAAACAGCTAATTGAAACCACTAATGCTTGTGCTCATGAAAAAACAGACTGAGGGGCAAAAATATCGCCTTGCTCTGATTACACCATCAGTTCACTTTATAATACTGTAAAAGTGCTCGTGTAAAATATAATGAAGTTATCATTAAATCGCGATGACAGCAATCCAATGTACAATTGGACACTTTTAATTCAAAAACTTGAAGTAGTAAGATATGCTTCTGCTTGCTCTATCGAAAAATAGCAGTAAGAAAGTTCATGGTTTTAGAAAGATTCTGTTTAGCAAATTAAAGTAATGCATTATTCATCAAGAGCTCTGTGGTATTTGAATGTTTACATTACCATTTTGATTACCAGCCTGTCTTTGCCTAAAGAACACAGGCAAGACTCAGGAAATCGTTAACAAAAAGGGTCTTGCACAAAACAGAAAAGAAGAAAGATATTGTTAGTATGGAGGGTAATCAATTTTTTTCTCTCGATTATTGGCGACTCTTTCTGTTACACCTGTTTCCACGTTTTTGTGGTTCAGATTGTTTGAGTGCTATTTCTGTGCTTTATTTGGCCACAGATTTGTAATGTTATATATCATTTTATTCAGCTTTGAATGTAGAATCTGCCTGTTTGTTTTGGATGTTGTGTATGAAAGGGTAGAAAAGAAAAGAAAAGAAAAGAAAATGAAGCTTGAGTGAAAAAAAAAAAATCGGAAGGAATTTTTGCACGGTCAACAATCACAAAGAAGAATAAAATTTGACCTCTAAGTCCACTTTATTATTACTTCAGACAACATCTAAGAAACATGTAAAAATCATTTCATTACCCCCAATGAAAGTGATGTTTGAAAACTGCTATCAGAGTCAGTGATAAATTTTAAAAATGGAACTGCGCTATAACAACAACATTATAGATATAGTCTAAGTATTATGATTCAAAGTGATTCATTTCTCTCTTCTGGCACATGAAAAAGAAGTTCACTATGCACATAAAGAAGGAAAAAAAGAGGAATAAATGCACAACTAGAGACAGTATTTAGTGAGGTAGAATACTACTCAAAGAGAGCGTATCAGCTGTGGGTGCTGTGAATCAGCTGTTTACAGTAATGGCTACTTAAAGGACATGGTGTAGAGTCTGGTGAAACTGCGCTTTGTCTACTGGTGATTTGTTGTCAAACACACCCAGAATAGATTTATTTTACTACTGCAATCAGTTATTCGCAGTTTGGAAGCATTTATATCGGCCAAAAGCGAAAAACAGTTTAAAAATAAGGGCCTTGTCCGACAGCTGTTTTTATCGATCGCCAAGGATCGAAAATCAAAGGATGTACGAGGGCTGTCCCATGGGAAAGCTAAAAAGGGCTGTATCTTTGAAACTATTTAATGCACTGTAAATGCACACTTGTAGATCAACCATTTCGGGAATTCCCCACAAAGCACCATGAGCACCGTTCAATACAAACGTATTTGACAGCTCAACAAAAATGGTCACCTCTTTAGAAAAGTGGTCAAAGATAGAGATGAGAAGTGTCATTCATTTTCTTCATGCAAAGGGGCTGAAACCTAATGAAATCCACACAGAAATTAAAGCAGTTTATGGTGAGAAATCTTGGGAAAGTCACAGGTATATGAGTGGTGTAAGTTGTTCAAAGCTGGGCATACAGTTGTCGAAGAGCTCATTCAAAGTGACAGACGGCTCAAAATTCATGTAATATCGGGATCGTTAGACATTTCCAAATCATCGGCCCATAGAATCGTTTTTGATGAGTTGGGCTACCGCAAAGTGTCTGCTCAATGGGTTCCAAAACAGCTGATTGATTATCACAAGACGCAGAGAGTTGATGTCTGCGAGACTTTATTGACACGGTGCAGAAGACTTCTTGGGACGTATAATTACAGGTGACAAGACATGGTTGCATCATTCAACACCGGAGACAAAACAAGATTCCATGACTTGGAAACACCCCTCTTCACCACCACCGAAAAAGTTTTAAGATTATGCCGTCTGCAAAGAAGTTCATGGCCACGGTTTTCTGGGATGCTCAGAGTATTTTGCTTCTCGATATTTTGGATCCAGAACAGACCATCAATGCCAACAGTTATTGTGAGACTCTTGATAAACTGAGAGAGGCTATACGCCGCAAAAGACCTGGACAATTGACCAGCGGTGTGATTCTGCAACATGACAAGGCCCCCGTCATACCGCAAACATCACCAAAGACTGGGTCCAAAGGTATGGCTGGGAAGTTTTACCCCACCCAGCTCACAGTCCTGATCTAGCCCCCTCTGATTACCACCTTTTCCTTGAAGTGTCATCTGGCTGGACAGAGGTTCACGTACAACGAAGACCTCATTGAAGCTGTGCAGGACTGGTTGAAATCTCTTGACATAACTTCTTTCAAGGAGGGTGTCTTCTCCCTGATCCAGCGATGGGAAAAATGTATCAATCATAATGATGATTATGTCGAAAAATAAAGCATAATTCAAGGTACTTTGTGTGAAAGTTAGGTCAAAATAAAGCTAAAACCTTTGATATTATAGCCCTTTTCTGGTTTCCCGTGGGACAGCCCTCATAAATGTTCAAAGTTTCTTTCTTGATACTGCAGTTGGAAGCAATACACTGCATATAGGAGCACTGAATCTGTGAGATAGTGTCTAGGATTTCAGTTTATTAGCAAAAAAAAACTAGCCATACTTGTGAATAGCTCATAGGTGAAATGATGGTGAGGTTTGAACAGTTTACAAAAACATTTAGGATTAGGTAAATTGTGTTAGATAAATACAATAAGATATTGGTAATCTCAGATTCATAGATTGTATAGATGCTACTCCTCCATTGCATAGGGAGTCATTTATTGTCAGGCATCTTCTTTCAGTTGCTTATAGTTAAGCTGGGATGATATTTTAGCTAAGTATTTTAATTTTTCAGTGTGTGATGCCCTACTTTGTTGTGAGCAAGCTAAGCAAGTTCCGCAAGCCAACCATGTTTGTGCCATCCCCTGCCACCTTTGTGAAGAACGCACTCAACACATTGGGTATTCAGTCTACAACCACTGGCTTCTGGGCTCATGAAATCCAGGTAGAATGCACAATGTGGCTTTATCTTTGTCATGCACTGGTCTGTTTGACCAGTGTGACCAGTTTGACCACATGTTTGACAACTTCAGTAGAACCTGGCAATCGGATCTCATGTACTAAAATTCCTTTCCTGTTCATTGAAAGGCTGCGATCTCTTGCTCTATTTTTCTAAGAAGCACATAGACAGATACAGATATTTTCTATCCATTGCTGGTGCAGTTCAGGCTTTGTATATTTTGAAGGATAATACTCAGATAGGTACAGATGAACATCTCTAAGCTTTATGGTTAGACAGGTACATAGTTCGCACACGCAAGCCACTTCGATGCCACAAGTTGGTTCAAAGTGTCTTGATAAAGAAAAAATATCTTTGTTATTAGAGCAGTCTTTGGCTGAAGAATGAAGTAGATTTAGACAGGACAGACTTGTGAGAATATGTATTCCATGATGTATTTTCCATAATCTTGATCATGACTATTGGCAACCTTTTCTACCAGTTGGTGTCGCGCAAAGCACGTTTGATGGCCATGACTTACATTTGTGATTCAGTGGATCACTGGTTCGATCATATAAATATGAAAAGGAAACGTTTAATTTTTCCTCTCTGTTATTAGGTTTCAATGTTGTAGAATAATAGAACACTAGAATAAACATCACCCGGACGTAAGATTATGGGAAATAACTCTTGAAAACAAGAGTTTTGCGCCCTTATATGTTCACGAAGTATGAAGTAGTGAGGGTTCCAAGCGCATTAGCGAGACTGACAAACTTGACCCGTGGACCTGTTTACCCATTTTACACACCAGTTACTCGCTTCGCTTACTGCATAAAGTTAACATCTTTGGAATACTCAATGTTTTCCTCTCAATTCATGTAACAGTTCGCCCAAAGTGATGGCATATCAAAGTTTTTGAGGTGGATTTTTTTTTTTTTTGGTCATCTACATTCGATTCATGAGGATGGGGGGGGAGGGGGGGTGAAAAACAGGCATGATGAAATATGGAACCTGTGTGGCTTTATAACCCTTTCCACAAAGACACTATCTCTTGACTTCAATTCAGTGAAAGTCAAACAAAAAATATGGCCAAAAAGTGTCTATTGATAGGTACACTCTCAGACTTTATTGAGAACATATATTCACTGTGAAGAATAATAACAGGACAGAGGCAGGCTTATGTGAAATGCTGAGATCCAGTGATCCTTGTTAAATGCTGAACTCGGACTTTACTGAACTCTTGTTTGCTGTATGTTTAAAAACTTGAAAATGCTAAGACTGGGACAAACCAGGAGTCTAGACCAGTCTAGTTTAATCACAGAAACTGTAACATGAAGAAACTGAAAATCTTTGCAAAACTCTAATGCCTGATGGCAAAATTTCGTCTCTGAAGTAGTTCACGGAATTGTGAAACTGTGACACACTGACAAATTTTTCAACACAGTACAACCAGTTTTTGTAAATTGTTGAAAGGCATAATCCTTTGAAAAAAAAAAAGAAAGTTAAATCAGTAGTTTGTGAAACTTGAAAATGGCAACATTCTGACACACTGATGAAAAGTTAATTAAAGTTCAACCAGAGTTTTCATAAATTGTTTACATTCAAAATTCTAAGAGAAAAAAGTGTAAACCGTGAAATATTATAGTTTACAGAATCTCTGATGCTTGAAATCAGCAGTGATAAAAGGCCATTTGCGACTTACTTAGATCAGTATCACAATTCTATGAACTATAAAGTGTACAGGTCTAGATTTACCAGAAATTTTTCATTATGAAATCCTACAATATTTCAGAATCAAACTTAGCGGTTTTCATAATGAAGTATGCGTGTAATGTTCATCATATTAAAAAGTAAACAAAGATTTCTGAGTTGAATACCTAATCTAGCTTAGTGCTTGCAATATCATCTATCAAGCCTGAAGACAACTCATTTTCAGTGCCATGTTAGGTTTCAAACTTGCTTGACATTATCACTGGTAGACCGGGAACATAAGAAGTTTTAGATTGATGCAGTTTAGTTAATCATTCCAGTCCTGGGACACACAACACACAGCATAAACAAACATAATCCAAAACATGCAGAGCAATGTATTCCAGCTTCAGAATAGGGATTCTGGGCAGCTAGGACTGTGCTCCATGATTATATCGGGACTTTGCATACGAATTGCAGATAAAAAGCACTATTTTCTCTCAACACAATAAAAAACAGATGTGCAAATACACGGTTGTTAAGGGCAATGCAGGAAGGCGTTCTGGCATGACTGGCTCGGGCAACTTTATCAGGGAGGTTACTTTTTCAAACCCCTCACCAGTTTTGTGACTAATTCATATCTGTGTGTGTCTGCATCGTATCATGCTGCTACACTGCTAGTGCTAGTTCTAGGCGTTTGTAGGTCCAAATTTCATGCAGAGATAATACTCAGCATTATTGTTCACAATTTTCCTGATATCAGTTCCATTGTTAAAGAGAGGAGAGCCTATGAAGACATCAAACGTTTAAGTGCATGCATGACATGACAGGCAAGTCAAACTTACATGTTTACCATTCTAGCTGTGTGCACTGGGACAATGACTTCAGGCCTCTATCACAAATACAGAGTACAACTGTAACTCTGTCATACTTTCCAGACATTATGCCGAAAGACACAATGCCGAATGGACACTGTGCCGAACGGAGACTATGCCCTGCATTCATTTCTTTGGATATTTTGGGGG
>JAWQUT010000287.1:80849-105709 GCA_033807755.1 Ellobium chinense | reverse complement strand
GGGGGGTAATATCTTTGAAATCTTTATTCAGTTCATATCAGAAAAGACTGAAATAGATATACGAGGAAACGAGAGAATGAATGGTATACACAATGTAGGCAGACATGTAGCAAGACTGGAAACAAATTGTGAGACATTCAGAAAGCATTGAATTGATGCCAAACTTGAGATTGTGAGCAAGGGCATGCAAGTACCCAGGAGGATCCATTTCTCCTGTTCTCGAGACAATATTCTTTATACTGCTGTTGATGGCATCATATGTCTTTTTTTGTTACCTTTGTTGCTATTCCAGCTTAAGCCTGCTCAATGAGGAGTTCATTTGTTCTTTTCTTGTTTTTTCCGCCAGCCTGGAGATACAGGGTAGGTGATGGCCACACGGATATCAAATACCTGGTGCCAGCCCTCAATTGAGTTGTTCATGCAGGGCTTATCATCATGTACCCTATCCGACATGTTCCACATTTCTATGGGAAAGGCCGGTCGTCGGCGGTGTCCTTGCTGTACAACGCCAAGTCATGTGGACTTGAAGTAGGCAAAAAACTCTCCCAAAAGAGCATCCCTATCCTCGTCTAGGGAGTGGAGCAGTAGCTGGAAGGTCTCGGGGACTTTCTCAGGAATGACAAAGGTTAATGACCGAACCATCTTCAATAAAAGTGAATGTTCACTGCTTTGTCTGTACCACGCAGACAGTCCTAACTCTTGTATCTTCCGCCAGAGGCATCAGCCCGGATGAAAAAAAGCACCCTTTAATAGTGGTGTTCGGGAAGTTATGACTGAAGGCATTGATGGCAGCATGTTCAAAATCAATCAAAACTAACACTGGCTCTACTCGGAGCTGTTCTTTTAAATGCTGGATTATCTTATTATACCTTTCCTCTGATTTACCCTTTGATATGACATACACCAAAGGCACCATTCTGCTCTGATCCAGCAGCGCATGGATGGTGTAGAGTTGATAACCTTAAGGTATAGAGTCAAATGTGCCATCAGCAAATCAGTGAGCTTTGTTTGCCAACAGATCCAAATTAGTCTCAGTAGTTAGTATCAGGAAGTCATCATTTTGGTAAATGAGTCCCCTAGGGTTGTGTGCCTTTGTTCATCCGCTGTATCGTCACTATCTGGCGCCCTTCTTTTGTGACGAACCATTCTGAGCAATGATTCTTTGCTTGGTAACCTCCTGGCAGCTGCAAGAGGGAAAGTAGATATCACAGTCTGGACCACGCTTGAGGTAGCCTCATCTGAAACATCAGCCCGAGCCTTGATGTTATGAACTGCTTTCATCGCGACAGTTTTTGCCTCATCAAGAGGATGGCAGTGCTCTGGAACGATATCAGTGATAATGTCATTGACTTTCTTAAGTCGAGCATTACAAGTCTTACGGCGACAGCATCTCCAGTATGTTCCCATCATAGTAGTTTTGTCGATGACATAGGCATGGCTCACTCAACAACAACACAAACAGAAGTCTTACAAACACTATCAATCAGTTACTTAATATCTTTGCCGCCCAACTCACCCTACAGTGGATAACAGGACATAACAAAATAGCAGGCAACAAACGAGCAAACTTCCTGTCCAAAAAAGGATCAGCTTGTCAACAACTAACCAGACCAGTATCACAACAAAGCAGATTATCAAATCTAATATTAAGGAGGAATGGATGAGTGAATGGGCATTGGGCAAAACAGGCAGATCTGTATTTCCTTTCATGACAAGCCCAAATCCCAGTTTCTTTTCATGACAAGCCCAAACCCCAGTTTCCTTTCATGACAAGCCCAAACCCAAGGACTCAGTTAATTTCCTCAAAAGGAGAGACCAGGTTATAATTGTCTTCCGTGTGCGCACACATCACACCATACACAATGCACAACTGAACCGAATCCAGCCGCAGATTGCTTCCCTTTGCCCTCTTTGTGACTGTCCAGATGAAACGGTGAAACATTTTCTTTTCAACTGCCCCTCTCTAAATGATCTGCAACAGATCAGCCCAGACCTTGAGAACATCCTATACTCAGACCACAAACAGCTGGAAAAAACCTGCACATACTACACTGCCGAAGGGTTCAAGCCCAGATGACTACTGGATCGGGAAATTAAGAGTAAAGTATTCAGGTTCTGGATCTAGACTGTAAACCTACATCTATATAGTCTGTAAGCACCGAGACAAGAAATGATGCAAGCCTTAGCTAACATGCATGACATCATTCCAAGCCGGTGAATGAAAAAGGGAAATCATTCATCTGAATTCTTTCATTACTTCATTTCTCCTTTATAGGCATTTAGATTTGTGTCTCTACATGTATGAAAATTCTAATGGTGTTTGCAGATGCTGCTGAGGCTCAGTCTGAGTACAGGTGCTGATTTTTGCTCACAGGACAGTAGGAGGAGCTGCCAGCGAGTTAACTTATGTAGTCAAAATCTAAAATGACTACTTGGCTAGCTAAGCTGGGCTGTACATGGGGCTCAGTCTGGGTGCAATGCCAAGAGACGTGTGCAGTGTTTTCAGCTTAGTCTGTTACAAGGTTACAAATTCATAATGAATCAGCACTGTAATCACTGGCATTTCTTACTTCAGTGCTTTTTGGTAGTCTAACTGTTTTTAAAATTTTTTTTTTATGAGGATTCACTTTCCAACCGGCAATCAGAGACTATTTGACTATCATTACACTACACTGCTGTAAATGTAAAGGCAGGTGCCACATCCACAAGGCGTGTTAACAGTTGTCAGATCTATTAATTAATGCAAAAAAAAAAAGAAGAAAAACAGAATGTTAAGTGTAGTGCAACTCAAACAGGCTTGTGTCGGCGAAGCCAAGTCAGTGAGTGTTTAGTGGAGGGTATTAAAATAATCAGGCAAAAGAACATCGCGTAAATTGTGTATTTGAGTGATGTTATTGTCTTGGAATTTAGCAAGGAATTGGATGTTGGAACATGGGATGTTTTGTCATTAAGTCAAATTTATTGTGGTTTTTCATCCAGATTTAGATTGTTTGTTCTAAGTTCTGCTTTTTGAGATGGGGGATTTCAGATTTTTCTCTTATTTTACAGCGTGGCATTTTGTATGTGATTCCTATTCACTTTATAACCATATGATTGGTTTGTTTTTGTTTTGTTTCTCTTCTCAGGACTTCTATATGCAGTTCATTCCAGTGTCGATGGCCACGAATTTCCTATTACAGGCAAGGAACAAAGCTCTGAAGAAGAAAAGTGCAGTCAATAAGGATCAGTAAATTGTATTTATGCATTATCATGCTGGCTGATGTGTATACGAAAATGATAGAGATTGCTGATGTGTAATAATTGCACAGAATGTTCTTGTGAAATATACCACTAAAAAAAAAGTCAAGGATCATTTAGCTACATACTTCTGAGAAATATGACACAAACATGCCTTTGTTGATGAGTTGGAATTATAATTTATTCATCATTTTGTCATTTTCAATCAGTTTTACTGAAAACAGTCCATAGGCCTACAGTCATGCCTTATTAAAATGAATATTTAGGTTCCCATGTTTCTTTTTTATCATCAAATTTTACAGTATTGAGACAAGTAAGGGGGCAAGAAAATTTAGGAAAGAAATATGGAAGTACTGTTTATTCACATGATAACCAGGCACTTTGGAAGCAATATATGGATGGAATTCTTAGCTAATGAATTAATCTGGGAATGTGTTGGAGAGTAGCAGGACACTGAGGACACTGAACAAAGAAGACATACAAAGGGAGGTCAAGGAGAGTCAGATCTATCCTTTCAGGCTTCAAAGGATCATGGATGTAACAGGATCTTGCTTACAGAAGCATGATTTTAAATCCATTTCTTTACCCTTGAAAATAAAAATTATTCTCTTCAATTAGCAATAAAACTAGCAAATCTCACTTAGAACAGGAATTATGACTCACTTGCACTTGCTCAGAAGAAAACACAGAAAAGAAAAGTCAGTATAATCTGCAAGAAATGAACTTCTACCAAGGTCCAGACTATTTCTTCTTGTTTTTATATGTGTGAAAACAATTAACGCACTTAAACTGACAGCAGGTTTTGTGGGACATGCAGCTTCTTGTAGCATTATCATGTGCATTCATGCCAACAGGACTGCTAATAAAATGCTAAGTGTCAGTACAGTGGACAGCAAGTGGTGAGCTTGCTTGATGTGAATTTTTGGGTGAAGTGAACCAGTGCTGAGGTCTGGACCTATTTCTTCCTCAGTTTATAGGGATGAAATCAGCTGCCTTACTCAGGCTTTTATTTAAAGTGAACTCTGAACCACAGGACTGTGCTCTGCTGGTAACTGTCGTACTGATGAAGACTGGAGTCAGTACCGAGAAGGATAGCCATCCTACTTCCGCTTTCAAAGCATTAGACAAGAATGTGAAGAATACATCCATGTGAACTTGACTGGAATAACCAGGCTCAGAGGCACAGCTTCAAGGATAATCAGAATATCTAATTGCTTTTTGTTCATGGTGAACAGTGTGCAAAAACAAGACCAGCATTACAATGGAATCATGAAGCATGCTGCATGCCACACATTCATCGATTTATAAACTCTGGAGCCAGAAAATTCAGGCTTCAAATCTAGTTGGCATCTCTGAACATGGTTGCAGTAAGATTCATTACTGTGATCCCAATTCCATCCTTGGTAAACAACATGTTGCTCCCAAGTAAAACAAAAAAGATGACATAATGTTGTGAGTGGTTCAAAAGGTGGCAAGAAGTGTTACGAGGTTAGTCAGTTTATCTCATGCATCATGGATGTACCCCCACGCTACTCCCAGACAGGGCAGCACACAATCAATGCCCCAACAAGCCCTACAACTCCCTTCCTCCCCTTTTCTTTAAACACAAAGGATCCTTATGCTGAAAAACTAACAGTAGTGATTGCAACAGTGATACACTTTTTCCTTGTGGCCTTCTATTTATATTGAATCCATGATAATGTATTTTGAGGCTTCCCCTTTCAGTATGGATCAGCAGCTGATACCACAGCAAATAAAAAGGTGGAAAACCTTTTATTAAAAAAACGTACTCTGTCAGGTTAATGTCACGGGCTACAGCATCACTACCAAGGTCCTCAGTGGGGGAAACTTTCCATATATTATTGGCAATAATAGTAGAAAACATTCCGGTAAGACAGCGTTCTGTAAACGAAAAATATTCTTTATGTTATGGAGGACTTGAGCAAATTCCAAGAAAAGAAGTACGGATAGTGTACTCACAGTTTTTCATTGGTTACAGATGACATTATTGTCATATTGATTCTGCTCTTTAGAGGTTGGGGAAAACAACTACGTGATCAGATAGCGATGCTTCTGTCGTAATGGATTCTAAATGTATTTCCCTTAGGCCTTATTGGATCAGGGACTCATCTCGACTGATGCCCGTATCTTGATGGGCTTTACAGTCAGAGACTCACCTCAACTGATGCTTCTGTCTTGATGGATTTAGAGTTAGGAAGTTCTGTCAACAGATATTAGCATTAGGGACATGCCTCAAATGACACCCCTTCAGATTTATCTCATTTGACAGCATTAAGGTTAGGAGTGGGTTGGAATTGGGGATAGGATATTGATAGGAGATAAGGTTACAATTGTGTTAGTAGGCATGGGTTCTGATTAGGGGTGCTAGTCTCACCTAGAATTCCTTCCACTCATTGTGATAGAAAATGCATAATTTGGTAGTCAGTATGTTGTCTATCAAAGATGACTTCTCAAGTAGACCTTGTGTTCACTATAGGTGCAAATTGGTATCTTTCTTTTCTTTGTTTTTTGGTCTGTGTTATCAAAAGGGGATGTTTCCCTACCACTTGAGACATGGGAGTTTGAAGTACTGTAATTAATGGAATGGGATAAGCACACTATATGATAAACAGACAAACCACACTCAGTTATGACGGTTTAAGTGTTTGTTCATTGTTGTCATTCAGTGCCTTCTACTTGGTTTGTTTTGTCCCATATAATATGTGAGGCGGCCTGAAGAAACCGGTCACATGTCGCTGAGTCATATTTCGAGATACAGGGCAAAATAGGTCAAAATCTGAATTTGGGTCAAAGTTGAGTTATTGACACAGATATCTTCCTAAGCCATTTCTAAGCATTGTCTGAAAAGGATTTAGCAATTTGAGCATCATAAGTATTTTAAAATATTTATTTTTCAGACCCTATGGCGTTGCGTTTTTCCGAAAAATCACCGAAAGTCAGTCGCTCAGACATGGCACTTTGCGGAAGTTTTTTAGCATATAATTATTGTACTAAACCCTACCTTGCCGTATATGGATGTTTTCGTTATTTTCCGCTCTTTTCCGTCGTACCGAGTGCGCATGAATACAAAACGTCACCATCGGGTCAAAAGAAGTGTGCATGTTTGTAAACAAAGTACCTTTGACTCGTCTCTGCAGTCCACTGAATATCATCATTTTCTGCGCAACCTGACTGTTTCTTGTGACTTTAATTGTTGCAATTTGTGGGTGAACCACTTTTTTCAAATAAAGACTGAATATTTCTGGTGTTATACAAGTTTTGGGACTGTTTTACTAATCTTTTTCGAGACAACCCCTGCTTACTAATGTAAACCATAATAAGTAGGTCAACTTCAACCAAGCTCAGGGACGACCGAGACCTTCGACCTTCACCTCACGAGAGCCCACATGTGCCCCCAATATGCAACTGCTGGTTGTTAGATGGCAAGCCCTGTTACACTCGGTTCAGTGCCCAGGAACTACAAGATGTGTGGTCATACTTTTGACTATATATTTTGTCTATTGTGGAAGAAAATGATGCTATTAAAATGTGAAAACTTTGAACGCGTTTTGATATAACTTCATCACTAATTAAGGTATCTTAAAAATTTAAACTGTTTTATGTTCAGAAATGGCTGCTGCAACTGAAAATGGTGGTATCTCAAATTTGACAAATTTCACTATGTGCTTGGTTTTCTCAGGCAGCCTCACATATCATATAGGAGGACTCCCCTTTTAAAACCCTGTACTGCATGAATTATTAGATAGTCAAAAATTCAAAAGGACAAATTATGAACCTCACAAGAGCTGAAGAAGACAATTCTGAAGTTTTTTTTTCATTTTGCCTTTTCATGTAGGTGAGATGGGTATACAGCCTACACTATGCAGTAGGGGTAACTGCTACCACTATATGGTTAGATATGCTTCGCTCTGGGCATACCTATTCCCCCAGTATAACTTCAGTCAAAGTTCACAATAACTTAAAGTAGGACACGCACATCAAAAATAATTTTCCGTTTTTCAATACTTTTTCTCTCTGAAAATTATCTTTGGTGCCCACCGAGTCAGTTTTGCGAAGAAAGAACAGCGTTCTGTTACCGTGCGCATATGTCATATGACGCAATAAGGAGAGCTAGAGTTACCGGGTTTGGCCCTTGCGTCCAGAATTATTCCCCTTCCCTGATCAGCAGAAGCCTGTGGCAAAAACGCTGACGTCACTTACGTTCCAGGGGCTACAGACACCTCTACCTGACAATGTATTATTCAGCTTTTAATTAAGGTTCTGGTATTCCAAATTCAAACGTAAAGTTTGATAGTGTAAGCCAGAAATAGTATTCTGCATTTTTATTGCCTCAGCATGATTTTGTTTGGCATATCTACTGTTCACAGAGGAATTAAAACATTCATACTAACATGCTATCACCCGTCCGCACAGCACTGGCTAGACAGCCTGGCCATGTGGCGAGAACGTATTTGACGTAAGCTTATGGCCGCCACGCGCGCAGTGGTTGTAACAATTCAGACTTTGGATAATGTAACCCTGTGGGTTGTCTAGGGCCAGCAGAGGCATTATATCATTATGACAGACACTTGAAAGACTGTTTTATTGGAATAATAGGGTATCGTATGATTTAATATGGTCTGTGGGATGGTGCAGTCTTCCTTTAAGATGACATATTTATTAAAAAACTTCTGTCAGCATATTTGTGGGAGACAAAGTCATAAAAACTGGTTTACAAGAAACTGAACACATTGATAGCAGGCATCGCCTAAAACATTATAATACAGTACTACATATAAAAGGACAAAAAAATGCATTCGTCTCTGAAAAAGCTGAAAGCAGTTCTGCCCTCCAAAGGCAAACAGACGTTTTTGCAGTTCTCCTGCATTTTAAGGCTCCTATTTGTTTTGGCCCACCTGGACGTATTGTACGTTTTGACAGAGGCAGAAATGCGACACTAACAGTCTGACTTTTTGACAGTAAATATCGTTTCCAATATTTCCAAAATGTTTCTATAAGGGCAAAACATCGTAACAGTGATCTACTAAGCAGTCCGGCATAGCAACGCAGTTACATAGGTTTGCCTTTGGAGGGCAGAGTTGCTGGCTGGAGTGAAGCACAAATTCACATTGCACTTCTTGCACTTCATGCATGGTGTGCTCTTAACAACTGGGCTGCTTGCACATGCCCTTCTTGTCTTCAAAGAAAGGAAAATGTCCCACATTGTCAGTTTGAAGAGTTTGCCGGGGAACAGCTGCCATGGGACCTTTACTGGACTTTGCTTGGAGCTGAGTCTCCATTGCTAGAGATGGCCGGCCATTTTGCTGGTTCCATTGCCAGCCATCTTCCCCTGCTGAATCAGGACCTCAGCGATACTGAGTTTGAAATACAGCAGGGATAGCTGTTCTTTCTGGGGAGCTTCAGAGCCACTGCTTCTCTCCCGCATAGCAACCAAGATTGTACCACTGTGGTGTCAAGCATGTGGAAAATACACATGTACCTTTTTTTTGACCCGATGGAAACCATCATTTTGCAACTGTATAGGATTATACAGTGCAGGAAGGGAGTCCAGCAGTTCCACACCACCCATGAGCTGACTGTAGATGGTGACAAATGCAGGTCTTTCAACATCTACATGGCTGTAGCTTGGCTTGTCCTAACGTTGCACTGCTGACACAGGCTGAATGGCAGCATATGTTGAAAGGAGGGTGAGAGCTTTGTTGTCAAGCCATTTGATAGGATACAATGCAACATCGTCATGAGTGCCTGACCTCAGGGATGAAGCACCTCTCCCATTGGCTTTCATCTCCCTGTCTCATAGTAGATTGCATCCCAACATACAGTTGACTCCAACAGTGCCCACTGCTGCAATCTGCTGCTTCCAGAGTGTAGTCATAAAAGGGATCCTCGTAAACCAGTTGTCAAAGTACAACTTGTGCCTCTTGCCATGAGGAATGACTTCTAGCAGTCGCAGGAGGCTTTGAGGTCTGGCTGATTTGGGACATGATGGATAGTGCCAGTATAAAATTGAAAATTGTGAATCATGCTATCAACACTGGACAAAATGTACAATTGTATCCCCACTTCTTTGGTTTCTTTGGATTATATGTGCACATTGATAATATTTCTTAGAATGGGATGATTTTCTGATCCAGTAGGGGCCTCACCTTGTGGAGTTTGCCCACATTTGCTTCTGGTATTTTGTCATTGACATGTAAATTTGCATTGATTTCTTCAAGTCATTGTGTCTGCCACTTAACTGTAGCGGAAGTTTCTGCTCCAGCACTATCATAAGTTTGGAGCCTTCATGCAGCTCATAGTGAAGACAACCCCAAAGAATGGCTGTAACTCTTGGATTGTCAGATTGAGCTGTTTGGTGAGGTTTTTTTGAATAGCATACAGATTAGACTGGTAGGTCAGATTGGTTAGCAGGACATCATCAAAAAATTCCCTGACGCAGCACTGAGATTTCACCATGCTGTATACCAGTAAAATAGGGAATGGTAGTGCACACTCACATCATATCATCCTCATAACTCCTTGGCTAGATGTAGACGGAACATATAGGTCAGTGTCATTTTCATCAGATTATATGCTGAGAACGAAGGGATAAAAAATGCTGATATGAGAAAACCCTCACTGTTTGCAAATGTAGTTCTAAACTCGGCCATTGTGCAACTCTGGTGTGATTGTATTAGCTGTAATTATTTTATATACAGTGCAAAGAAAATTATTAGACTCATTTACAATCACACTCTTTACGCATTTATGACTGTGCATCTTTTTTGGTGCGGTTAAGATTAGAATTGAGCATAAAGAACAACACAGCAGACAATGGGACAGTTAAAAGTATTTTTTGCTGTACAAAAATACACGATCTAGAGTGTCTTCTTTTTTTTTTTTTGGGTGAGGAGAATGGAACAGTTGTCAAAATTATGTCTTCTCTGATGGCATGCCTGTGTGTGGAGAAGTGCATGTGTGAGTGAATGTGTGTGTAAGAAGAGAGATTGAATGCAGAAGATAAGAATAAAAATAATGAAGGTTTTGCTGTCATTGTCCTGCAATTTGTGCAATTCCACTGTAAAATATTTACCTGAGCTTTTGCAGAAATCCACCGTAGGATTAAATCCAGCTTACCGTTCTTCCTCCCATCTCACACACAGACACAGAGCATGCGCCTTTGTCATACTGAAAGTGAACAAAGCGAAAAGTATTTATTTTTTAATTGGGAACAAGAATGTTGCAAGCCTAGGTTGGGCGAGAAGGATTACAGTAATAAATATGTTGTGGAGATTGTGATTCACTTTAAGTAAAAGTCTGATCGAGACTGTTGGTCTTCTCATGACAAAAAACAAAAATAGGTCTGGACTCAGTGCAGGTTCATTTTAACTTTAACCAAAGCTCACATCATGCTAGTTCACTTGCAGACTCCACAGCAGAACTTGAATCATAGTCCAAACAGAATTTTTATATATGTTAGAAATGCGTTGTCTGAAACTTGTTAGTAAGTCATGTAAGTTTATGAAATCTCCGAAACTTGGCAGGACAGCAACACCGGTTCAGCACAGGTTCTTGCAAAGAATCTTTTGATCATGACATATAGTTTACAAAATCTCTGAAACTTGAAGGTGGCACTATTCTGACTCCCTGATAAATTGTAATTTTCAACCTGACCTGTTTTCATTTGGTACATAGATACAGAATTATGACTGAGTATAGGGAAGGAAACACAAATTTTAATCCATTACATCTTGCTCATGACAAAAAATATGTCAGGTCAGCCTGACTGTTTGTATAATTTGCTTTCTTATTGTGTATTGTTCAGCTCACAGGCAGTCACAACGCTTTCAAAGAGAGAGAATCATTTTTGAATATTATGATGTTGTGTGTTAATTCAGAAAAATGTCTTCTATTTCTTTATAGTCGGTCCAACAGTATAGTTTTTGGGGTTTTATTTTTTTTGGAATATCACCGGAATGCCTCAATGAATCTTAATCAAATTTTACAAAGCCTCCTCTTTCAATTTGCCTGAACTAAACTTATTTTTTTAACACTGATGGAGTTTGAAATAAAAAAAAAAAAATTCTTCATGAAGTTTTATAAAAATCTAAAAAACAACAAAGTGGTCAGCATAACAGCTTCAAGGAGTGTGGTGTGCGGACACAAAGCTTTCAGATGTTAACATGCTTGTTTGGATAAATGCATTGCATGTTTTAAGTGAGGTATTATACTCAAAGCCTTTAACAAATGACTGATCAATGAGTAGACCAGTCGACCAAAAATAATAATTTGTGATCATGCGTGGGTCCAAAACGTGAAGACTCTAGTTTTGAGCTTGCTGTCTGTGCTATTTGAGTGCTCTGCTGGTAGTTTCTGTGACCTCTGGATTGTATTGTCGAGGCATGTCTTTGCACTTTGTTTCTGCTTTCAAAGGAAGTTTCAGGGCACATCTATCAATAGCTGTCAGTGGCATTTATCCAGAATATTTGGATTTGCTTTTATGCGAACTGAGTTCACAACTTCTTGGGAATTCTGTAGACACAAATTTTCTTGATGTGGATATATGCAATGCCTGTTTCAAATGGAGTGATAATGCGTATAACATTGTAACATCAACCGACGGCCGATTGCAATGCAGCAATGTGAACTGCAGTATTTGTTAAAAGTTTAAATCTGTGTTGGTATGGACAACATCACTCCTCAGATAAGTTCTACAGGAATAAGGTGAGACGGGTGTGGGGGAAGCCATGGACTGCGTGGCCATGTTCTCGAATGAAGCAGTCAATCTTAGAACATGTGTATATGTATTATGAATCTATTCACCAAACCAGGCAGGTCAGCTTTGTTTAAATCGTTCGAACAAGATGTAGATTACTCCTGTAGCAAGTTCTTCATACCAGCATTTGTAGTAGATAATGTTGGGATCTTAAAGTATCTCTCAGATGGTAGGAATCATTGTCCATGGTGACCAGGATTTTGAGAGAGGGTAGCAGACTAGCAACTAACTAGTCCACAAATATTTCAGTGTTCATTTCATGAATGGACTGGCTGACAACACAACCTTGTGAGGACCTTCTCACAGACGTCCATAAAACCCATGCTTTCACCACTAGTGAGCCCAATCAATGATTCTTTCGCGGTGCTAACTGAATAACTCGCATATTTCCAACATCTTATAATGTCAAGTTCTTGGACGTTAGTAATTGGTTAAGACCTAAGGCCCTTTTTCTAGTTTTTATATTTAGTGTCTGGCAAAGGAGCAATAGATCTACCGATAATTTATTGGCACACCAAATTCCAGGGATTCTAACAGTAACAGAAACTAATATTAAAATTAGATGTCATGACCAAGAAACAAAGTTATGAATGAGTGGTTAACATATTGCACTTTTGCGACACCATGTCTAGAGATTGTGTGGATTTGCATTATATAACTTAAGATGACTATTCTCGCCTCTGAGTGTGCTGAAAGTGCTCTTGTGCAACCTGCAGCGTTCACTATCAGATCAGAATCGCTCTCAAAGTCCATAGGCCCAGCTATTCAAACTCTTTACATCAACAGTACACAGTTTTTTTTGACAACAAACCATTCTCAACCTTTGCTCTGCCATGTTCAGTGAACAGTTGGGCTCGCCCATGATCACAAATTGTTATTTTCAGTCGACCAGTCTTCTGAGTGGTCAGTATTGTTAAAACCTATGCAGAATAACGCCTCCTTTGAAACATGCATTGCATTTATCCTCAAAAAGCATATTTGTGTCTCCGAAAGTTTTGCGTCCAGGAGTCGATCCTCGAGGCTGTAAATTACCTAATACAAATGTTAACCTTTTTCGTGGCTTTCTGGTTGTTTTTTTTTTATGTAACTTAATGAACACATTTTTTAAAATTTCAAACTCTATCAGTGTCAAAAAAAAAATGGTTTGTAGTTAAGAAAGAAGAGGCTATGCAAAATTCAATTAAGATTGATATTTAAAAAATACAAAAACCGTGTAATGTTTGACGCATTATTGTTTCTTGTGTGTTTATACGCCTTTGGTCGTGATGTGAAGAGCGAAATCGTGTAGAATAATTTAATGATTCAGAGAGGTGGCGGAGAGGGGTGGAGGGGGAGGCAATACCCAGGGACTCGCTGCCCTAGAACTTGGTTTAGGCTTATGAGCTGGGTCAGAGGTAGGGTTCGGGATGAATAAATCCTCTAGACTTTCCTAGAATGTACTGTATCATTATCGGTGAACCGTCTTTTGTCTGTTACTTCCTTTGCTGTAAACATGTCCCTAGCTCAAAACTAAGCATGAGATTGGAGAGTCTCTGGATAATATTAATTATTATTATCCTAAGAGGGGGAGTGGTCTCGTCTCCTAAATTACAATGTCCTGCATGTAGTTTACATTAGATCTAGGTCATGTGACATTATGAATATTCTTGTGTATTTGTCTAATTTTTTTTGTAGCCTAATAAAAATCGGATTTACATTTTTGCATTATATAAATTTTTCCTCTGGTTTGTCTGTGTCGTCTTTTTTTTTTTTGTTTGTTTTTGTTTTAACTTCCTTCACGTCTCTAAACACTGCTACATGTTTATGACATGTTAAGTGAAGGAAAGCAATAGCGTTTAGGCACTGTCCACAATGTCACCGCAGATATCGTTCAGCACTAGCCCCAGTGACTTGAGAAGTAGCGCTTGGCAGCTTAGCTGGTAAAGTCTCGGTGATAAATGACATCGGGAGTATCGCTCAGGAGCTGTCACCAGCGACAATAAGCGTAGCAAATAAAAAAGCTCTTCTGTACGATCAGATTGCTTTCGTTACATCTTCCTATGATGGGGGTGTTCAGTTCCCGGCGTCACGAAGAATAGGAATGATGTGGTGCTAGCGTGTCGTACGAGGCGACTAAAATTAAATGGCGAAAAAAAACCAACAGGTAGTGACTCCCGACACAGAGTCACCTGGTCCTCCAGGTTGGGGGTTGGGTCACGGGGCTAACAACCCCTCCCTAAAAACAAAACACTGTTACAGAAACACATACAAACGAAAACCTGAATGCTTGGCTGATTGTGGAATTTCTCCAAATGGAGAGCTCATGATGCGTGACAGTCAAATCCGAAAGGAAGCTGTTAGGCGGACGTCTCCACCATCATCCAAGTCTCTCCGGATTGGATCGTGGAACATTAGGACCTTGTATGAGACTGGAAAAACTGCACAGGTTCTTCAAGAGATGCACAGGTACCGTCTCAACATACTAGGAATCAGCGAGACCCACTTGAACCAGTCTGGACAGAAACGAATGAAAGAAGGATAACTTTCTATCTATTCTGGAAGTGACAGAGATGGACCTCATAGAGAAGGAGTAGGAATGTTCATAATATATAGAAAACATTCAGAGGTTGGGAAGCACATGGTCCAAGAATCATCATGGCCTCATTCGGAACAAAGAAAGAAGTCAAGCAAAAGGAAGGTAAGAAGGTCATAAACATGAACATCATACAAGTATACGCCCCAACCAACGATGCTGAAGAGGAGGACAAAGACAACTTTTACAACCGCCTCCAGAGTGTGATAGACAAGCTTCCAAGTAAGGACATCAACATTGTCATGGGAGACATGAATGCCAAGGTAGGCTCTGATAAGTCACTACGAGGAAATCATGGGCAGACAAGGACTAGGAGAAGCAAACGACAACGGGGAAAGGTTTCAGAACTTCTGTGCATTCAACAGCCTAGTCATCGGAGGAACAATCTTCCCACGCAAGAGGATCCACAAAGCAACTTGGGTCTCCCAAGTGAAGGACGGAGAACCAGATAGACGACTTCTGCATTTCTCGAAAGTTTAGACGCTCACTGGAAGACGTCAGAGCTCAGCGAGGAGCAGATCTCGGGTCGGACCACCATCTGATCCTTGGAAAGATGAGGCTGAAACTGAGAAGGTATGCACAAGCCACAACCGGAAGTCGCCAAAAGTACCAAATCAGTGTTCTGAAGGACCCTGTTAAGAAGAAAGACTTTAAACTGGAACCGAAGAACAGATTTCAAGCCCTCCAAGATCTGGAAAAATGTGAGGTAAATGATCACTGGGACAAGATAAAGGAGGCAGTAAATGCAACCTGCCAAAGTACCCTTGGACCAAAGGACAACACCAGGAAGGAATGGATCTCACAGGACTCCCTAGACAAGATCAAGAGAAGAAGAGAGCTGAAAGCGAAAGTCAACGACTGCCGTACCAGAACTGAGAAACTCACTGCACAAGAAGAGTACTCCAGAGCGAACCGGGAGGTATAGAACTCCATCAAGAAGGACAAGAATACCTACCTGGTTGGCCTGGCAGAAAAAGCAGAGAAGGCCGCAGCAGACGGACACTTGAGAATTGTTTACCAGACAACCAAATCTCTTTCAGGGAAATTTAGCAAGCCCACCCTACCAGTGAAGGATAAGGAGGGAAACACCATCTTTGACTCAGCAGGACAACTCAACCGATGGCGGGAACACTTTGACAAACTCCTGAACAGACCACCGCCAGACAATCAGCCAGAAATTCTTCCAGCCAGAAAGGATCAGGATCTCCCAATAAATAAAGAACCACCCACGAGAGAGGAAATAGCGGCAGCTATAAAATCCCTGAAGTCACACAAGGCTGCAGGTCCAGACCATATACCACCGGAAGCCCTTAAAACGGATATGGAGACATCAGTGGAAATGCTGAACGCCCTATTTGAAAAGGTTTGGCAGGAAGAGAAAATACCCACAGAATGGAAGGAAGGACACCTGATCAAGATACCAAAGAAGGGAGACCTCAGCAACTGTAACAACTACCGAGGCATATCACTCCTGTCCATACCAGAAGATCTTTAACAGAATACTCTTGGAGAGAATCAAACTGGCAGCAGACGACAAGCTCAGAGGAAACCAAGCAGGATTTCGCAAGAATCGATCATATGTTGGCCAGATAGCTACCCTGCGCATCATTGTTGAGCAGTCTCTGGAATGGAAATCACCCCTTTTAGTCAACTTCATCGACTTTGAAAAGGCATTCGACAGCGTTGACAGGAAACTCTGTGGAAACTCATGAGACACTACGGAATACCTGACAAACTCGTCAAGCTTGTGAAGGCCACCTACGATGGAACAAGCTGCCAAGTCTTTCATGAAGGACAGCTCTCAGAACCATTCCAGGTACAAACAGGGGTGCTACAAGGATGCCTGCTTTCACCTTTCTTCTTCATCTTAGCAATTGACTGGGTCATGAAGGAAGCCACAAAAGGCACAGGAAATGGAATACAGTGGACACCTTGGCAACAGCTGGACGATTTGGACTTCGCAGATGATCTTGCACTACTGTCACACGCACACTTATTTGTTTGGGTGTGATGTACAAAATCGTGCGCGGTGAGCGAAAGTTTACAAATTTACACAATCCGACACAAATGCAGACATCTTTTGGGTAAATGCAGTCAGACATTTACTGATTTAGTCCGTTTGTATAATGCGTTAAAAAAAAGATGATGTTTTCCAAGTGAATGGATTATTTTAGAAATTTGCACAAGCTTTTAAACCAATTTGTCTTAACAGAAAGTATTTTTGCACATCGTCTATGTCTGTGATAGAGGCGCCGATGATCCTCACTCAAAATTTTCGTTTACTTGAATCGACTTGAATAAACACCACAACCCTTGTCAGAGACACTATTATTGTATTAAAGAACTTGATAGAAGTAAAAGATTATTACGGGTACTGAATCAAGATTTCTCCTACTGCCACCCTTATCAAAAGCGTCAAATCAGAATTTGGCTCCAGTCTAAGAAGAGTGATAGAATCTGAAGGTTTTGGTGAACTTTCGAGTGGTTTTTGCCATTTTTATATCTTTCTTCACTCATCATCATACAAACCACCGTTGATTCTTGACACATCCTCCTCCGATACAAGACCGTTGATTAAAAGTTTCACTAACAATTACAGTAGATGGTTGCCGCCATTCTGCCCAGTTCTCATGATCAGTCTTCGCACTAGATGTTACATGTTGAGCAAAAGTCTCACCGTGACTTGTTTATGCACCACTTGATTTTGTGCAACATACAGTAAATACATGATAACACAAATTCCCGGGCTCCACAGAAATGTGTTCGTGTTTTCAAGAATTTGTGTAAAGAAGAGTACATTGAAAATAAGGGAGATGGTCCAATTGATACCACACGCCAATGGATAAACCGGTCCGAGGCATTCTTTATCGTCCACCTTATATAGAACCGACATAATTATGTAAATACGACCGACACATAAAACTCTAAGAATAGTCCCTTTGCTTTGTGCTGTGATATCTAAAGCAGGTGCCTTTGGAACTGAAGGTATTTTACTGATTACTGACAACACTGGGTGGCCTTTAGTGAGCCACATAGATATAGGCACTGCAAAAGTTATCGAAAGACGACTAATGGATTTATTATCCATCGATACCAGCAACATGTTTTGTGGCATTTTATGCAACAGCATTTATTTAACTAGTCGTTAATTCTTTTTTCCAAGCTGAATTAACAATATCTTTACATATCAGGTCAGCACTTACAGAATTTCAGTCGATAATAAGGCAAATGACACGTGGATCTTTGTCATCATGGATGCACAGAACTTTTTATTGAGCATGTATGTCAAAGGTCATCCTTTTTACATCTGCATAACAATCATTGCCTAGGATGTACTATTTTTATTTATCAGTAATGCTGCTAAACAATAAGTAACCTCAACTAATCCAATTAATGCGTAATTTGGTTGTTGGTCATATCTGGGAGTTTTGATTTTTGTTTCCTTTGAACACTCAACACCATGTTAGCCCATGTGGTATTTTTTCTTTCTTAATATTTCTTTACTGTGTTACACGTTATGCAGTTATGCAAACATATGGCTATAGCAACTTTTCTAGCCTCTAATAAGATTTGATTATACCCGTGTGGGCCTATAAGCAATTAAGTAAGTAGGTTTTAAAGAGAACACCAGTTTTGGTGTCCATCATTTTTGATCAATACACCAACATAGTTCCTGGCATTTTATGCAAGATTAGTCACCAACATACGTTGAATTCACATGCCATGACTGATTATTAGAAACAGATAATTGTATATGTGTTTGTGTTGGTTTGCTGGGTAGACAAATAATAAATACTTCCATTTTTATGGACAGTTCAAAATTTATCAGGGAATGTTACACCGGTTCATGCTTGGACTCCAAGCATTCTTACAGGCGTGAATGTGTTGTTGAATGTATTTCAAGTGTATTATGTGCCTCTGGCAAATCTAGGACCTCTTCTTTAGGTCGAATATGTTGTCCACCTCATACCTCATTACTAGTTATGATTTTAAATGCTTATATATCATCAGACCGTCTTCCTATTATACATTCCTGAACCTATCCTTCAACAAAAAGAAATTATGTCAAAATTTTGGATGAAGAACTTTGAAAATTAGACTCTTGTTACTTTTTATGGTCGACCCTTTGACAATAGCTCTTATCTGTAAAATGGAGTACCGAAAACGTTCGAAGTTCGACATATTGTATTATTTTATAATTTTTCCAAATCCGCAGCTTTTTCAGATTTCTTATTTGTTTGCTGTTACTGGTGCAGCACCCACTCACAATAAACTGAGGTTTGCAGAAAAGCTTTTCCCATTAGCATGCCCGAAAAGAATACTTTTTAACTTTTATCATTCTGAAATTGTGAAGAAAATATTCACAGATGTGCAAAAGGAAAATATCTAGGATAGAACTAAGCCTTCTAATCAACTTTCATCAAATGTTGGCACTATATCACCATTCTCCCAGAATCTCATTCGGAACGTGACGCCATTTAGAAAACAGCGTTTTAAAGTAAATAAATGGAAAAAAAAATATGGGAGTCACATTTTTGCTCATTTGTTAACGACGTATTATTTTTCCGAAAGTTTGAGCAGTCCCGGGTGATTTCCAGCAACAACCAAAAATCAGGAAAAATTTACATTTTGACCTTGAAATGACCTCGCTGGAATCCCTCTTACATAATTTCCAGACTGGCACCAAAGATTGTCTGTTTCCTTTGTCTTCTGAAGAGATTTATATAGTCTAGGTCACAGGTAGCCATCTTTAGCTTTAAAAAAGCCCACGGGAATGTTCTTATCACCGCATTATTCGTCTCACTCAGACGTCTCCCCATTCTCCCCATCCACTCTTAGGACCCAGATTTTCCTTGTCTTTCTATCGCCGTCCTCCCTGTTATACTTCCTTGTTTTATACAGTATATTCACAATACTGTTTTCGCAAATGGTTTTATGTATTTGTTCATTTTTGTTCTATTTGTCATGTTCTATTTCTAAGACTCAACTGGATTTATCATAAGAATTCTTGCCTTCTGAAGTTTGCACTCACATTGTTTTTGTACTATTCAGTTGAGTATTTAGATTATGAAGCAATGCCACTGCATGTGGGAAACTCCCACATTATGCTCCGCTTTTCTTTATAGCAGCCATCTAAGTGTCTCTGTAAGTACCCATCAGATGTTTTATGCTATGCATCGCTATCTGTCATTAGCCACGCCTACCTTCTTTGCACACCAGTCTCTTGAAATTGCTGGATAAAAATCACCTTTCCTTTCCATTTCTCCCAAAGCCTGCGCACTTCACTATCTATCCGCCTACCTAGTGGTGCTCTTCCCTTTGGTGCAGCAGCTTTATCTTCTTGGCCACTGCCATCGACGCCTGCATGAACAGGGTATCCAAGTATTTTTGTTCAGTTACTATTTATTACTATTTTTTAAAGACACACCCAACCACTAGTTGCTTCCTTTACCTTTACCTTAAATCCTTGTAAACAAGGGGGNGGGGGGGGGGGGGGATTGGGGCCCAAAGAAAATGGCGTCGCGCATTCAATTCCAAAATTGTTATATGCCCTCAGATCAGTATTAAAACCTATTTGGATCGAATGAAGTTCCCGTATTTTGGTTGCGGGATGTTATCCGGATGGTAAATATTAGGGTGGTAGAAAAGTGGTCCGATCCTGGATGCCTTTCAAGGCAGAACACTCGAAGCTGGCGGACAGGTGTAGATCTGCTATTGTTAAATCTATGTTTGAGAGTTTGTCGGCGACTTGATGAATGCATGTGCAAGAGTTATCGTTTAAAAGAGTATTGCCGGAATATTCCATGTTTTTCGATAATTTTCCCCGAGGGGTATTTCCAGTTCTGCCTCATATGGAACCCTTGAAATCGTGAGCGTTGAAATCATCTTCCATCGGAATGGCAGCTGACTGACAAGACTGTTGCGATTTGTGTAAAAAAAAAAAAATTAAGCTCCATGAGGGTAGGCAGATTGTGCAAGAAGTCATGAACGTGGCGTGCGATACAAGTCTTACTGCTACTGCTTGTAAGTAAAATTTAAATGTTATTGAACGATGTCAAATGTCTTTTATTGTTTTATCACAATGCATGTGTCGTTACCGAATCCGTCATCGTCATGTCTGTGGCTATGGTAGACGGAGTATTCATAACGGAAATTTCTTTCCGGGGAAGCACTTTGGTTTCTTGATGAAGGCAGGCTACAGCAATCTGATGATCAGGTCATCGCTGCAGCTCTGGCAGCTTGTCTCTGAAGCCTCTATAGTTCGACAGAAGGAGAGCCATTGACGACTTTATATGTTGTAATGGAAGCTGGGAGTCACTGCTGACCTGAGGCGTGTTACTTTCTTGTGAAACTCTCCTCCCCCTCAGAGAAGGAAGAGTTCAATTTTTTGTTTTGCCGCGATGTCTGTGAATCAGGGGAAGAGAATAATGAACATGAAGGGAATGGATTGGAAGAATGAGAGGGAGAGGGAAATTCAGTTTTAGAAGAAGAGGATTGGGAGAGTGGAAGAGAAAGACAAAAAGTGAGAGGAGACTTTTTGTCCCAGTCTAACGGTATCAACACAGACAGGACTGTCTTGCTCTTGCGTTTGTTTGTCTGCATTTCTTATCTGATTGTTTGTCTTAGTGTGACTTTTGACTCACAATTTTTCTTTGGTTTGCTGTGGTGTTCCTGATGTGACTTCCAAGTACAAAGAGCTGTTCCTCAGGACAGCGACCGCTGCATTGACTTGAGCAAATGTTCCGCCGAACTGTGCCTGTGGATCATGTGACATTCTATTCATTTAGGATAATGGATGATGGAGAGTGCACTTGGAACACTTAGGTGTAAGTGCGCACCATAAGGAGCACACACGTGGTTTCAACGACCCGATTTTTTTATCGCTGACTGTTGAAACATCGCATTTATAGTAAGGCACAGAAGGCTTAACCTCTAACTCGGGATGCGATCTTTCAATCTGGCAGGAGGTCATGGAGTCTCGACTGTCAAAATTCATGGAGCAATATTGGTCTGAGTGGTTTTGTACGCACAGTGGAGTTGACAGTAGCATTCTGTTTGACTACCTTTCAAGACGCTTAAGTACGTGTGCGCGCGCGCGCGCACACACACACACACACACACACACACACACACACACACACACACGCACACGCACACACACAGAAAGAGGCATGTTTTGAATCAAGAAGACCTTACTCATCTAGTTTTCACATTTGGTTGCAAGTTTTGGGCTCTTGGGTGATACTCTGTGACGTGCACGATTGGAGGAAAAACTTTTTGAATTTTATGATTGGTCGCAAAACCATTGATTAGCCCTAATGAGCTTTGAGATATTCCAGTAACAACCAAGGAGGCCGTAATACTGACCAGAGGAATTAATAGTGGGCATGCTGATTTGAAGGAAGTTGCAAATGTGAGTGCGAGCATGTGGCTGCATCTGAATGAGTGTAATATGAGGCAGTTTAAGAATTTAGATGGAAGCTAGGTGTCAACTTGTTGGGGGGGGGGNGGGGGGGGGGGGGGGGGGGGGGAGGAGGGGCTTGATACCAGTTCGAAAGCATGTCAACCGATGCCCTCTGGTTGAGTATGCTCTTGCAGGGATTGCTTTCGTTTTCCCAACTTACTGGCTAAGACTGGCTTACTAAGAAGAATTATAACAAATAAACGTGTTGTATGATGCGCCAATATTCATTAAAAGAAAACAAAACTGGGGGTTCATGCTACATACGAGGGATGATATTAAGTTCTTTTCCTACCATTAAAGGGACGTTTAAGAACAGTGACACCTGAAAGTTGCCTTGGTTTTTATGTAGTTACCACCCGTGAAGTCACAAAAAATTCAGCAGTTGGTGACCTTCAAACGTCCTTTACGATAGAAAGACCCTTCCTTATTGTACTATCAGTCTTCAGTTCACTTTCTAATTTATTATGAAACTCAAAACGTTGTCTCTCTAAGTCTTTTTCCAATCTTGGTAATAGTGAGACGAAAAATGAAAAGTTTGAAGGCCCCAGATCTAGAGCATGTGCATGTGTAGCATGTGTCTTAAGGACAGGACAAGTACATTGCAGTGGAGTAGCCATACTCCTTAGGCAAACTTTGCTTGATGTTTTTGTTTTTAGTGTGAAGGCTTTATTCAAGTTTCTAACTTCATTTATCAGCTGTCCAAGTCTGTCCTGTTTGATGCTTTCTTGGTGTTTGCTAGTCCTAGGAGAATGGGACACAAACCTTTTGATATAGCAAATGGGATTATTTAAGAGCAGGAAGTGTTGGCATTGTCTATAGAAATGCTTATGATTCTTTCATGAAACGGACAAATCAAGACTCTGTAAACATTAAGAAGACTCTGTTTCTCGTTTCTGAAAGTGGTTTCAGTCCTAAGCGAATAGGAACTGGTGTTTCATAGATTCTGACATGATTACGAATGGCGAAATACTTGCGGCATCCACAATTTCAATTACTGGCTATCATCAGTTGCGATACTGTAAATGCAGATTGGGAACGGGTCCGATCAGTATCCACTGAAGCTGCACCTGTATCCAGGGATTTGCTCTTGTGGTGCGTGCAGACTGCGTGCTGGCCCATCAAAGATGATGGAGACCAAGACGCTGAGAACAGCGGGGGACTGACTTTTCTTTTAGCACACCCTCAAAGAAACACGAGAGTGACTGTTGAGTGGAAAACATCTCTTTACTGACAATCTTTGGAGTTTGCGCCAGCAAAAAAAGTTTAGGAATAATAGTCAACTTCTCTCAGATAGATCCATCAACATCTTGCTTGAAAATTTGTTTAATGTCCTTTCCTCAATCTGCATCACAACCCTGAAATCTGAGGCAAACAAAATTAGAAGTTGTCGTCTTACTCTAGAGTGGGGCGGGGAAGTTTGTGGTGTGTGTGTGTGTGTCTCGTGCCTAGCGCTATGACTGATGGTCTTCTGTTCGGCTTCGGGAAAGACCCCGGCCACTAAGCCACTTTTTTTGGAGTGGCGGCGTGGTCGTGTATAGACGTCTACCTGATTCCAAACTGACGGCAAGGCGATGGGTGCCGACGCAGAGGTCGCGGGTTCGATTCCCACCACATGTCTTTCTTTCCTTCTTTCATGTTCTCTCTGCATTTGTCTTCTTGAGCACTTCCCCCTTTATCCTATTTGACTCCTATCACTTAGTGCTCCGTTTCAACCTAGTATTACACCTGTATGCACTCCAGAACAGTCAAACGTGACTGGGACTTCTGCTCAAGCTGGACATAATTTTATGACACATTGCAACTGTGATTGATTACGCTCAAAACTCTCCGTATAGAACACACGCTTTGCAAAAGCAATCTTAAGACAGATATTGTCATTCCTATCCTTATGTCCACATTGGCTAGCTTCAGTTTTGATGCTTGCCTGTACATATTTTTAGACATTCTTTGTGGTATTGGGAACTGCAGCAGTCATGTCACCACCCGCAAGGTTTTCAGCAAAATGTAGTATTTGAGGATGGCGGCACAATGTCTAACTGTGTAGTCTAATCCAAGGGTCGTTGCTTTGCGAAGATATTTTCTATCGGTTTTGGCTCCACAGAAAAGGCATGCATTTTCTTCAGGTTTTTTTTCACTCATTCTCCCGATATTTAGGACTGTCAGGCTGATCTTCAGAAAACTGGAGTTTATGTTTTCTCTTCTCCAGTAAGTTCTGCTGCTGACGTTATCCCTACGCATTTTGTGCCAAAAGACACATTTTTCTTTGAGTGTGTTTCCAATAACTTCTCTTTCGTCAAACTGATATAGATAAAGTGGTACAACATGAATACCAAGGTCATAAAATTTTACGGAGTCTTCAGCCATATATAGGTCTCGCTTACAATTCGTGGGCAGCGGCGGTTAATGATTACCTCTCCGCGGAGGTCGGACAGTCAAGAGGGCTTCTTTTCTGCCGCCACTCTTTTGTTTCTTTCCCTCCGTCAGGTTCGCCTCGCTTCGCAGCATTGAGGGAGAAGTATTGTTTTGATGGGGTGCACCTGAACGTTGCAGGTCATGCAAAATTATTTAAGTCTATCCGGGGTGCCCTCATCAGGGTCAAGAAATTTGTCCGAGCCTCTTTCCCTGACCCGTTGGATAGCCCACGCTAATGAATATTAATATGCGTTACCCCATTCACGGGAGCCAACTATGATATACAGTACTCGCTTCCCTTAGGCTCCGGGTTTGTTCCCTTGTGTACAGTCCCGGTGGTTGGCGTTGCTTTTCTCTTTGAGTTTATTATCGTGTACGTGGACTTGTGTCATGCTTAA
>JAWQUT010000287.1:59628-72771 GCA_033807755.1 Ellobium chinense | reverse complement strand
TTATAGAGTCTGTTATGTTTTGAACATAAATGTATTTATGTCGGAAGCATGAGGACATAAATAGGTCTATCCAGTTGCCCCACGTGGAGATCGGGCAGGGCAGATTAACTTTTCCTTTGTTTTCTTCTGACAAACAAACAAACAAACAGTCCAGTCAACAAGCTTATTCGATATTGGTAGATCATTAATGATGTGACCCTAGGGGCTCGAATAATGAACAGAGTTGTCGGAATACTTTTATCCTGAAAGAGGCCTCCTCACATTCATCATAGATGATAAAATTATCCAATAATGTGTATAGACTTACAGTGGAGTTGACGGCAGCATTCTGTTTGATTACCTTTCAAGATTCTGTACGTACGTTCAGAGTTTTGAAAGGCAGTCTCTCTCTCTCTCTCTCTCTCTCTCTCTCTCTCTCTCTCTCTCTCTCACACACACACACACACACACACACACACACACACACACACACACACACACATGCGCTGAAAAGCTGTATCACTAGACTGATAGAAAGAAGAGTAGAGGACAGAAAGCCCAATGTCTGCATATTATATACACAGATCTACATTTTAGTAGATCTTTATTCAATGTTAGCTGCACTCTTTTAGTCTCCGGTCCAAGTTAAGTCTTGTAACATGAAAACTTTAAGAAATTTTATAAATCCGTGAAATCCAGATATTTTTAGTCTTGATACACATTCGAAAAGGAACACTAATTATGATGCAAATCGATCGGCTTCCATAAGCCTGAAATAAAGTAAGCATATCATCAGTGGTGCGTCCCAGTACGGCTTCAAATGGTTAGTGGCGTATACTGAGGGAAGCAGTACTAAATGTGTGGCGTCACCAAAATTTGAGGATAAATAATGTATATTCCCAGCTGAGATTCTCTGATAAAATTGACAGAATACCTTTCCTGTTATTTCTATGTTCCCCTCTCCCTGATGTGATTCTGTTTCCAATCATCTTTATATTATTCCCGAAAAGTGTTCGAGGCATGCTCTCTCTCTCTCTCTCTCTCTNTCTCTCTCTCTCTCTCTCTCTCTCTCTCTCTCTCTCTCTCTCTCTCTCTCTCTCACTCTCGCTCTCTGACTTTGGGATCCGTCGACCCCATTTGTAGACTGTGCCATTTAGAAGCTCATTCCCTCCTCCATTTCCCCGTCTGCTCCTCCCCCCTCGCCCCTTAGAAGAAGACGCTTTTTCTGGGGAATTCACACTGTAGATATGACAAAATTGCCTTCGATATTCTGGCTTATACAAGTTGTGAGCTACGGCTCCAAGATATCTGTTGTGGTTACACCATTACCAACCATAGAGATATAATATAAACTAGAGGAAGTACGCTATGCACAAAAAAGTGTCCTTTTTGAACGCACGACACCATATTGTTAAGCCCCCCTCTGACTGTGGGAATTCCCAGTGCCACGCCATAAAATATAAAGATGAATATAATAAAAAAATATTGAACTTAGTCGCTTTTTTCTTTCTGTCTTTCTTTTTTTTTGTTTTCCGAGGGTAAGGGAGTGNGGGGGGGGGGGGGGGGGGGGTCAGATATTCTTAATTATTATTTCATTTGTACATTCTTCATTTGTTGATCATCACCACAACCTTTTAAACATTTCATTAAAAAGGTAAGAACAAAAGAAAACAGACATACACGAACAGGGGCACACTTAAGAATGGTAGCCCGTCATTTATATATCTCTATGTTACCAGCTAAGACTATGCAACACTTCCGTGTTGTGACGTCGCGATGACGCGACACTGGTATTTTATAGAGATGGGCGAAATCTCTTTCTCTGAGAAACCATTGACTGACCGATCGATATATCGTAATAGGATAAGGGGCTCATTCAAATAAATAACAAGAAAGTTTTCTAAATTTGCTCGTTCTATTAGGACTACTAGACACTAAGATATGTTTTCCGAAGAGCACCACATTTTAAATCACAACTATTACTAATATCGAAACGGTAGATATCTTGATAGCAACATCGAAATGTAACTATGTCTACCAAACTGATAAATCGATATTCAACATCAATATGCCCTCCAGCAGTACTACATGTACTGAATTTCCAAATAAGCCGCGAGGTCGGCGCAGAAGCAGGTTGCACAGACATACCATTTCCTGTCTAAATCCATCGGTTTTACTTGAACATTGTTGTTCCTGATGTTATTATAGGTAAGAACTAGTCTGAAAACAATTGCACTTCTCTTAAACTGGCCTAACAACATTTTACGCACATTCCACTGTGTCTGTGTGCAAAGTCAAAACAAAAGCCACCATTCTGGAAACAAAGGTAAAAAGACGCCAACTTTTAGATCCTATGGCTTGCCAGCGCCATACAAATCGTAATTTAGGTGAACAAACTTCAACGGCTCAGATTTTTCTTAAAACGCATCTGACATCCTGCTTCCACCTACTTTCGTAATCAGGAAGGTCTACCCTATCACTTTGGGATGATCTTTTGCTTGGACTCAGATTTGCCAACTGATTTGACAGAGCAAGCCTACTATAAGCACCGATATTGGCAAAAACTGAAAGCTTGATGCCATTTTGAATGTGCCGCTTATCCAAGTACTGTATAAAGCAAAAATAACAGCGAGGAAATTGAGAGTACGGGCTTTGCTTTAAAATAAGTAATAGAGTAACGATAAACTGAAATCATAATAGCAGTTACATTAATAGTATAACATGATTTGAACCCAAATTATTTTTTAACTAGCATAGACACGCATTCTATGAATGGGACGTTGGATGACAAAAATAAAATTATCTGCTACATGGAGAGCCTTGCTCTTTGATGTGGAAGTAGCAATATAGAAAACGTTGCACTACTGGATGGCTAAGTTTACGGGTTTACCCGCTGATATGGTGCTGGACGACTTCACAGAGCAAAGCGTCATCAATGAATGGAAAGCAGATTTCGAAATTTTAACCTCATCCTTTAAAAACGATGAAACTGAGCGAAACCCGTACATAACTAATGGAAACTGAAACTCACTCTTTGTGAACACACACTGACGCTAAATCTCTTTTGTCGAATTTCATACAGGTTACTAATTTTGGACCCAAGTGTTACATGTAGCAGGTTATACGTTTATCGCGTTCGAATTTAGCGTGCCACGCCCCCGATCCAGTCTTATAATATAGATAACAGAAAGTTCACATACTTAACCGCTTTAAAACACGTTGCGAATTGTGAGTTTGAATCGATTTGGATCTTCGAACTGGTGTCGGTATGTGCGTTCAAATTTCCAGTGGCAAACGAACGAAACGCAATGTCTTTCCGGTACGAAATTTTAAAGTTTTATTTGGAGTCGACGAAATGGCAGAGTGATTGCGGAAACAAAGACAAAGAGAAAAATGCGGCACAAACTTTGTAAATTGATTAATCAAATCTTGCAATTTCCGTGAGCAGACAGGGATGCTAAACATGCTGTATCGGATATTGTACATGTTGACGTTTTCAGCCGAATTTTACAAACAGCGGTTTTGAAGGTTATGTGTTAGGAAGGGAGCGTGCCACGCCCCCGATCCAGTCTTATAATATAGATTTCTGCCCATAGTAATGTGAAATTTCAAGAATGAGCCTGAGCTTTCATAGTCAGCTAACACGTCAAAAAAAATGTTGAAACAATTCAGTATAAACGTAGGGAAGCATAAAATATGAAATTATTCAAGGAGGGATTTTATGGGCGATATCTCGGATAATGACAAGGAGAAAATGGGCAGGAAGATGAGAGAGGAGGGAAGGGCGAAGAATGGTGGACATCAGGAGATGAAAGAAACTTTTAGAGTTTAATTCAAGTCAACTAAATTTAACAGGATAAATTTCACGGCAGGAACGACTGACTACATAATTTAATTTCACGTTCTGACCTTTAAACAAAAAGGAAATATTCTGAAGGTCTGGTCTTCCGGGGGGCACATTGACATATGGCGTCAACACATTCTAAGGGGTGCAAAAAGATTGAGTAGACAATTTTTAGTCGAGCTGACAGTGATATTAAATAAAACAGAACTCTTATATTCTGTAATATAAGAGTTCTGTTTTATTTAATATCACCGGTTTGCGTCGATCAAATTTTGTATAGCCTTTCCTTTTAATTTGCCCTACTTGGAAACCATTTTTTTTTTTTTGACATTGATATGATTTGAGATATATATATATATATATATATNATATATGTTTCCTCTTAAAATTATTTTAAAAAAAAAAAGAACAACAACAACAGAACTCTAAAGCAACGAAATACAGTTGTCAATATTAGATTATTTACAGCTTCAAGGATTGTGAAATATGCTTGGTGTGGATAAATGCAATGCAGGTTTCAAATATTGCATAATTCTTAACAAATGACTGACCTTTCAGAAGACCGATCGACCGAAAAATTTAATTTGTAATCATGGGTCAAGCTGTTAACTGCACATGACGTCGCAAAGTTTGATAATGGTTTTATGTCCAAAAAGCCACATTATTGTTGATGTAAACGGTTTGCAAAGCTGGGCAGAAAAAAAAAAAAGCATCGAGGGCGATTCTGATAGATAAACTGAATTCTGCAGGTTACACAAGAGATACTGTATTTGCACTTTCAGCGCGTTCCGAAACGAATCATGATTTTAAGTTATGGGGAACAATGAATTCCTTCTGATGCCACATATTCTATAAACGTGGCGTCGCAAAAGCGCGATGTTCTTTTAATGACGTTATTTTTTAACGTCTTATTTTAATATTTGTTTTCTCTAGAATCTGCTGGAATTTGCGTACCAATAAATTGTTGGTACAGTCCGTAAACTTTGCTTTGTGCAAGCTATTCATCGAATTACTCAAGAACCCTCTGTTAGATTTCTCTGAATATTTGCATCAACTTATACTTTCTTATGGACGTTACAGATATTATTTTTTGTCAACAGAATAATAACGGGTATCTAAATTCCCTTATTTAATCTATATAAATTGGATCATTCTGGGTTATTTTTATCAATAAGGAGGTTTACAGTACAAAACTTAGACTTTAGAGGGTGAAAAATCGACCAGGGGCGTATCTGTGATCCACTAAAATGGAGATATCAAAATTATCAAATTTAACGTGACAAGGCTAACATACACACAAACAAAAAGGTGAAAATAATGCAATTATGTATCAGTACCCCCACTTTTAGGTGAAGTGGTGACTCACAGTGTCTTGTTAACTTTCCTCTTCCGAATCACTCGTAAACGATATCATATCATATCCCAGCGCATGTTGGACTCGCAGTGCGGGGTTCGAAATCTTGTGATACAGGTGACCACGCCTAGCCTCTTTACAAAAGTAGTTGTACAAATGTAGGGTGATCCGTTGCAATGTAAAAAAATTTTACATTCAAAGACATATTTATTTAGATCTACCAATGTGCAGACAAAACAACAGCCGCCGATGACTAATGTACGCCTAAATGAGAAACAATATGAGCGTCACACATTAACGCGTTCAATAAAGGTGCTCTCTCGTGCTCATGAGTACATACGAAGGTTTTTACATGCACAGGCCATTGTAATCATTTAAAAGAAATATATAAAGGGAAAAAGTGTACACGACGTTTTGAACGGAACATGAAAATGATGTGTTCTATTACGGTAAACATATGATACTTTGTAATGTGCGAAGTGATAGATTATCGAGAATATTTTACAAATAAATGATAAGGAAATTTCTAAATTACCAAATGCTGATCATTGAAATCAGTATTTTCATAACGTCCAGACCCATACAGGGGCTGATGCAAAATTTTAGAAACATCTAATGGCAGGTTTTTGAGTAATTCGGTAAAAGGTGTGCACAAACCAAAGTTTACGCACTATAGATCTATTGCTCCTTTGCAGAGATAAGAAGGGTGGGGTTTGGTCTTTTGGTCTTAATCAATCACTAACTGTCCAAGCACTTTTGGTCTTAATCAATCATTAACTGTCCAAGCACTGGACGTCATAAGACGCAAGGGTCGCCAGAAATATGCGACTTAGCGCCGGCCAAAGAATCGCTGATCTCCAGTTCTAGTCAATTCAATTCAGGTTTATTTCCAAGATGTCGCTGGAACATCACATGGATATAAGACACATTTACATAATAAGATGGCAGAGCAGTCAACATGGTAAGACAGTGTACACGTTCAATAACCAGGAAAGAATAACTTAAAGTCATAGTACGTACATCCAGATAAGGAATGGGTTTTGACGGTGAATTAGATAGACAAGTCAAGTATTAGTTGGGAAAATTTCCCAACCCCACAAGACGTTGTTTTGCATTAGAGTTTATCAGTTGGTTTGCTTTAAGTGTGTTAGGGTTTTCGAAGAAATACCGTGGAATATATTTTTTTCTGCTTTCAGATAGATAACCACACTCAAAAATATAATGGAATTCATCCCCCAGTATATTTTGGTTGCATAAGGGACATATCCTTTCATGATGGGGAATATTTAGCCAACGCCCCTGTTCAACTGGTAGCCTATGATTAGACATACGCAGTTTGCTAAGAGAAACTCGAAGTTTAAATGGTAGGATATCCAAATAGGGTTCAAAGTAAAACTGGTCTTTAAACATTTGGTAAAATTTGCCCTTACTAGATTCAGAAATTTGAGTTTGCCATTCCTGTAGAAACTGATCTTTGATACGTTGTTTAATATTGTTTGTTAGTGCTAAGGGGGTCAGACTGGTCAGTGTTGAACGCACGGGTTTTTAGGACGTCTGTGACAAGGTCTTCCCAGGGTCAAGTTGGGGGCCAGTGGATTCATGATATAGACGTTGAAATATTCATAGACTACTTCGTTCCTTGTCTGCTACCCCCTCTCAAAATCCAACCGCTGTCATGGACAATTATTCCTACCACTTTAATAAACACTTTGACTTTAATCATCTAGCACAAATGCTGGTAAGAAAAACTTGCTTCAGTAGTATTTCTTATCTTGTTCGAGCAATAAAAAAAACCCCAAAAAACAGCTGAATTGCATGCTTTGGTGAATAGATTCCTAATAAATATATGCATGTTCTATATCACTGACTGCTTCATTCCAGAGTATGGCCACACAGTCCATAGGTACCCCTTACCAGTCTGACCTTAATTCTATTAAATTTATCTGGGTTCATTTGAGGAGTCATATTGCACGTTCCAACACAGGATTAAATCTTTTGGCAATTGTTGCAGTTGCCACGGTGACGACGCTTTGGGGCCGCTAGTCCGAATCTCCCAAAAGAGCGGTATCTGCGGGATGAGGAAGACTACGACCAGTGTCCGAGCCGGGGNGGGGGGGGGGGGCTGGCCCAAGATCTTCTCACATACCTCCGCGAGGTGGCAACTGGAAACGATCAGCGCTCATGGTTAGTGTTACCGGACGTGATCGGCAAAATGTGTAGGGGCTCTATGCCACAGTTACAGGCCAATCGGCCCTCGGGGCAAAGTCTGCCGTCTCGCCATCATGGGCGGGGACACATAGGGACAACGACACAGTTGAGGCATGTGTTTCGAGCGCTTAGGGCCATACATGCCCAACGGCGCAACGACCGTGCCAGTCATTGATGGGCTCGTGCAGGGGAAGTACGAACCATCACACTCTTTCCTATCTGGTGGGCGAGCTCTACCCCAGATGGTCCGACTGCCATAGATAGGAGGACCGCCGTCTCTCAAAGGGTATCTCGCAACAGTCCAACGCAAGTTGAGTGCCCAGCGCCCCGGAGGCAGGGGTGAGCTGAAGGGACACCAGCTTGGGCTGCCCTGGGGATACAGAATAGGGAGGGTGTTCATCCAGTGAGCATTCGCCACCCCCGCTTTCTTGCTACAGCAAACTTGTCCGGGATCTTTATCTTTTTTCTTTACCCAGTGGACCGATCGAGTCACAACTTCCGCACGCAGGCCCCATATCATTGGTAACGTATACATCTGGTGACATCGTGGCACTCGTAGTACGTCATGGATCCCTTTGTAATTTCAGCTTTGTGACTGTGCTCGCTCGTAGCCTTGAACCCTTCGGGAGAACGGGGGCTTTCCTCAGAGCCACCGATTCTTTAGGGCGAATGGCCCTCCATCCCACGTCCCCTCGAACGCAGACTACCCCCGTGGAGTGGCGAGTCGGGGTAGCCAGCTAGGACCTCATTGCACCTAGAGGCCCGAAAGTAGGCCCAGCCATTGGCCTGCCGGCACGGTGATCCTAAGCGGGGATAAGCTACGACTCCACACCCCCATTTCAATCTGGCCGGAGGATACCACCCGTCCGGCCCCAAAGAGTTCATAAAAAGCCTCTTTGCAACTCTCGGGTTCCCCCTCCTGTGTTCTTTGGAGGGGTGACTTGGCGAACTCGATGGGCGTGGAATTGACCAGACGAAATGCTCTGATACCAGGCAATTGTTGCAAATCACATCGCCGAATGACCGGATGTGCAGTCGACTGAAGAAAGGTTGAAGAGGACTTTAGTGCTTTCACAAAAAAAAAAAAAAAATGAACAAGGTTTCTAAAAATATCTCTTTTCTTATTGAATGGATTGTTTCCAAATTTTGCACAGGCTTCTAAATCAATTTTTTTAACAGAAAATATTTTTCCACATCGTCTCTGTGATAACAGTTTTCTTCTTAAACATGAAATTAACCATGACCATGTCTAGAAGTACAAGGCTGCGTTTCTCAGGTCTTTTTCAAGTATGAAATGATGTCATTTTGGGAAGGAAAGTCTCAGACAGCCAGTGAACCGACTCTAGAGATTTGTGGGTCGAGCTTAGCCATGCAATCAGCGTTTCTTTAGACTTCAGAATTGGAATCAATAAAATTGCCAAATTGCATCTTTCGGAGTCAAATACCAGATTATCATAACATGTCTACATACATTGGGGGTGCGTTTCTGTACCTTGCATATTCGCCTTGTTAGTCTCAGACAGCCAATGAGCAGAGTCAGAGATTTGTGCGTGGAGCACCCGCAAGTCAGTGCATGTCTCCTGTCGCTTCCGCGTTAGTAGCACCCATCTTGACTAGGGATAACAACTTCCGGAAAATTTTCTCGATTTAACTTCCTGTTTTCAGGCGATCTCCGAGGCCTCACCCACAGACCGCCCTTTTATTCCTAAAATGCCGTCATTTCATACTTGAGAAACGCAACCCAGTATGGAACATGAAAATGTAAATATTTATTTAAGAAAACATCTAGTCTGGCGAGAACTGCCTAAACGCAACGATCACAAAAATAATTTTCAAGAAGCGCTTTAGAAGCTTTCATTTACAAGCAATAATGGAATGCAAAGTATCGAGCAGAACAATTATAGGATAAAAACGGAAAAGACTTATTTAGAAGTCGTCTGGAAGTCAACACCATTTTGTCATTCGAACATAGGGGACACACAAAAATTGTGTTCAGCAGCATGGACAGTGTAACGCATTGCCATTGAAAACACTAGCAATTTATATTTTAAAAAAAAAAACTTGAAAAAGCAACGAAATAGTCAATATAAGGTTATTTACAGCTTCAAGAATTGGGACTCGCAGACACGAAACTTTGGTAGACACAGACATGCTTAGTGTGGATAAATGCAGTGCATGTTCCAAATGAGAGGTTACACTGCATAGGTTTTAACAAATGACTGACCATTCAGAAGAATATAGATACAAAAATTGTGTTCAGTTGCGTCGACGGTGTGACACATTGCCATTGAAAACAACTAGGCTGCACTAAAAACATATCTAGTGGTGTATAAATATCACAAGGGGAGCATTTTTGGTTGTTGCACGCAGACACGGTGGGGAAGTGTGTATCAGAGGAGGATGTGGCAAGAATCAAAGAAACAGACAAAGATAGATATGTAGCAAAGTTCTCCAAAACCTTCCGATTCTAATTTTTTTTCCAACTGATAATAGTGACAGTGGGAGAAAACCTTGATTTTGCCTAGTTCTTTTTTACATTAGCAGTGTCTTTGGCAAGAGTGCTATGTTTTATCCAAGTTGATGACATGTTGAATGAGAATCGTTCACGCTCATAGCTACAGTAAATAAATTCTTCGAGTTTCTAGACACCTTAGGTTATTGAATTTGCTCCTACGTTGCTGGTTTTTACCTTGATCAAGAATGAAGATGCAAATAGCCAGTGTACAAGAAAACGATCATTAGGTATTTCCCTTTTCGTCGCTTTACTGTAAAATTACCAAATGTTTGGCCAAGCGACAAATGAGACCAGTTTACTAAAGATTATTTAGAAAACTTTTTCTACGAACGCAGGATAAGGAGGCAAAAGTATTTCCTGTTAAGACTGGTTTAGGAAGCAATACATGGTTTCAAAACGATCCGCTCATAAGGAGACAACATACTGGAAATACTGTGAACCATGAAAGCTGAAAAATAGTACTAAGAAAACAAAGATAATGATATTCGGTAGAATGGAACGTTATGCAGAATTTTACACAGAAACTGCGAAATTAGAAACAGTTTCTTGGGCTAAGATTCAGTATGAATAAAAAGTTTGCTAAAGCTGAAAAAGTATAATATGGAAAAGGGTATGAAAGCGTGTATGGAATTATGGCAAGAAGTAAAGCTCTGGACTTAGCTGTTAGCTGTCAAGTGCACTTGCTTGATGCACTTGTCAAACCAGTATTGCTTACAGGTGTGAAATTTGGGGGTACGAACACATAACGATTATAGAAAGAGTGCAGTTGAGATTTTTTGAAGAAATTGCTGTCTGTAAATAATAGTACTGCTTTCTTCCTTTTGCGTGGAGAGGCGGGCTGCTTCCCACAATAACATTATGACGTTGAAAGAAGAATGATTCCATTCTGGTTAAAATTAGTGAGAGGGAAAAATTAACAAGTTGTTTACAGTTATGTATGACGTGCCTTACTACTATCATCATGATAATTATAAAAAAAATCTTTATGGTTGTCAAATATAGAGGAAATTCTTAACCACCTGGGTCTTCGTGAAATCTGGATTAGTTAGGGGCAGGTACTATGTAGCAAAAGAGTGTTAGATGAAGTAGACGACTGAGGGATAAGTTCATACAGATATGGAAGATTGAAGTAGATAATTCAAGTAAAGGAAGATTTTATAGATTTCTCAAACAAACTGAAATGTGATGATCATCTGGACATTTTGTCTTTTCGTATCAGAAGAACAATTACATGATTCGGTACATGCAGAAAAAACATACGCTACAAGAAACGGGGAGATGGTGGGAAAAGAGCTAGAGAACAGAAAATGTCATTTTTTGCAATTGTGTAGGAGATAAATTCCACGTTTTATTTGAAGGCAAGCTTTAGAAAAGTGGTATGTCACCTGAAAAGACCAACCTTTCTACCTGGATCTATATACCACTTGAATCCCTTTTCCTGAATCTAGGTGGTATATTTATGTTTGTTTCCGACTTTCTTTTTAGATAAATGTGAATTTCAATGTGTTAATGAAACACCTTCCGTCCTTATTTGTAATTCAAGGACGGACGAATACTGGTACCAACTGATCTATTCCGTATAGCATTTTAGCAACAATGTAATAAAGTGGGTATTCTCATTATCACGAGTTATGAGTTATGATGACTCGATAGTTTGTTTAGTTTGTTTTGTCGCACAGGGGTCTGAGGTCAACGTACAAAGTGAGTAGATTGCATTGTAATTGTATCTCGTGCGCACAGATTACGAATGTCTGGGGAGCGGGGTAAACTAGACTGGGCTGAGAGCAAGCACGGAGGCCATGCTATATCACATGTCTGAGTGTGTCGCTGGGAGCGACTGTGTATGCAAGTGACTACCGCCAAGTCTTGGCTTTAAAGGGCGGGGAGCGTGAGACATTTTCCCCGAGGTCGTAAAGAGGGCGCTTGGCCCAGGAGGCACGCCCACAGACTTATAAAAATACAGATAGCGCAAGCCTCACTTCGGGCGTTTCCGGCTCGCGTCCGCCAACCCTCGGCCGCCATTTTGTCTGGTCTTGTACGGGTTTGTTTGTGCTCGGCAATGGATGGCAGAGCTCAGCCTGTAAGCCTGAAAGGTGCACGGTTTTGTCACGCAATCAACTGCAGCAACAACAGCAAAACATCTGTAGATGAACCAACGAACAAGATAGTTCGTTTTCATCAATTTCCCGACCATCATTAAAGTCTTTATTTAACTTTTTTTTTGAGTCTTCTGATACCAATGTCATGTTCATCAGCTGTTAGTATAATTTTCTTTTGAGAATACAGGCAAGATTTTTGTGGATTTTGTGGATACAAACAAATAAATCTGATATTAGGCTCACCTTGAACTCTGTGTATTGTTTGAGCTCGAGCTGTGAGCTGTGTTTCTGTGCGGTCTACATTTTGACATTCGTTTTTTCTCAATTTCTGGACTTATATTTCATTCTCAGAAAGGAGGTTTATATTAACAGATTCCTCATAATCTGGTGATTCCAAAAGTGTCACTTTTTGATCGAAAAGTTTTCTAAATTTGATTAAAAATCCAGAGAAAACTGTAGTATTGTAACTTTAAAAGAAAGAAATAGAATAAATGAACTGAGTGAATCGTCAATTCTCACGTGAATAGTGAACATTGTTATTATTGTGAACCAGTGGATCGTTACAAGTTGACCTGTTTAGGCTGTGCTGTGTAGACAGGAAGTCGGAGACGTATATTGTAAACAAACAGTGTGTACTTGAACTGAAGCTGCTTCAACAGTTCAACATGAATAACGAAGCTATGGACAATGTGTTTGTTTCTGGCAAAGGTGAGGGTGATGATGCTAGCATGAGTGGTGTCAAGGACGGTAGAGATGGCAGAGATGCTAAGAGAATGAGAGAGGCCAGCTCTGAGGGCAGTTTGGGTGAGAATTTAAATTCTCAGATGGACCAGGTGAAGTGCCAAATGAAAGATCTTTTGGATGCTGTGACGTCACTGATGTCCAAAGTGGGTGATATCGGTTCAGCAGTGGCTGATATTAAGAGCACGATCCAGAACGATATCTTGGTGAGACTGGACAGACAAGACAAGAAGTTGGATGATGTGAGTGATACGTTAGAGAAGGAGAGGGTAAAGTTACAAGGAACAGTGGAGATGATGGGGAGGATGACAGGAGAGGTGAAGGGCGTAGTAGACAGGGTGACAGCGCTGGAGAGCAGAGCTATTGAGCAGGAGGCGAGAGCGAGGAGAAGTAACTTGCTCTT
>JAWQUT010000287.1:20078-59470 GCA_033807755.1 Ellobium chinense | reverse complement strand
CCACAGACTATAAATAATACAGATAGCGCAAGCTTCACTTCGGAAGTTTCCGGCTCGTGTCCGCCAACCCTCGGCCGCCATTTTGTTTGGTCTTGTGCGGGTTTGTTTGTGCTCTGCAATGGATGGCAGAGCTCAGGCTGTAAGCCTGAAAGGTGCAAGGGTTTTGTCACGCCAGGCAATGCAGCAACAACAGCAAAACATCTGTAGATGAACGAACGAACAAGACAGTTCGTTTCCATCAATTTCCCGACCCCGTGAAAGAAAAAGACAGGTAAGACTTTCCACTTTTCGACCGAGTACGAACGGCAGTCACTGTCAATACATGATGATGTGATCCATTCCAGAAACACGTTCATTATTCATGACTGATTATCATTATGAACTGTGGCGTTATTTTGTAGACGGGCTTAGAATATAGATGGAATTTAGATCTTGTATCTACCTTTATGTATGGAGATCTTGATCTGTTAGGCCTATAGACTAGTCTAGTTGGATCCTGTAGAACTCATTTGAATTTGATTCAAGTTTGGTTGGAAAATTAAGCTGTCAACCAGTTGTGAAAAGGGAAGGCAGCTAGAAGACCGTATTATTGGAATGTTATTATATTTAAATCTAGACTAAATCAGTTCTATGACAATTGTATGCTCATTTTAATGTTAGCTAACCAGTATGATATTGATTGCCAATGCCTGAAAGGGTCCCAGACCAGAATGCTGCAAATTCAAGTCTTTGTCTAGGCCTAGGCCTTGGCTTGGAGTGCTGCCCAAATTTTTACATTTAAGTCTGTCCAGGCCTCAGAGTGCCGCCAAATTTTAAAATGTAGATCTATGTCTCTCCAGGCCTAGGAGTGCTGCCCAATTTTTAAAATAGGTTGCTATTTCTTCATATAAAATTCCAGTCACAACACATTCAAATGAATCAGAACAAATGACAAATAAACCCCGGACACCCCCCTCCCCAAATGATCAGAATCATCAAAAACTCAAGTAGACCTGGCAAAATATTAATAAGAATGGTTGGACAGACTTCTTTAATAGCTAGACTACCTGCCGAGCTGTAATTCTGCTACCATAACCATACCATTACTAGTTCTGCCAGGATCTAGATATCTATTTTTATATGTGCTGGTTTCTAGATCTACGTAGGCTCATCCATCAACACCTAAATCTGATCTAGGTCTGGTCTAGTTTAGATCTAGACTATCTGTTAGGCTACCCAGACTAACTGGTGGTTGGAAATAAAGAATGCAGTAAAACGAGATGAAACACTTTTTTTTACATGGCATAATGCAGCGAGAGCCTTCACCTCTTCCAAAATCAAAACCTCTTGAACTCTAAACACACCCCAACCTCACACACGCCCTAGCGCTAATCGATATGAAAAGATAGTAAGCATCCTTGGTTACTAGGCATGCCCAGACCAAACAAAATGGCGGCGTCTTCGCCAGGCGTCCCCCGTATTTGTGACGTCACGGCACAGCTTGCGCTATCAGTATTATTTATAGTCTGTGCTCATTGCTGTTAAACCCCAAGACTGGTCCTCAAAATTTCTAATCTTTCAATCTACATTACAATTTCATGCCCACGCATCATAGGAATTACCCGATATCTCAATAACCAATGATAAATACAGAGCAATGCGTTAATAAGATTCCATTAGGGAAATCTTGAATGAATTCTTAATAAAAAAAATTGTGAACAGAAGAAATGGCCCACAATTCTCACCTATGTTGGCTGACTTTTCAGCAACAGGTCGTCGCAACTGTGTTGTGAACTTGACCGCATCCACCCTGATCTCTAAAATGTTGTTCAGTAAGGCAAACAAGGGGGCCAGTGGAAAAGCAGCACAGAAGATCGTGAGGAAACCAAACTGGAGGACTGAAAGAGCAAAATAATGTAATACGGGCTAATTTAGTATAAAATATGGCTTGCCAATTTCAGTGTAAGAGTTGACAGAAGAGATTATGGACCCAGTTAGAGGTAAGGCTTGGAGTTAAGCGCTCTACCCCTAAGAACCACGTGGACCAGGGCTTCAGAGATAAGAGTTTTGCTAATAGTTGTATTCAAGGTAGTGTTGTTGTTTTATTTTCTGGGAATCAGTGACCTTACTCCTCCAAGTTAGACTGATACATAAACAGTTCACTGCCAACATTATTCTTGTAATCAATTCAGCAACAACAGTTCAAACGTGACCAGTTAATATGCAATGCCGAATTGAAATGTCCACTTAATAAGTAATGCCGAATTGAGGTGACCACTTAGTAGGTAATGTCGAATTGCGGTTCAAGCTTTGATAACCCTAACTACGACCACGGGGCATGAAAAATAAACTGCCTAACTATTTTTCTGTGGAAAATGAAAAAAGGTGAGCTGCCTACCCATTTCCAAGTACTCATAGAACAAGGTCATGCTCTCAAAGGGACTCAGGATATAGTCTTTTCCCCAGGCAGTTTTACGCAGCTTCTGTTCTCTGATCTCCTTAAACAACTTAGTCTTGATAAATTTGATGACTTTCCTTTCAAAACAAACAGAAGAAAAAGAAGGATTCCATGAAAGAGCATACGTGTAATGGAACTCTGAAACCATATATGCCCGTGGTTAATGATTCATAATTATGGTAAAAATGGGAAGAATATAACTGATGGGTAGGCATGACTTGAAAAAAAAAATGAATTTTCATCATGAGGGGATTCTGGCACATTGTGACTGTGGTTAACAAACTATAATTACGGTAAAAATATCAACAAAATAACTGATTGGTGAGGATGAATTAGAAAAGAAATAATTTTTCATCAGGAAAAATTCTAGACTCAATTGGCCGAAATGTACCAAATTATGGTAAACGTATGAAGGAAATAATTTATGAGTGGAGTGAATTAGAAAGAAAATGAATTTTCATCACTAGGGAATCTAGAACCATATGCCTGTGATTAATGAACCCTTATCTTGGTAAAACTATCAACAAAACAACTGATGGATACAGATGACTTAGAAAGAAAATGAATTACCATCACTATGGAAATCAAAATTAATGGGAGAATGCAAATATTAAATTATGATGCAGATTGCTGATAGACTGTTAAAAACAAAAAGGAAAACTGATTTTCTTTTCTGTTTGAAAGTTACCATAATGATGAATACCAGTGAAAATTCTACAGGACATTTTCATTACCATTCCTGCTTTTATTAATGATATAAAATAAAACAACCGAAAAACATCAAACTAGGAAGTAAACTATCATAAATACAAGGAGGGATCATTCACTTACGGCATAAAAATCTCAATGAAGTTGTTCTGAACAAGCTGCATGCCCACCATGATAATGGCCAGTTGAATACACAGCTCTATCAAACAACCACCAGCTTCACACTGAAATGAAAAACAGATGAATGAATCATGAGCTGTCACCAATGCTTCATCAAAATTGACAGGGAAACAGGAATGGTTCTTGGTGTCCCCTTTTCAATCGCTTTGCAAATAATGAACATGATATCATCGTAGCATGTAACTATTTAATAAAATATCAATTCCAAACCAGTCATTTACAATGTATTTGTCATACACTCCATCACTTTGTGTTTGTTTGTTTGAAGGTAGACTGTTCCCGTTTTGTTTGGCACTCCTACATTAACTCTAGTAGAGCAAGGTGCCTCAGCTCCTGCTGGCTGTGTGACCACTGTTATGGATAATAACCATTCATTGTGTTGTCTGCAAGCCGATCAGCTGACATCGGGCTAAAAAATTTGACTCCCTTCTAGCATGGTTGGCACTGTGAATTTATTCATCCATCATACCCAGCATGGTGAAGAGAGATTAATACTGCTTCACAAGGATTAATACTTCATCTGGGCATTTCCATCTCGTTTCTTGTGCAAATGGAAATTCACAAAACTTAAAATTCCACAGCACCACCACATGATTTCAAATTTCAGATGTTTTTAGTTCATGGGCAAGACCACTGAAACACCTGACTCTGAACTGAATCAATACATCAAGTATGTGGGTATTAAAAGTAATGAAGGATGCATGTTGAGAGGCCTTACAGTACCTTTGGCCATTAAATAACTTGGCTTAACATTCACAGGAAATAGGAAATGGAGCTGTACATTTAACTGACACTAGCTACATGTTGACTAATGATACATGAAGTTAAGCAATAATTGTATGAAAAGATAATATAAGGAAAGTCACTACACATAGCGTCTTACCTCTTCTTGCCTCGCACCAAATAATGTCCTGTACTTTCCGGGTCTTCCTACAAATCTGAGATGGCAAACAAACAGTTGTGTAATACATATCTTTTACAACAGATATTAAAAGTAAAACAAAAAACAAAACAGAAAGACGTGTGAAACCATCTATTAGTAACAACGGATACTAAATATAAAACAAACAAAAAATAAAACAGGAAGACGTAAATAACTATTTGACTGCGTCTTCCAACAATGAAGTATACTAGTAAAAAACTGAGCTACTCTCAGCAGCTCACTAAAACCTGACACTTATTTCTTTAAAAACCTTCATTCTGTGAAGTCCACTAACCTGTAATACCACGGCAATTTAAACAAAAGCCATCTTCAGTGACTGTCCTGTGAACATTGATCATCACAATGCATATATAATAATATCTATGTGTACTCCAGCATACGCTGGCATCTAATGATATGACTGAACAAAGTTAGGAACTTATTTCATTTTGCATCTAAAGGCAAGAAAATTATTCTCATGAACAAAAACATGTCTATCACTTACTGTCCTTTGAAGAAGGCAATGTAGAAGATGGAGCAAAAGTAGCTGACAAACTGCAGGCTGAACAACTTGATGGTGATGCTGTTGTCATAGTCACTCGGGGTGCGAAGACACTCCCAGTCAGTCAGCCAAAATGCAAGGTAACCATACACCTTTGCAATAAATGAGAAAAGTGAAAACATTGCAAATTTGAGTGAAATCAGCCGCAAAATGAAACTCACAAGGCATGGAACAACAACAACAACAACAACAACAACAACAACAACAACAACAACAACAACAACAAAAACAACAACAACAACAACAACAACAACAGCAACAACAACAGCAACAACAACCACAACAAAAACTGATTTTTTTTCTTTACTTTATGATCTTAAAAGAGTATTCAATTCTTCAACTTTTAACAGAAGCTGTGTACTTAATACCCATGATACATACAGGCATGATGTAGTTAAGAGTTTTCAGCTTTGTAAGCGCTGGAGATATACTTTATACATATTTGTATTTCTCAGCCTATACATAGGAAAACCAAATCAATGTTACGGTGAAACATGAGAAAATTATAGACCGACTAGAGTTGCTAGAGAGACTGCCAGAGTTGTTATAATGATAGAAGAAATTATTTTAGCTTATAAAGTCTGAATGCACCGCAAAGCAATTTCGACAATTTGCAGCAGATTTTCAGACTCCCACTTACAACATTTGTTCACCTGCCGCAGCAATGTACTACTAATTGAAACTATATGAAATTTTTTGTCAGCTCTCATACAATATCAAAGACCAGTTCCTTTCAAATTGCGGTGTGTAGATAGGCTGCAATATCTTTGCTCTCCAACCAAAATTCAGGGATCACTTTTTTATTGGTAATTTGCAGTACTTAATGCCCTTTATGCAACAGAACAGTTTATTTATTCAACATTTTTATCAAATTAAATACTACTAATGTTGCAAAATAGAGCAATTCTTTGTAATACCTTCATCTTGAGAAAACCATTAATTTGTTGAATGGATAGTGGCTAATTCAACCTCTAGAGGCATGCAAAGAAAGATCTTCCTTGTTACAGATAAGGGTAGGTTTCTATCTTACAATATAAGAACCGCATAGTTAATTTCATTATCGAGGTTTTGTAATGGTATATTTCATCTTAAAGTTTAAAACAAACAACCAATACTCTCCTCTGCACTATTTCTACTTACAAAGTTGAGGACGAGGATAATGGCCAAGTTGATGAGAGCTGCTGTGACTGTGGCTACCAGACTCGAATTCTCATAGATGATCCCCACTGTTGCGGTAACCACAGTAGAGTTGCTTGTCACCTGGTCAGGGATAAGCTGAAGAGCAGCCAGGGTAGACACCCGATAAGCAATCACTCCTATGACTGCTACAACTGCAACAACAGCCTGAAATAGAAATTGCCCTCAAGTGAATGAATCTGATGCTGCTGGTATGAAAACGGGTAATATGATGCAGTTGCTGCGGTGACGACACTTTGCTGTCGTTAGTACGAATCTCCCAAAGTGCGGTATCTGCGAGATGAGGAAGACTACGACCAGTGTCCGAACCGGGGGGACTGGCAGATGACAAGGCCTGGCCCAAGATCTCCTCAACTACCACCACGGGGTAGCAACTGGAAACGATCAGCGCTCATGTTTAATGTTACCGGACGTGATCGGCAAAATGGGTAGGGACAACGAAACAGTTGAGGCATATGTTTCGAGCGCTTAGGGCCATACATGCCCGACGGCGTAACGACCGTGCCATCATTTGATGAGCTCGTGTGATGGCTCCCTTTCCTATCTGGTGGGCGAGCTCTATCAAAGGGTATCTCGCAACAGTCCAAAGCAAGTTGAGTGCCCAGCGGCAGAGTGGTCAGGCTCCGGAGGCAGGGGTGTGCTGAAGGGACACCAGCCTNTAGGGACAACGACACAGCTGAGGCATGTGTTTCGAACGCTTAGCGCCATACATGCCCGACGGCGCAACGACCGTGCCAGTCATTTGATGGGCTTGTGCAGGGGAGGTACGAACCATCGCACTCTTTCCTTTCTGGTGGGCGAGCTCTACCCCAGGCGGTCCGACCCACAGACTATAAATAATACAGATAGCGCAAGTTTCACTTCGGAGGTTTCCGGCTCGTGTCCGCCAACGCTCGGCCGCCATTTTGTTTGGTCTTGTGCGGGTTTGTTTGTGCTAGGCAATGAATGGCAGAGCTCAGGCTGTAAGCCTGAAAGGTGCACGGTTTTGTCACGCCATAAACTGCAGCAACAACAGCAAAACATCTGTAGATGAACGAATGAACAAGACAGTTCGTTTCCATCAATTTCCCGACCCCGTGAAAGAAAAAGACAAGTAAGACTTTCCACCTTTCGACCGAGTACGAACGGCAGTCACTGTCAATACATGATGATGTGATCCATTCCAGAAACAAGTTCATTATTCATGACTGATTATCATTATGAACTGTGGTGTTATTTTGTAGACGAGCCTAGAATATAGATGGAATTTAGATCTTGTATCTACCTTTATGTATGGAGATCTTGATCTATTGGGCCTATAGACTAGTCTAGTTGGATCCTGTAGAACTCACTTGATTTTGATTCAAGTTTGGTTGGAAAATTAAGCTGTCAACCAGTTGTGAAAAGGGAAGGCAGCTAGAAGACCGTATTAAATATTTCATTTCATACATACGTATATCTTAACCCTTGTGATGCCATTGTATATCCAGTTCTCACCTTCACTCCACTACAATGGGTGAGACCATAGCATAAATTAGTTCATGGCCTTCTGCAGTTCTGGTGCTGCATCACAAGATTATATTTATACATTGAAAAATATTGATCAAAACCAAGTCAAGTCTTGTCTGAAGCGTTTACGGTTTCAGAGTAATAACTGTGTTACATTGACAAAAATGCAGGCTAGCACATTTAATTTAATTTGAAAACACTATTTTCCAGAAACAATACAGCTTTGAAAAGAACTATTGCTTTAAGCAATTCTAATACTACTAAACCACCTATCACAATCTAATGTTTCAAAGGATTCTCCGGGCCATGAAAGACAGAAACAAAACAAAACAGTGCCCAGGATTCTTACCAGCAAAAACATAAGGGAGTATGATGTCATATAAATTGGAAATCGTCTCCCCCAAAATGGTAAGTAAGGCTCTTCCTGCTGGAGAAGATATGGAATAAAAAAAAACATTTTAATTGCTTCAAAGTGAAATTGAGCATCAGCGAGTGTTGAGAATCATGTTCAACACAAAAAAGTCTGACCCAGGATGCTGTTAAAGAGGACGTTCTGTCGGTACATATATGACATCATAGAGCTTACTTCTTTGATTACGTTACAGCTGAAAAAAAATTAAGAATACACATCTGACAATACCATGTCCTGTGTGCTTCTGCTACACCTGATCTAACATATCATACTTTGACATGTGTTTTCAATTTTGTTGCTGCACAAAAACATTAATGCTTGGAAATATTATACATTATGTCAGTCTATTAATGTGCTTAAAATTATATTCCACTTTCTTTTTAACTCTTGCAGTTATTGGATATTGAATTGAGTAAACTTTATTGAGCCCACCTGGTGTAACTCACACAGGGTCATATGCACATTAAGTGACTTCCGATGTAGAACTGCTGCTGCAACTAGCCCTGGTTGTATAATGTGCATACAGCCCAAGATGTGTGACTCTCACCTTTAGTCCTTCCTGTAAAGTCCTCATCCATAACAGTGACAACAGGCAAGACTCTTTCTAGGGACTAAAAACTGTGATCTAGAGTATCTACTCACATTAGTCTTCGGGTTTCTTTTCTTAGTGCCCCAGCCCTCAAATTTGGACAGGTATTCAGGTCTGGGTGGTTCCTTTAAAGGAGAAACATAAAAAACAATAATGTGTGCGTGAATGTATCAGTTGATGGGTGGGTGTGCCTGTGTCATTATGTGTATGTGGATGTAGCTATATGTACGTGAGATGTTTTCTGTAGTTGAGTAATAACTGGAACTGAGTGAAAGTGGATCAGAGCAGTTGAGGGCTGACTGCAGCAGAGAATGAAGTGCTATAGTTTCTGTGTAAGCCTTTATTATATGATCTTTAAAATTGTTTGTTTTGTGACTTGGCCAGGAAAAGGTGTAGCAGTAAAGCAAATCTGAATAATAATAAAAACATAATCATACACAACAAACATACGTAGGAAGAAACAATTTGTAACAGATCAGGGAAAGAGATGTTCCAGTCAAGATATTTCCATAAGACTTTGAAAGTTATGATAAAACTGGATGATTGTTTGCACCTGTGCAAAATATCAAGATTTGTTTATTTTTAGGCCTGTCCTGGCCAATACAAATGCTAATTTCAATATCATGGCTCTACAGTATATTTTGTAAACACAGTATCATTATGCAGTATTTCATATATACCTGTCTAGTAAAAGTTAAACACACTAAAGCCTAATGACTGGATGTTTGTCTTTGTGGTATGATCCTTTCTTGCAGGCTTGAAATCACTTTCAATGCAACAGAACTGCTAACATGCAAACCAAGACAATTAAATTTGTGTACTGCAGTATAAAAAATGGTCTTCATGCACTCCTACCTCTTCTTCAACAAAGTTTGTCAGGTTCCATTTATACTGGATTGTTGCTTGTTTCCTGTTCCAAAATTCAAGGAACAATGTGCCTGTAGAAAATATATGTACCGAGTGTTATTCAAGCTACAATGTCAAAGCTGGGAAAGAATGAAGCTTGAAGGAAATTCAAGCAGAATGCCATGCAAGGCAAATTTCTGGACCTGAGTTGATCGATTCTGGGGTGCAGATTACTTGCACATGGCCTGATTTTTTTTAAGTGAGAAAGACATGGTTTAATCTGAAAAAAATGGAACGGATCGGGATTTACAGATAGGTGTGTTTATTCAGTGAATGCAGATCACATTTCATCACAGGCATGTCACGGGCTAGCGAAGAGGTTAACACGGGAAAGGCAGCACGGCGACCGTATGCTTAGCCACTAAAATTGCCTCGCTGTGAAACCATCCAAGCAACGCACTTGCTCGCAGGACTTGAAGAGGGAAGGTCTGATTTGAGAGGCAGCAAGCACTCTGATTAAACCCAGCAGATTGGCTGGTAAGTTGGGCTTATTTGAAAGCCAGCACTGAATGCGGTTTGCGGGTGAATTGTTCTGTCTATCGTTTATAATAAGGGCACTGAGATTATATTTAACAAGATTAACTCCCCATTTTACAAATGGGCGCAAGATGACTGAGATCTAGCATCTACATGCCCTATTATCAATTGAGACAGAGAGGCAGTGCATCAGAGGCGATAGAATACCTAGCGCACCGAAAGGCATCATCGACGAATGCATTAGATTCTATGAAAAAGTTGGACCACGGCCAGAGATTGGACCACCTTATTCCAAAATAATTACAAGTTGCCGATTTTACCTGGCTAAAACACGGGAGAAAACGTCCTCGATCCGTCCTCAAAATCTAGTTCTTCTACCATCCACACCAAGGGAGGAGTGGAGAAAGACAGCCTCCCAAGTCCACACAACTCGGCTGTTGGTGTTAAAAGTATGACCGGCTTTGCTGACGATTGGCGAATCGGGAGATTGTATTTTGTTGCTTTACACATTCTTTTTTAAAAAATAAGGTAAAAAAAATAAAGAGGACTGATGTGTATAGATACCTTTTGTGTATTTTTCTACGAATTTCGGTGAAAACCGCATGTTTTTACTTACGTAGTTGTCAAGAAATCTGTGACACAAATTTGGCAGAAGCGTTTTAGATTATGCACTATAATAGTAATAATTTATAGTAATAATTTGAGGACAGCAATCATTAATAGAACAGTTAAGTCGGTTCGCTTTGCCATGCTTTGCTATGTTCTGTTATAGGTTGAGCTACAGCAGATATGCAAACAGTGGAGATGGCAGTTTTGTGATAGCCATTTATCTTACTAAATCAGTGTATATGGAGATACATGATAAGAAGTTAGCACGTGTGAATAATGGCGTTCAGTAGTTCATGACGCCATAACAGTGGTTGACTGATGGCTGCATAGATGTGAAAGTTAAAGTATCATGTGCCATGCATTGTGTAATAAATCTGATATGTGTTGATTGTTCTAGGGTTTATCCGGTCAGGGGACACGGCAGCGATGTGTGGCCAATTAGAATAGAGCTCCTGACCCATGGACTGAGGCTGTGCCAGTCCGACGACTGTGAGATGTGTTAACCGTCCCAGGAGAACGCATGCCAGGGCAACTGGACTGAAACGTAAAAGCTGTGTGCAATGCTATTGTAACGCTACTATTGTGATAATTATGAGATTGTTGTGGAGTCAGAGGTCGTAACTCTAGCGAGTACTCTTCTAGACTACAGTTGTCGAGCGTGAGAGAGGCGCTACTATTGGAGTGTCGTAATCGTAGAAGGGTTTTCATAATACGTAGTAACTAGTCTAGAAGTGTTGAGACTGAATCATTGAGATTAAGTGGAGTTATATTAGTGGGTATGTGGGTGCATGATAGTAACAGACGTATTTTGTAATTAGTTTATAATTAATACCTATCCTTGTGAGTTTGGTGTGGGGGAGCAGGGTGAGAGCAGCTGGAGTGTAAGTGATCTTGCTCTATTGTGTTAACTATATTATCGATTGTTATTAAATGTGAGCCTGTGTCCGTGTTGTGTTAGTGCTAGTCCGTAGTGTATTGTGTAGTCCTAGTTGGTAGGACCCTTGTCTCCCCGTCTGTCTCTCTGTTCGTCTGTCTCGTCTATCCTTCTTGTCTGTCTTTCTGTTAAAGTACAGGTTTCCCAGTCTGGGAATTTGTTACAAGGCATAAAAGCATAAGAAAATTGTGAAGCATGTCAAATAGTGTGCAAACGCACTAGTTTTGTATGTATTAAGTGTGTTTATATTACATGTTTGAGCATACAAGAAGATTTAAAGAGCATTTACAAAGCAAGAGTTCCATTTACCCCATACTTACCCCACAATGACATGAATATGGCAAAGAAGACAGTTGCTCCGTTATCAAATATCCTGCTGGCTCGGGCATGAGAACAGGCATCGCTAAGCTTCCAGTAAGGGCACTGGGCATCACACAATGGGCACATGATGATGTTGTTATTGGGATCACACAGTTCTTTGCTGAAAAACACCAGTGGGATAGCTTTTATTCCAGGGTATGAAAGAATAAAACCCTAAAGAAATGCAAGATCTTGCCGTGTCGGCTACAAATACTCCACGAACCATATGGTACTTTAACCAAGATGATGAGGAGCAACAATGAGACAAATATGTAAATCCTGCTTAATACATAAGGTTTACTGCCCTGATTTAAAAGCTCCACAATATTCACCTTCACTACCATCTACGATCAATGAAATATCTGACTATTTAAATGTAAGAATTCTCAGTGCAGAGAATGAAACAATGGTTTTCCTAGCTGTGATATCACTTCCATAGAGTAACTTTCAGTTTGGCATAACATGACATCGAACTCACTGTCTGATGGACATAACATCAAGACAATAGCTTGGGCATGCTATAATATTCTGCTTCAGCAGAATGTAGCATTTCAAAAAGACCGAAAAAAAACATACAGGGAAAATTTGCAAAAACTGGAAACAGAAATTTGAAAAGCTCTGAATAGGGGGTGCAAAAAATTTTAAAAATCAAGACCCTGTGTAATCAATATTTTGATTAATTTTTATGTTTGCTCACCTCTCCTCCACCTTTCTTAGATAAAATGAAACACATTCTGAATTATTAACATTACTCTGATGAAGAATGACAGGCCTGAATTCAAAGACCTTCTCATAAACTTCTGCGAAATTTGCTCTCTGTGTAGATTGATTTGTGGCAGTATATGTGGTCCCCTGGAGTGACTGCTCTGGCCACTTCAAGCTAATGTTACAGTTGTTCTCCAAATGTTTCCTTTTCATTTCTACAAAAAGCATAATGACAGCTTCCTTCATGCTGCACATTCTGCTCTAGAGGCTTAGAATGGCCCCACAACATGTGAGAACACTCCAAATGCTTGAACAAAGAACTCATGTACCTATGGTCACGCTCCTTCTGATCATTCAATTCAGTGAATTCACACACTAGCTTGACAATGGCATTCTTGTTTCTGTAGGGCAGAATCCCTTTGTTATTATATTGTCAATAATATCTGAATCCTGTGACTATTTAGCTCTTATTGTGAAATGGTCTATTCAGAGACTTCCAAACACCCAAAGTAATGTCTGTAGATTGAAATCTTGAGGCATGAAAGAACATTTATTCTCCTTTAGATTCAAATACTTTTAAAAAAAGTAGCTTCAAAATGGAACACTGACACCTCCTCCCCCCATCCTGCTTCTGTAAAATGAAGAAGAGTAATGTCATGGACATTTGGTATTTGCAGAGTCAAATAAATAGGCCATAACACTAATACACTTAATATAATCACTAGTAAACTCAGGGCAAAATAAAAAACCTACAAAATATGCCAGCTGTGTCAATATCTGAGACTTCAATGTTCCAGTGAACCACACTGTCATCAAATATTTTGCCCACGAGATGTCTCATCTTCAGGCACTATGCTTACCTTGCAATGTTTGTTGACATGATAGCAAGGCCATATATGAACACAACCAGGCCAACAATAGTGGCAGGGACCAGCATTGTGGTGTAGAATCCCAACCAGGCAAAATACAGGGCTATCTTTTCTCCAAAGTATAATCTGCAACAAAATAAATTAGTGAATGACGTGTCTTTTTTGCATATTCATAAACCCATAGTAAAGACCTAGCTTGTCATTGGCCACTGGAATCTGTTTAGCTGGCTTTCACTGATGCAAAGGTATGAAATGGCAAATAAAAGTATAACTTGTAAAGTCCTTTTGCATAGGTCTTGGTCAGTGTAGTTTGGCAGATAAATATACATAATTAAACAGAATACACAAATAATCGGTTGACTTTAATAATCTTTTGAAGCATGCTGACCAGAGACTGGCCAAAGTCTTCATAACAATGTTCAAATGGAAGCTGTGTGAAGTCCATTTCCTAGCTAGGCAATTCAGCTTTTTGATGACCACTATTCCCTGAAACTGCACAGTTTTGGGATGATTTTGAATGAACTGCACAAAAACAGATTGGACATGTGCTAAGAATAAATTGAACTGCATAATACACAGAAAGGATTATATGATGATTGACAATTGACAGCTGTGCGTCATCTTTAAAATATAAACAAATCCTCTGATGTATTGGAAGACAAACAATAATTATAGGAGTTGGTTGGTTGGTTTTTGGTAGGAATGTAGTCCCCAAGACCAGTCATCCTATTCTGGGACTTCCAAAAACTTAGCTATAATTTCCCTAGGAGAAGATCATCGGGGATGAATCAAGTTATAGTTAGTGTACTTGAAGGTACGAAATGTTAGATAGGGATATCTGAATGTGGACTCTGTCTAAGTCCACAGAATCCTATGCTGGCTCTACATATTGATCCATGTACTAAATATTTTAAGAAATTGAAACGAACTCCCATTATGTAAATTCTCAGTGTTGAAGTCAGAGAATGGAGACAACAATTGACTGGTACTGCATAATTCTCTTAGGTGTTGAATCTCCTTGTCTTATAATAATTCAAGATTCACCCAATAGGGGCTGCAAGACTGAACTTCAAATCTTATGGATCTAAACTTTGCCGATGTGACAAAATTCAAGCACACCAAGTTCAAATCCACTGGCAAATGTTTACCTGATGTGATCAATAGGCTGGTACTTTAGACAGTTTTTCCAGTATGCCCAGTGATCATAGAGATGCTTGCGGATGTTGTCAGCTGATCCTTCCTTCCAGTGGCCCTTAATGGAAGAATAAATCAATTAAAATGGTGATGAAATCTGCTCTGCTTAGTCACTACATCTGATTAATTAAGTTATTCTTATAGCCTTTATGTTACATTGCCACACAACAAAATGCTGTACTTCCATATAAAATCACTGGATAATCACAACAACTTTTTGTGTGTTCCAGAGGACTTGTGACAAAGTGAAATTTACTGTATTCTGTACAAGACGCAATGTGAACATGAAAAGTAGATTGACTTCCTGGTCACTGAAGGGACGCACCATCACAGCTGTCTGAAGTTAGGAGTCAGAAGCTGCGCAATTGAACTATGGTTCCCACAACCCTGAACCTTTCAGAAATCAGTTTTTCGCTATAATATTTCATAATGTCTCTGATATGAACTGTAACGGGCGAAAAAAAGTCCGTACTGACCCATTTCCAGTCCAGTAAAAGGAGGTGGAGAACTGAAGTGTTCATAAAGTGTTCATCACATCTGCCCTATCAATCTTACACGTTAAACCTTCCCACAAAAGTTGAACAGATGAATGCAGTAGAGGGTGCATATGCACTTGCCATGCTATCCCTTCTGCCAGTCAGAGTGCATAAATCTGTGAGCCTCTCAACTACTGTTTATGAAATTTGTCAGACTGCTGGGGTTCAATATTTGCTCCCAACCCCCATCATAGACCCTTGGAAGAGTCCCGTGACACTAGCCTTAAATAATACATCAACTAAATCACAAGTTAAAACATACTTAGGCTACCTGACCCTGGCAGTGCGTATATCCGACTGTTTGACTTCCTTCATGCGCAATACTGCAGGACACTCCCACCTACAACTTGGGATTGGGTTAAGGGCAGAGTTAGAAAACAGAATGCGCACATGGGACAGAGTCTAGACAACGGTTTAGAGACTCTCCCATGTTTGCTCTCTTGCTTAAACCTACCTTTATCCTAAACCAAGTTCTAGGCAGGAGTATCCTAATATATATTGCCTTCGAAATTGCCGGAGTTCTGGGGCCAACAAGAATGAAATGCACTGCCTTGGGCTAAAACGCAATCCCCTATTATGTACGTCCTCGTGGTATGAGACATGTCACCATATTAATGCTTGAAACCGCAGACTGCTGAAGACGAGAAGGCCTTCATCATCTTGCCGGTGTTTTCATTCACTCACCTCATGCAAAGGGTAGGCTGCAGTATAGAACCTCTCTTTGATCATCTTCTTAATGCCTGTAAGAAAACAACATAGAAGACACAGGTGACTAAATCATCTACACCTGTAAGCTCTTCAAACAGAAGAATCAATGAATTTGAGAACAAGATCATAAATGGTTTGCATATTGTAGGGCTTCAAATGCTGCAGGTATTCATTTCCAGATATTACATACATATCTTTCCCGTAACTTTACAGAGCCTGCATGTATAAAATTTCCTGCCCTATTATATCAAGAAAATAAACATCACTGTAACTGGCCAAGTATAAAGGCATAAAAATGTTTGGCATGTTTGGACGTTTGGCATCATATTTCACCGCTGCATCTGAGAATTGCATCAGCTTTGTTATTTCTGATTTTGCCAATTCACTGAGGAAGTTCCTGACAACATGATCAAATTGAACAGGTGAATTTCTACAGTGCAATCTTAATCTGCAGTTCAGTTTGTTAGTCCCAACAGTGTACAGAAAACAGATTCCTTTCTATCTACAAGTGGAAAATAAACAGCTCCAGTCAACTGTGCCCAGCACTTAATCACAGCTTATCAATGCTTGTGTAAGGTTTTTATTACAAGGAATTGACTACTAAAGAACTCTTGCTATGTAAGAAGCGCAGAGGCAATAGTCTGACACAAAACAATCTTACTGACTATCTCTAGGTCTTAGGACAGTGGGTCTGTTGTGCATAAAAAAGCATGCCACGATGAATAAATTACCAAAGTTGTTCTCCTCTTTGATTGCAAAAGGTTTCCGTCTCAAGATGTAATCTACAATCCAGGTTCTTGTAGAGTAGGAAAACAAGCCCTCTTTATTCTTGGTAATTTCAAACCTGATTCACACACACAAAAAAAAGGATATCTGTTAAAGCTCTGAGAAAATCCTGAACTTTTTTTCAAAATTCCATAAAAATGTATGCAGCAGTTTTACAATTTCCGTCTTTAAACAAATCTAAGCTTTTGTCACAGACAGGTTTATCTTTGCTGAGCTCCTTTTGTTTTCCTTTGTGTATGAATTTAGCTCTTATTTTAATAGAGTTTTTAGCTATTTTTAATTATTATTTTATATGCAGTCTCATCAAACCATATTATCAAGAAATCGGTATCAACCTGTAAATGACGAAGACGCAGAAGAGGAATTTTGGTGGAAAAGGTAGATTAATCCTTTTGTTGTGAGACATTAGAAATCCCCATCCTCCCTCTAATCTTACTTCTGTCAGAAATATAACAAGAACAACAGAAAAGTGAGAACACTTTTAGAGAGAGATAGTGACAGATACTCACAAGTATTTCCTACTGACTGAATAGGGACAGGTGTAGGAGAGTGAGGCGGGTGGGAAGATTGTCTTATCATAGTGGAACGGTGTCAAGAATTTGCGAACTCTGGTGTTCAAGCAAGGGCTTGGTGGCTGAGGAGAGTGCAGAGCAACTATTAACATCGAGGCATGTAAGCAAAAGCAATAATATGACAATCTTACATGACCTAATTTTCTTGCCCTGCATTTTATGCGTTGTATCAGCTTAACTTAATGAGGCTGGATTTCCAGTAAACAGAAAATTTTTACATAAGGGCCTGCCGGATTCCTGGCAATCTGGGTGGGTCTGCACACACATGAATACGACGGACACAGAAGGTCAGCCGTAGGGGCTGACTAACTCAGGAGGCCAGGATCATAGGGTTAAGCTTTGGCTTACAGGAGATGAACAGAAAACTTAAGGACTTGCTGAAAACACAATCACATACTAGCTTCTCTACTGCCAGAGCTGCATAAAATGCTAACCTTAGATCTATCAATACCTTTTATTATGGGGATTACTGCAACCTATTCTAATATGTGTCAATAAATTGGAAGTAAACATTTTTCACTCAGATAAATATATCACATAACTAATGAAAAACCAACATAGTTAAGATGCTGTATAAATTATAAATCTTTGTCTGTGTGAAGAGTTAATATAAATCTGTTTTCAGTGATAATTTCATGCAAGAAACAAAAGCAAAGTCTGATCTATATATATGAAAGGATTCTCAAACCTGTTTTTCACTGTTTGTCTCAAAATCAGAAAATATGAAATAAATTCTCATTGGCGATATCATACGCTATGAGCACTAATGCACTCATTCTAAATGACATGATATTCTTGCTTGGAGATTGACTTATGCTATACTGCAGTGAAGAACAGGTTTGGTATTTTTTGAGGTTGCATATATTATACTGAAAGTATTATTGTGAAAGTGTCAGTTGTATTCCTGCTACACAAAAATAAAAGTACATGTATATTCTGAAAACTCATACAAAGGCAGGTGACACATCATGTTGATCTACAGTCATTTTTGTGACCCTCATATTGGGTTTCTGAACAAGTTGATTATGTAATATATCCAGGACAACTCTAAAGGTTCAAAACTTTCTGGAACTTCATTTCCATGTAGGCTAAAACATTTGTGAAACAGCCATAACATCTATCTATTTCTTTAATAAATTGTGAGCTGGTTATAAAGTATAAAAGTATATCAACTGAAAGGAGCAATTATTTCATTCTCGTGTCTGTCCAAATTCTCCTTTCTGCTACTGCTGAAAAGTTACGGAAAAGGTATGCTCAATGGCCAAGTCATATTACGTAACACCATATTCATTCACATAACACATGAAAGACATGAGCTGTTAAGGCAAAAATTTGAGGCAAAATGCAAGCTCTTGTTAATAAAATGTCAGAACACAAGAAACCAAAGTGGGAAACTGAAAGATGCACTCCGCATAACAAATGTCAGTATTCTGAACTGTTAAAATCCGTGCGGAAGTCAGAAATCTCTGGATTGTTGGAAGCATTTCACAATAAATTCTAGAGAATTCTCTGACACGATGTTTCTACTACAGTATCAAACTGTTTATACCATGGTCAACACAGTGACCAGTGACATTCTCAGCATCACTCAAATAGTGTCTGATGAGATATGTTTAAGTATATATGTGCATGGGTGCAGTGCATGTGGGTATATATGTAAGAAGATAAAGCATCTTACAAATTGCATGTGTTTACACACAAAAAAAAACTGTAGCATTCATTAAAAAAAATTCTATGGAATCAACGAAAGTTAAAAGTGAAACACGCAACTGGCCAACAAAAGCAAGCTTGAAGGGTGGCAAAACTTCAACAATAAAACCAAAATTATGAACAAGTAAAAACATTCAGTCAACATATTTCAGGCTTCAGGTAGAAGCTGAATGACTTACCAAAAAGTGTGTTTTCAACAAAGATTCCAACAACATACAACCAGAGTTGCCATAGAATGCTCACATTTCTTTCCCCTCACTTTTGCATGTTATTTCCAGGTGAGTTGGATTTTGTTCATAAAAATAATGCAATTAAAACCATCATATGACAACTTTTCGTTACCTAATATCTATTTGGTGTATGAAAAGTATTAAAACTTCTGAATATTCAAACATTTCAAAATTTCCATGATCTATCTATAATAGCCAGCCATTTTTATGATTGTAGTATTTTCCACACCTGGGATTGCCAATGGTAATTTTTCAAAATTTCCTCAGTCTATGGTATCCCTGTGCAACAAAGAAATGGAGAAATGAAATAATCAGATTTCAGCATTGAAGGCATTACTGGCATGAGCAACTAAATATATTTACTCAACAAAACTGGAGACTCCAGAGCTGTGAGGAAATAAAATAACCTTATACCTGACTGGAGATACAAATGTCTGGACAAAACAAAAAGAATAGCAGACACTGCAATGGTCTGACATGAAGAAATAGAATGGATAAGAAAAGGAAGGGGGAGAGAACTATTAAATTCCAACTTCAAAATGATAGTGTTCAGCAGTTCATCTGCAGTATTTACCACAAACGTTCAGTGGTGCCACCTCAAAACTGTTGTGCAGAATCAAAAATTAAATCTCAGTATGTGCCCCTTAAAATTTTTGAAAACACCACACTTCTTTTCTACCTCGCTTTCATAATGGAAAACCTCAAACATCTGAAATATAAGGATGTTTGCATAATTGAGAAACTACTTGCAGTAATGAAGAACAGCACAAAAACAAAACACAGATCTGCAAATTATCACGTCAGTAACTCATGCTCTACATTCCAGCCAATGCATACAGTTCACACTCTTATGTTCCAACTCATGCATACACCTCATGTTCTATGTTCCAGCTCATGCATACACCTAATGTTCTATGTTCCAGTTCATGCATACAGTTCACACTCTATGTTCCAACCCATACATACACCTCACGTTCTATGTTCCAGCTCATGCATACACATCATGTTCTATATTCCAGCTCATGCATACTGCTCACTGATGTATTACAAATGCACACATGAATGAAAATACATGGAGTGCCCATTATTATGATCCTTTCATTCAAAATTGAATTCACCCACTGGTTTTTTGTGCTACTCTATTTGGGGTTTAGATTTCCTGGTGATTCACCATGATCTGAGTCACCTAAGTTCCTCTCCAAAAAAGGACAAATGTCCACTTCAGTCCCTGATTCAAAGAAATTTATTATCAAAAACTAAACTGGAGTCCATTCTCATATTCTGCAAGCAGGGACTGACATTTCAATTCCTTTATAATGTGAGCTTATCCTCCACATTTAATTTTCATTCCAGCAGCCACATTCCACTCACCACATATATCTTCAGTGGCAACAGAGGCAGAGACATCCAATATAATGGAAGAGGACAGAGAAAGTTTGATTCTTTCCAAAAGTGATATGCATGACAAATTATTACCCTTTGATGAAAGTGATGCACCTACCCTGTGATCATTCATCAATCTGGTGATTTGTCATGCAACTAATATCCATGATTCTAAGTACTCTGATTCTAAGTGGTTTGAGCAACCCCTCCACTGCCTGGGCTCAGAGATAAACTCTTCAAATAGATGCAAAGGATCTCAAAAGAATTGTAAATCTTCATACACATAATCATTTTTTTGAGGAAAGAACAATATTATAATATCAATAAAGAAATCAAATGTAATGACAAGGTAGTTTCTTCCTCTTTAATTTCCTTATGAACCTATGGTGTTACAGGCACGAAAATGTATAGGTAAATAGCAGTAAAGGGGTTAATTGTCCGCATCTAAAGGCTGTTGATAACGCATTCATAGAATCTTCATCATATAGAAAAGAAAGAACATTAAAGCAGTTACTGTCATGGAGGCAGGAAGCAAGATCTTGGGGACTTTATTTTGCCAGTTTGTCATAAAATTATCAGACACAAAATGTGCAATGTGCCTTCTTTCCTTCTATTCCCTTACTGTACAACACTGTCATAATACTCAGTCAATAAAGCCACACACATGTGAAGCATCCCTTGCAGCTCTTCCTCATCATTAATATGTGAAAACGTGCTTGATATACAACAACATGTGTACCCTGGGAGCCCTAAAAGCACATACAAAACAAAGTGGGCAAAAGAATGTTGCACACATGAAATTCCACATCTTTTTTGCAGCTTTAGTTTAACGCATCAGAATTAAGCCTTCAAAATATTATGATGTTCATTTTTGCGTGTAGAAGTTGTATTCTCTAAAATGCTCAAATTCACTTCTCTCAGTTGTTAAACATGAGATATCATAGAAGTTTCTAGAGATTTTCTATCCCAAATGTTTCCGTCTACAGGCAATACACCCAAGATTTGAAGATGTTTGTGACTTGGGGTGAGGGAAAGAACAACTGTGCAGAAGTTCAAATTATATGCGGCGTCCTATAGTAAGTGTGCGTTATTACATATTTTGGGGATACTTTACCTATAACTTGATTCCCACCATCCCCCATTTCCTATGCTGTTGATCAGAGTTCACAGAAAGATTATAGCATGAGATTTGTCATGTTCACACAAGATGATAAGGCCACTGTAAGGGTTAAAACTTATAAAAGCCTAATCTATTTCTTAAATATGTCTTGTAGCCAGTCAAATTAAAACTCGACCAGAAATTTGAGATATCAGGCTCTAAAGATCAAAGGGACCATCTGATATCAACGTTTTATTTGTGGGTGGGAATCCAGACCCAATCATTTCGCTACACAAAATCACTGATTTTATGGACAAGCAGTCAATACTTGTGGATTAATTTGAGTCTGTGTAGATCTAGTACATTAGATAAATTATACAATACAAAACTGATCTTCAATCATGATTTTCACAGGCATACTTGATTGGTTAAAAAGTGACCTAGGTCTCAATGTGACTGGCCGCAGGACATATCGGTCCACATTTTCGGGAAAGGGGTCTCTTCTTCCACACAACTAAACTCACATGAGAAGTAGAGGAAGAGGAAGACAAAGGATATCTAAGTATTCAAGAAGCAGCAAGAGGGAAGACACATCAGAAGATGCTGGTAACTAAAAGACTTGGCAGAAATGGTCATTTTTGATATGAGAGTGCACAACAAAAGTAGACTGCACAACACGAAGAAATTTATAGCATTTTCAAATTATATTATATACTAAGGGTATCCAAATATTGCGGATCAAAAATAAAATAACATTTTTTTTAAAAAGCACTTGAAAGATTTCTACATATCTTACCAATTTGTCCCGATTCTTAGCCTATAAACATGGCAACAAAATGTGTAAAAAGTGAAAAACTGATGAGATATGAAGCATAGTTTACATGTATGCGAAATAAATGATCAGAGTGTAAAGTTATTAGTTTAATTATGTAATTAACTGCTGAGAGAGGTTATTCAAGATCTTAATAAAGTAGAGGTAATGCACTATCTCTCAACAGTTTTCAGAAACAACTTTCCACTCTGAAAAGCTTGATGACAATGACAGAATATCAATAAGAGAAAAAAAACAACAAACACAAACAGAAATTAATAATTGCACAAAATCATCACAACACAAATTTTGATATATACCACTGCCTTAGTCAAACCACCACCTACCTATATTATGTTCATATGGTCAAATATTGTCTATCATCAATTCAAAGCAATTAGTCACAACGTCCAGAAAAATCATTAATTAAAATCACAGCTGCAGAATCTCAGTGTGTATTACTAGAGCTTCCAGTGGATCTTAGGAGACAAAACTGTATCTATCTTTGCTAACTACCTTTATGAGTATACAGAAGTGTCTCTATCTTTCCATCATAACCTACGTTGAAACAAAGAACATGTTCTGCACAAAGGCAAAAACAAGCAGTAGAAAGTGATGGCAACGATCCATCTTCCAGGGTATCTGCAGTTTAGTACCGACAATTTGTCTTGCAGCCAGTCAATATAAGGCTTAGCTTGCGTTTTGGTTTAATCATGCTACTGGTATAAAAAAAAAAAGCTTAAAGTGTGTACTTTCATTAACTGTCATCTTCAGGGCCTGCTTGCTCAGTTCCTGGTTAAGCGACATAAGCCTAACTTTCGACTGGCTGCAAGACATTTGTAATAGAAATCAGTCATATGGCTGAAAATTTGCAACCATGATCTGTAGAGACAGAGATCTTTGATGTGCTCTAAAGCATAGCAAATGAGAACACAAAATCAATGACACCTTAGTTTCTGACTAGTGTCAGGAACTCTGAAAAACAAAAGCGATACAGACTATTACTACACAAGGAAAATGAAGCTCTTAACTTGACAAATTAAGTGTGTATGCTTTCATGCTTTGTGGAATGAGATTAATGTAAGAGTTGAGACTGCCGCATATCATGAAAAAGCAGAATATGAAAACTTGCACTATGATGAAAATCATGCTGTTTTAGTATTATCCAGTATTCTTATTATTAGCATTATATGATTATCGTTTAGTATTACTATGTTTGATATATACACAATGCAACCACGATGCTTGCCAGTACCACTTTTAAGAAGTTGGATATAAATTTGTTTTGCTCATAGAGGTGCAGAATTCTGATCTCTAACTGCATATTTTGTATTCAGCTTAATATCCCCATTAAGTTTCAGATCTTCAAGCTGAGAAGAGAGAGTCCCCTTAAACAGATCTGCTTTAGTATTTCTTTGAAAAGGGTTTGTTTTGACTTACAGCCAAGTAAAAAGCCTTTTTTTTTTTAGACATTTTCATTTTGCTGACTTTGTATTAATTAAACAGTGCAGTTAATAAAGCCCTGTCCTATTTCTCAAGAAAGCCTCCTTATGAATTGGAAGCAGCTCCATATGAAAAACTGCATACTAGAATTCCATCAAACAAGAAATTGTGCATTTGCATATAAAGTCACACACTATATGTTTTGATAAGAGGTGTATGACATTCTACATCAATGTGTATAAAATATTAATTTTTTAGATTATATCCTTTCAAGTTATATGATTGTAATAAATATTTCTTGTCTCTGGTAAGGATTAAGACAATCTCAATAATGCAGACTCTCCTTGTCTGACAACTTCTCTATAGTGACATGAACATTCTGAGCACATTTCTTGGTGCTTTCCAATAAAACTTTTAGCCAGAAAGAGTTAAAAGAGGTAAGCCTGAGTAAAGCCTTCCAAGGATTATAAATGTACCTTTACTGTTACATATACAATCAATCAAATCGTCGCTCCCATGACATAGTGACGGAGATGGCCATTTTGGGGGTTTTGAGTTATTTGGCTCATCTTTATCACCCTAAAGAGGACTTTGTTCTGTACAAATATTTTTGCGAAATTCGCCGTAGTTTTGAAGATATGACGTTTTCATATTTGACGGACATCAAAATTTCTCATAATCATCCTACGACAGACCGACGGAGTTCATGTGCGTCAGTATGTGAAAATGCCCCGCTGCGCGCTGGACCGCGACAGACAGTCGTACTCGTGCTGTTCACCTATTGTATTAGATTTCAGATAGTGAGTGTCGGTGTGGCGCGTCAGGACTCCTTGATCTACCTGCCGCCAATCACCACGTGGTCATGAACTTCAACTTCATGATCCTTTGATCATTTTCATCCAATGGCTTATCAGTCCAACGTCCAGTTTTTCCGTCTTTTTTTCTCAAATAAAACCAGACCAGCCAATATGGTCAGTGGACATTAAAGCTTTAGAATCATTGTTTTGTGCCAAGTCCCTTTTCCTGCCATAGTCTAATAACCATGTTCTCCGCCTTCTTCCTTGCTCTATTCAAAATCGACCAATAGAATAACTTTAAAATTTATTTCATCTCGCTGATTGGTTAGTGGACATTAAATGAAATTGTGTAAGTCAAGTAGCTCCCCTCAATTGTAAAGGATATCAAAATTCACTTGTGTCACAGACGTGACAACCGTATTATGAATCAGACAATAATGTACATGTAGTTTGAGATGGGCTACCCTTAATTTGTCTTATTATAGATAATCCAGAGTATACTTCATATGAGATGATTAGGCTAGTCCGTTAAGTTCATTTTAAGCATGCTCGAGTGAAATCATTAATCACTAGGTCTACATTTGACATCACCAATGCCATCTTCACCACTTGCGGCACCATAACCACACCTTATCATCATCTTCCACACCACCACCACCATCACAAAATCAGCATCTTCACTATTCTGGTTTTCACAGCAAGATGGGGAAATTTGGAGGGAGGGCTCGAAGGAAACATCACCCACGGAAGTATCAACTGTCTCATAAAAGCACACTCTTGTTTATTAATGCCCCCGCCCTTGACCACCATTCCTCACATAACTAGTGCACCATTGGCTTATCTGTTAGCAGTTATTGTCTGGTCTTTATCAAGATAGCGCAAACCTATATAGACTCTTGAAAAATTGAAAGAAAACGGCGTTTTGGAACACGAGAAAAGAGGTGGAAGACGGAGAGTGGATGAAGGCGACAAAAAACGAGCTAGCATTAAGACTCACATAGACAAACTTCCCCACATGGAGTCTCATTATTGTCGCACAAATTCAAAAAAAGAATATCTCTGATGTGACCAGACTCTTTTTAAAATGTATGTTATATAAGGAGAGTAAGGCAGGAAAGAGAAACCCAGTTTCGCGCGAATTGTACAGAAAAGAAACTTCACGATCCCAAAAAATCAGTGTGGAATATGTGAGAATTATTGGACGACGTCAGATCCAAAACCGCAAGATATCGAGACCTCTTACATGACATATTGAAGAAAAAGAAGCAGCTGGCATGGTCCTTGCTAATTTTAGGAAGGATGCAGAAAACAACCCCAAATTGCGCACAGCAATTTCGACCTGAGAAAAATGATGTATCTACCTGCCTAAATCCAACCGGGGATAAGGTTTTTTTTTTTACAAACGAAGGCTAGCATGCCTCAATTTTACCATAATTTATGACACTAACGGGCCATTAACCATTGCTGTTTTTTGCACGAAGCGATAGCAGCTACGAGGGGAGCCAACAAAGTCGCTTCATGTCTGAAAATGTACATAGGAGATCTGGACAAAACAGGCATTGAGAGACCTGCTTTATTTTTTGATGGATGTGCAGGTCAGAACAAAAACTCAGTCCTGCCAGCAAAGATCAGATGTCTACTACGATTACAAAAGTCAGTCTCACTGAAAACCATCACCCTCCATTTCGTTGAGACGAATCATGGACAAAGTGAAGGCGACCCCAGACATAGCGTCCTTGAGACTGCAGTAGACAGAGTGGAGTCTATTACAGTGCCAGGAGAGTTGGTCGGAAAAATAAAGTTAGCTGTCAAAAAATGGTCGTACAACGTCATTGAACACACGCCACAAGATGTACCGTACTGGAAGGCTAATGTAGCTGCCGCAGGAATACTGGGAGTAAAAAAGTCAGATTCAGGGATGACTGCCTGCTGGCCCGACTTCATGCAAATTCGGCTACAAAAAGATAATCTGAACCAGATAGCATTCAAGACTTCTCACCGGCAGACATCCTTTGATGGCTTTGATGCTGCCATCTCGTAGGACACAAGAAGTTTATCCGAAGCCGCTGGAGGGTCAATCAAAACTTACCAAAGGAAAATACTAAGATCTTGTTTCTTGTTTCTAGTGTCATAAGAAATCCAATGCATGTTCTAGCTTTCTCATTAGTAAAGTAATTAGTATTAGATACCATTATTATAACTGCTACTAGTACTATGTTCACGCTCATCCTCATTTTCTTACATTACCAGTACTGTTTGATTTCAGTGAACAGGCTGTCCAGATTCTTCCTTGCTTTTCTCAATTAATACTTTGTATCTGTGTCTGCAGGTGTTATGTTATAGACATAATATTAATGAGTTAATTTTCATATCATTTCATTTTGTTTTTATTTCATTGGTAATTGCATTTCTTGTCAACCTCGTGCATTTAAATGTGTATTATGAAACAGGCATAAAGGAATCTAATACAGAATAAAACTATACATGTAATACTAGTACTACCTTATTTATTTCCATTTTTATCTTTAAAATTTCATGTTCTCTCTATTTCGACCCTGTCTGTCGCTTCATTTTTTTTCTCTCTCATTCTGTCAATCTCTCAGCATATCAGTCTGCCTGCCTGCCTGCCTGTCTGCCTGCCTGTCTGTCTGCCTGCCTGCCTATGTCCTTCTCGCTTTTTTGCCTTTATCTAAACACTCTCATTGTCTGCAAATACCGACGGAGTTCGAAGAAAGCGTCACACAATACACGCACATAGTGACGGACTTGGGCTGCGGCATGACGGACATGACAAAAACGACGTCATAACTGTACGACATAGTGACGGATATCAAGTTTAGGCATTTTGATAGCATATTTTTACCTATAACTCAGACACATTTAAAGTACATCCTAAATTGAGGCAGTCTTCAAAATTTCACTCAATTCTATTGAAAAACGGCAGAGTTACAGCTATTTAAAAAAAACAAAAACTTTAAACAGCCGTAGCTCAGAACTCAAAAAACTGATATCCGTCACTATGTCATGGGAGCGACGAAATAAACCAATGTCCTGAGGTGACCATTTCAAGGTTCAGAAAAACAGCAGTCCCATGAAGTATGTGAAATGAAAAATAAACAAAATTCTAACCTCCCTATCAGAGTGTGGTTCTTTTTTGTGCTGGTCACGTAAAGCCTTCCTCAGCATACCAACCAATCAGGAAACAGGTAAATGATGACAGTCAACATGGCAGCCAATGAGATGAGCGTTGATTTCAAGCCAAATGAAAATAATGAGAAATGAAATTTCAAAATCAGTGAGATTTAAGAAAAGAACATGAACTTTGTGTAACCAGTGTGAGATTGTGAACTGAACAAGAATTCATGTAACAGTGTGGAACACAGCAGATTAACCAATGAAAAAAATGTTATGCAAGGCATGGGGATGACTGAAATGTTCAACAGGCTTTGGGGCATTTCTTAAGACTGATACTAGATCAATATAGCCAGATATATATATAACCTACTATCCCTGAAAACATATACTAATCAATATAAATTGTGACAATCACCCAGGGAATGGAAGAATTTAATATAATTACCAATCATTTAATTTAAGACCAACATTTCCTTGAAACCCACCTCAGAGGTTAGATATTATTGCACAAAAATAAAGGCAAATAGAAAATACATTACAATTATTATTCAATTTCATCATCACCAAAACAAACAAAAAAAAATAAGAAAAAAAATTAAAAATCTATCGTGCCTGATAGGAATTGATTTGCCCTTGTCACGAATAGAGAATGAATGAAAATTTATTTATAAAAAAGAAAATCATTTAAGGCCCGTTTGTGTTTAGCAACTTGCATTGGGCACAAAAGGTAAACTAGTTTGGTGATAGAATTATATCTGTGACCAAATTCTTTATACAGCTCCAAAATGTGGCTAATCTTAAAGTCCCAACACATCTAAGATGATTTTGAATATGATATTCTACAATGTGCAAAATAATGAGAACCTCACAAACTAAATCTAATACTGTGGAGCCCAGCTTGAATATTGCAACTTAAGCTTTGAAGTCATGCAATTCTGTTTTACAAAGTGACTTGAGCTACAAGAGTGAGAGAGTAACAGACCCTATGATTCATGATAAATGCCCGCACACAAGAAGCTGGGGCTCTTCTACAGCAGCTGCTTCATGCATGTAGGATAATGATGATAGATCTATATTTTATGGCCTACAGTTTTACTTACTAGATATTTATCAACCTGCTTTATCTATGATAAATTAAGTAATATCAATGATGTGGAACAAGGGACTTAAAAACATAAAGTAAATACATTCAACTTTTTGTGCTGTAAAGAACAAACTTGACTAAAGGTTTTATCTGCAAGAATTAAAAACACATATTGTGTGCTCTCAAGAGAAAGCTACAATTATCTTAATTGTTTTCTAACTCATGCCGCATATAATAAAGAAATACACTGCTCCATAATTCACAAACCACTACTCAATAGTAAAACTTGCAAATGAACTCATAAAACGTGATTAAGCTTTATCAATAATCTTTGAAAAAATCCGGTTTCAAAATATACCAAAACTGATTAACACAATCTACCTAGATTAACATAATATACAAATGGACTCAACATTTAATCTAAGGGTGAAAGTACATGTAGCTGTTCTGTGCTTTTAACTATGACAATGATCATTAACTTCGTCTGTGAAGTGGATTTATGCAAACAAAAAAAATGCACAATCAACTATAACACTCAGAGAGATATTAAAGTATTTCTAATTTACTTTAAAATGAAAAATGCTGTGGGAATGTCCTAAACTGGCTTTCTACATACCTCTTTCATCGGCATGCGCAGATTCAGGATGTCAGCATATCTCATGAGAACATCAAAAGGGGCATGGACTTTTACAAAGTGAACTTTTTCTCCTCTCTGTGGATTGAAATTTCAAGAGTCATAAAGTTTCGACTCAAAAAGTTTGTGAAACAAGATAATGGCTTTCTAGAGGCAATGTACCCTTTAATATTCACCATCAATCTTCATTCACAAAATGTGAAATCCCTATATATTGCTGACAAACCTAATCTCCTTACTTTCTGTCTACATGAGAAACAATGCAGGGTAACGTGATGATTGAAAGTAAGGAAAGTTTTGTTTTTTATTGTTGGCGATGTTTAGGGTTTTCAGAGATTATGGATGCATATGGTTGGTGAAGAAAAAAGGGAACACTGCCTCAATGTCACAGGAATTCTATGACTCAGTATAGAGAAAACATGTACATATGACATAATTACGTAGTGGTAATTATTCCAGTATACAAGTAAAAGCAACACTTGGTACTGAGCATCCAACATTAGCACTTGACATTCAAAGCCCATGAAAATTACCCATAATTATAACTTAAGGAGGGGCGCCACCTGAAGGCCTTTTTCTAAATGCTTGGTGCCACATGATTTTAACCTTGATTTTTGGACTCAGCAGGTTCAAATTAGTGGGAAAACAGTCAATTTTTTAAAAACAATTTATTATGGTTGCTATGGAAACGGCCGCCATCTTGAATTTTCTACTGTCACTTTTTTTGTACACCTATAAACTACTTAGTCTATATACCAAATTTCGCAAAGATTGGTTCGTAAATTATGATGGAGTTTCAAATTATGTGCTGAAAAGTATAGTTTTGAGAAAAATTGCATTTGAAAATTTCACACACAAAAAAATGTCTGAAAAACTGTTTTTACAGCAATACATGTCCGGCTGATAGCTGGGCACCTTCCTCAGTCTCCTTTTCCTGTCTAGCTTTGTCTAGGGCAAGCCTACGGGCCGTTTTCAGGATCACAAAGAAAAATTAGGCTGTTAATTTCTTGGCCACCTCCTTCCTGTCAGGTATTCACGTGCTAACCTGCATGCTGTTATTTACGTACAAACAGAAACGAGGCCACCCGAACCAAAGAAATCCAATCAGATAACAAGGTCACGCTTGCCGGAAACACCGAGCGAATGAAACATCAGCATGACTTGTTCCGGTTGAAAACTAGACCGTGACCTAGCTATTTTTAGCGATGTAAATAAGACCAGACGTAATTTATGCTTCGCTTTCGGGGGATGCCGTCGTTCCGACATTTTCATTGACCAGCCAGTGAGAAATTGACTTTGTAGAGGAGAAAATTTCCTTTCCAACGGTATGCAACAAGATAGGTCTAATTTTATTGCATATAGACAAAATATGCGATCAAAATCAGACAATTTCAGCATAAATTCACATAATCAGACAAAAAATCCTGGGGGGTGACCCTAATGAAATGCATTTTTGAGAGGTAAAATGGATTCTTTCACATGCAACCATCAATGCTTTCGATTCACAAGATGTCAAAGTGTCTAAAAATGGCAAAAACCCAATTTCTGTGTTTTGAACCCAAATCGACGATTTCAGGTGGCGCCCCCCTCCTTAAGCTATACACCTCAAAAGAGTGTATTGCAATAACTCAGGCTGTTCTAATCTGATTTCTACTGAGATTTATTGCAACTATCACACTGGGACTTAAAAAAAATCTGATTAGTTTAGTTTTCTTTTGCAAATATAGTTTTCAGTATAGATAGATTTAGCTTTTTCCCTTGTCATTAAATAATTTCTCGCGAGTGACATCATTAAGCAGCTTCAAATACTTACACGGTCATACTCCAAACACAGTCCTTCTTTGGTCAGATTTTGCTCAAACAGTTTCCTTGCTTCTGCTGATTTTTTGTTGACCTCTGTGCTCCATGCCAAGACGAAGTCAATGCGTCTTTTTCCATCCGCAAAATACAAATTTCGGACCTGAAAGTTAAGATTTAATGCATATTTTAATGACCTGAAATAACATCTCTGAATTAGATAACCAATTGTTGACCCTTTACTACAGCAATGATATAATTAGTGAGCATATTAAAACAAGCAAAATAAAACTTAACTGCAATGACCAGTTTTTGTCCAGAGAATTGCTGTCGTTTCATACTGATTCGAATAAGCTGTCTTAAAATCACTGAAATATTGTGAGGAGCTATTGCATGTTCTCAGCACTCTTGCTTGCTTTAAAACTGATAATTCTCTTAAATATCTAAATATATCACATAAATTAATGGCATTGTAATGAAATCTTGCTGTGTTTTTTGAACAAGTGTGTGCACATTTGCCAGTGAAGTCTTATAGGTAAGAAACAGGGAGACATAACATGTCTTTGTTGTGTAACATAGTGCAGGTTCCATGCGTCAGGAAATAAGCAATGAGAGAGGTGTGATAAAATAACTCATGAATAAAGGAACATTAATACATTAGTCAAAACTGGCTTGAAAACTGTAGGACGATTGAAATAATAATAATCATAATAATAACAATGTGCATTTTTTTATAGCACTTCACCCCAGGAAGGCTCAAAGCACTTTACAGTCGCATGTACACATACTCCTTCACAACTGCACACTTCCACAAACACACAAGCTTACACATATAGCACATGCACACAAACACATATACACTCATATTCACCCACATGTACACACACAGCACATGTATGTGAGTGCACTCAAAGAGCTCATGTCTCATAGTCAGGGGGGAGCACATTTCAGCCTCCGAAACCAATGATTATATTCAGAGACTGTGCTCCCAGGCACTAAACGGAGATGTCAACTCAAAAAGTTGCAGAAACACACACACATACACTAGAACCACACTCATCATTAAATCAAATAAAAGCAAATTAAATTACAGTCTTGACAACCATTAGAGCAGCGGTGCTGAAACTATTCCTCGGAAAAGTACATAATAAATTACATAAGTTTTCAATTGAGCTTTAAATGATTCAAGGCTGGCAGTACAGCGAATCAATTCTGACAGTGAATTACAGGCCAAAGATCCTGCATTATGTAAACACTCGATCACCATATGTGCTGCAAGTATCATCAAACAGCTGCAAGAAAAATGTATTGAACACACGGACTGATTCTATTCTACAACTTTACACAGTGGTTGATGGTCAGAGATTAATACAGATGTTATAATGTTAAATTAAAAAAAATAACTAGTTTAAAATCTTAGTATATTAATCACACCTTATCAAACTCAATACATTGTTTTATCGTTTAAATATTGTCTTTAAAAGAATACAAAGAACATATTCTTTTCATGCTGCACACATAAAACGCTTTTTTAATTTTTTTTTTTTTGGCTGCCAAACTCAAATCTATGCAAGCATATACATAACGTTCGATTTAGGGCCAATCACGATTAGACAAATCATCCAGTTTGAAATGTTAAGTTTAGTTTACAACACTGGTGAAACTTATTTCTTCATCTGTAAGTTCAGTTAAATCTCATCAAGAACTAGCAACACCTCTCTCTTTTTTAAACGTTTATTATTCAGTCAACATACAACAGAAGCTAGAACAACGTTGAAACAATAACAATAATAAACAGGTTATGATGATTTTTCTCAGTAGTGAAGATGATGATGACTGATTGTTGTAATGATGAAAATGAAAATCCCAATGCTCTTAGGGATTATACTGAGTTCAATGAAGTGTGGGAATTAAAACCTGAGGGTGAAGACCTAAAAAAAAATGTTTCATGGTATTGTTTCTTGTCAGAAGTTGGTTTTATTTTTATTGTTGAATAAGAGTGTTGTCTCCATTCTACATGGGCAAAGAGTGCTTATTAGTATACATATGCAACACTATAATTAACATGTCTTGACATCACAAGGATGTTCAATACCACGAGGATGTAGCATGATTATATCCTCATGGTCATTTGGTTATAGCATTTCTCCTCATAATCATGATCACACTGATGACAGAGTTTGGTACAATGATATAACATACTGCTGTGCAACAACTCACATTGCAACCGCTTATGCTCACATTTTTTCCTCCGTTTTGATCAAGCGGCAAAACCATGGGCCTAACATTCATACTTGCCGCCTTTAATATAATCACACACTACAATGCGCTAATTTAGCTAATCACTGTAAATAGAAACCATCTGAAGTATTTATAGTCATCAGCACAGTTACATGTACATTCTAACCTGCACGTGATAGCTCATGTGACTCAAAATACAATACTCTTCATGAATTGAGTAAAAGCACAGGAGTACACTACACTATACATGTTACTACATGAGGAATGGGATGGAAGGTGTGGTAGGTAGGATGTTCTACAAACACACAACGTACATCTTAGTATTTCAGTGTATGAAAAAAAATGAAACGTGTACAATAATTTACAATTACTTTCATAATACCGCGCACAAAACTAGTGACAGAAAAACATGAAAACTGAGAAGAGAAAAGAAAAGGCAGCAGGCCGAGAAAATAACAACAGGAGGAAAGNGGACGGGGAGGGGGAAAGGTGGAGGGGGAGAGAAAACCGAAAAAAAGAAGAACTACACCAATGATTGGAATGAACAGTTGAAGATGGAAGGTAGCAGTTCATTGTTTAGTATAAGATTGATAGATATAATTATCATCAGCCAGCAATTATTACTGGAACATGTCAAATTATTGTTCTCACGAGTCTTAACATATATGTAATACAGATGGCAGCTAGTGAGGCTCCCTCACATATGTCGTCAGGGTGTATGATTTCGAAGCTGTTTAAATGCCGAAATCTCATGAGTTCGTATGGGATATGTGCTGCCTCTGTGGCAAACCAGCGATGCATTCTACAGTTGACAAGGTCACATTCCAGGACAATGTAATCAGTCTGACAAATCAGATTTCTGTTTCCATTAAAACGGTCCAGTATCATTTTCTTAAATATAGTGTTTCTTGACTCGTCCTTTAACTTCACTTTGATATCCTCTGACAGGTCACAGAACACATCAGATCGAAATTTATCATTGTCGTGTAATAGGGTAAAAGTGCCAAAGTCCGGATACGTGTCCCTGGGGCTGGGGATGTGAGTTACTGTCGACGACGATATTTCTTGAATTGCATTATTCATGCTGTCTGCTGGAACATGTTCTTCCTTGTCGTTTTCTTGGTCTGCATCTTCATTTGCTTTGTCTTGTTGCGGTAGTTGATCCTGGCCGTAGTACTGGTGATGATGGTCATGTTCCAGAGTTGTCTCCTGAAAGGGCTCACTATCACCACAAACAGATGTGTTATTCTAAGGCAACTGACTACTCTCAAGGCCTGAGTCATCGCCGACAGTTTGTTATGTGTTGTGGTCACTGGTACTCGTTGTATCACTGTGTATGTCCTTGCCTCTCCCACATTTTAGAAAGTTACAAAAACATTAGCATTTATAAACAAAGGCGATTGACAACAGAAAACCTTATTCGTTTCTACTCTTTAATAGGTAAAAATTGTGGATTTCTGCTCTGGAAACTTCCTTCAGCATAAAATGCATGCATAATATTTAACATATATTCCGGCTATGACAAAACTTATACTTATTTTTATTTTATCATTTTTTTAAAATCCATAACAGTAATCTCTTTCCATGAGAACAGAATCAATTCTCCATTTCCACATGATAATATCTATGCAATAAAATTACTTCACTCTAACTCATGATTTTGATAATCAGATAATGTCTCTTTATGATATATTTAAACAGAGTTGTACATCATACTGTTCACATAGTTCACTACCTTTGATGTAACTGTGCAGTGTACTTTGAAGTGTAATCCAAGACAGAACAGAACACCTGTTAAAATGATCTAACCCAAAAGAAAATTATCTGATCTATGCAAAAAANACCCAAAAAAAAAAAACCACCAAAAAAAAACCCACCTTATTTTTTACAAAATGTAAAACAAATGTTACAACAGTCTTACTTGCATTAATACTTATATTCAAAGACCAACACATGCAGTTATAGATTTATCCTCCTGTGACGTAAAGACATCTACATTATACATTAGCCCAAAAACATAGATTATCAGATCCCTACTCCTTTGCAACTGTCAAAACACAGATAATCACATGGACTCCAACCACATATTGTTCAATGCAAGCCCATAAGACAAATGAAATAATCACCATATCAACAAAGGAAGCATACCGTGAATACATGAAACAAGCTAGAAACGAACCTCCTGGTGAACCACATTAATATCTCTTCTGATCCTATGTGCATTGAGACAATAAGGTGTCAGGGATCTTCTAAAATAGGCCTCTCAGTATCAATGTAACAATGTTAAAGTTGATATGAGGGTTATGGCTCTGCAAATTCCCATTAGCTTACTGATGTTTCAAAACCTATATATATATATAAATATTCGCAAAGCAAAAAAACTCTTATATGATGAAAATCTCTGAATTAAAATACTTTATTCAAGTACTGTAGGCTTCCTTCATCACTCAAGAAGTATGTCTATATTTTTCATGGCAGTGGTTTCATTAAGCCTTAAAGTAAGGTTGCAAAGCTTAAGGGGTCTAAAGGTTAGACGTCCTGGAAAAAAGACAATCCCGTCTCACTTATCTAATACTCAAATGTCACGGAATTCTCTCCTGCAAGCATGGATGCACTCTATGGTCCTGTGTTTGCAACTAGTGCATGAGGGGCTGCCGTTTTTACATCAGTGCAGTTATATGGATGGAAACGATTTATACAAAGCTTGTCAGGAGGTCATTTCCCATGCTCCACGTAGCATGAAAATTGAAATATTTGTGATCAACCAGGGTTGTAGGCCTCACCTTAGCAACCTCATTGTTCTTATCAGCTGTCTGTCCATCTGTAACACCATCACCATCATCATCATCTACATCATGAGTAACCTGATCATCCCCATTTACTGTGGGAGAGAAATAAAAGAAACATTAGACAAAGTCCACCTTCAATTACATTAAGAAGATTAAGGTCTCAAGACCGCAGAGAAGGGGTCTCAGGAGACACAACACAGTCATAATAATTCTTAATCTCTAACAAAAGTTTGTGATGGTACATTCAAATGAAGTACCAGAGTGGCATACAACATTTTCATTTTGCATATCTCATATTCAGCGCTCACTTTGTTTGCTTTTAATGTTATTTATCAAATTTGTAATTACTATGCAAACCAATAAGTCTTGCTAAGACCAGTTAACCCAAGTGAAGACAGCTCAAGTTTATATTCCTTCTGAACTATGGGATCTTCAGTGGGATTTGGCTGTGAGCATCAGATTACCTTAACGGGCTGCTCATCAGCTTTTCATTACACTGACTGAACGAACACCTAAAAAATATTACTATTAAGGGATGACGGCCTTATGATGGCCTACTGTCACAAAAATCAGCCTACAAAAAACTCTACAAATGCTACCATAAGTTCAAGAGGCATTGTTCCTATTTTTTGCCAGAAGCTGTAAAGAGACTTCACAAAGAGTGGCATTTTAATGTTTTCTTGCGGAATTCGCTTGGCTGATTTTGCACTATATGTCTTAAACATAATGTATGAAAAATATGAGACTATCAAAATTCCGGACATCAAATTTATAAAGAACGAAACACTCACTACGCCTTTGATGAAGATCTCAATCAAACACTAAATGAATTTCTCATGTTTACTGATCAGATTTTGACTTAATAATTGGGACCTCATACATATATTCAGTATATGTACATATATATAATAATAATAATAAAGAATATTTATATAGCGCCCACTCCCCATAAATGAGCTCTAGACGCTTGACAAAGCTGAAGATCTCACTTTCTATCTTTCACACATTCTCTCCAAAAAATTGATACACAATCATTTGTACTAGGTCAAGCTCACATTATCATTCAACAGAGGCAGAGCTGGAACTTATGGCTAGGAATTACAGCAATATTTCTGGAATAAATAGGTTTTAAGTTTTCCTTTGAAGCTTTCAGTGGTATTTGTTGATCTTAATTCATTTGGTAGAGCGTTCCAAACTGATGGTCCTGATGAGGTAAATGCTCGTTCTCCATATTATTATTTCTTAAGATGTGACCTCGATACTGAAATGAGGTTAGTACTACTTGATCTCAGACATCTTGATGGTGTATATGGAACCAGGAGTTCACTCATGTAGGTTGGAAATTCAGCAGTTTATAGACCCTGATAGCATAGGACGGCCAATTTATACTCTATTCTTGCTTTTATAGGTAGCCAGTGAAGCTCGTGGAGCAGTGGTATCACATGCTTTTGTTTTGACTTTTTAAGTACCATTCTTGCAGTATTGTTTTGTATTCTTTGGAGTCTATTCAATTTTTCATCAGATAAACCAGCCAACAGGGAGTTACAATAATCTAAACGTGACAGTATAAATGCTGACACAAGTGTTTTTGTCGCATTCAGGCCTAGGACATCTCTCAATTGGCCGATACGTCTAAGTTTGACAATCTACAAAGATGATTCAGTTGAGCTTCCATTGACAATGAACCATCTAAATAAACACCCAAATTTTTAGCCTTACGAGAAAATTCACTTCTGCCTTTGCCAATGTAAATGTGATCCATATCAATGGAACTTACTCTGACAGTGGAAGCACATGGCATAATTTCAGTTTTTTTATCGTTCATTTTAGCTTGTTTGACGACATCCAAGCTTTAATGTCCTGAATACAAATTATCATCTAACAGTTTGGGAACATTGCCAGGTAAAACTGATCCGTATAGCTGTGTGTCATCAGCGTACATATGATATTGCAAAGAGTGCTGTTTAATTACATTTCCCAGAGGCTGAGTATACATGGTGTACAATACCGGCCCCAAAACGGATCCCTGGGGGATTCCGAAATCTAGAAAACATCTCTCAGACTGTATACCGTCTATTATAACAAAATGAGTACGGCCACATAAGTATGACCTAAACCAGTCAAGTACAGTGCCAGATATACCAACTGTTGTTTCTAGTCTTTCCAACTTGATATTGTGATCCAAAGTGTCGAACGCTGCAGAGATATCTAACAGTGACAACACAGAAACCATGCCTTCATCAGCAGGATTTAACAGATCAGATGTTATTCTTAACAAAGCAGTTTCTATGCCATGATATTTCTTATATGCTGACTGAAAGGGCTCAATGAGGTTATTTTTGCTAAGATGGTTTTTCAGTTGCTCTAAAACAACTTTTTCTAGTACTTTGGATAAAAAGAGTAAATTAGAGATGGGCCGATAGTTCTTAAATTCATTAGGATCAAGGCTAGGCTTCTTTATCAGTGGAATGATGGCCGGTGTTTTGAAAGACAGTGGAACTGAGCCCTCACTTAATGACTTATTTAAAATAGGTGTTATAATTTCAACAAGATCATCAACGTGATGCTGCAACAGCTCAGTTGGGATCGGATCTAGAATACATGATTTTGGTGCAGGTCCCATGATGACCTTTTTTATAGTTTCACAGTTCACATTCTGAAAACTATCAAACTTCTCACTACTGAACTGTTCATATGAATCATTAGTGTTCTAAGAATCAAGATCACGCCTGATATTCACGATCTTATCTTTGAAAAAAGTACAATATTTATCAGGTAACTCATCCTTAGGTATGTTATTTGGAAGTATATTTGTCGTAACTTTACCACTTAATTCATTTGACGCAGCAAAGAGAGCTTTTGAAGATGTACAATTTTTTTATCTTAGAAATATAAAAGTTGGATCTCACTTCTCTTATTAATTGTATCACCAGTTTGTTATGAGACAAATATCTTTATGGATAGTCAGTTTTGATCTTCTCCAAGTCCTCTCAGCACGGTAGAAGTATGAAAAACATAAAGACCAAACTCTCACTATTTTTGCTAAAGAAACAAATTTCATCTCACATATTTCCCAGTCTCACACACC
>JAWQUT010000287.1:0-20068 GCA_033807755.1 Ellobium chinense | reverse complement strand
CCTTCCACTCCCATCCTTTCCCTCTGCAAACTAAAAACCAAACAAATGATAAAAGGATAATGAAGCATATTTTATCTCTCATTATCATTTTGCAGTATCAGGAGTAAGCAATTTTCTTACCTCTTTTATGTTTTTCTCTGCATTTAGATTCAAACTCTTCTGATATCTGATCACATCGACAAATGTGCCTCATTCACTCTAACAATGACCTGAAAGTGTCCAGTCTCCATCTTGTGCAGATGATGCATTATTTATGGATGCATCTACTCAATTATTTATCCATCCACTGTAGAACATTCTCCCCTTCTCATCTTTTCAATCATAAACACAGTGACGAGCAAAATAATTATGCATTCTGGCAGGAAGAATAATAATGTTCCTCAAGAATTAATTAAGTCTGAAAACTGACAGGCTTTGCTCAGGAAACCTGCACAGGCACATCAGCCACGTCCTACTCTACAACTCTGAGCACAACAAAAGAAAAAAAAACAGCCGAAAGGCAAACAAATATTAGAAAAGAGAAAGTGAAGTATTAATGTAGCAAAGGATAAGAAGAGGAAACAAGACAAAGGAATAAAATGAAAACTTATTTGCCATTTTGAATGAACAGGGAGAAAGTGGGAGAAAAGATAATCTGGTGTTTATATTTCATTAAGCTAGGTGAACATGTTGTCCATAAAGCAGAATAGGATGTAATAAAGAACCTGTCAAATCCACTTACAGTGAGGTAAGGTTATTTCTCATATCTGCGTAGCAGGGGCCCAAATAACATCGACATGGTAACCTAACTATCTGCCAACAGCATTTTCATGTTAACAGCTTTTTCACATAACGAAATATTTAAATATTATCATAAAAAGTCTAAGCTTATGCAAAAACATTTAATTGCCCTGTTTTCACCTTCTAGTTTGTGTGTTATTTGTAAACCTTTTTACCCCCTTTTGATTTAAAAAATTTCATCTCGCCACTGAAGTGGACCACAGATACACCCAGGTCGATCTTTCATCCACCTGAAAAAAAAAACAATCTAAACCACTAAAGTTGAAATAGATTAAAGAAGGAGTTTAGATATTCTTTAAATTCTAGCTGAAGGAATATTATATCTGTAACATCCATAACGCAAGTTTTCAGGGAAATCGAACAGGAGGCTTTTGAATCATTTGACAAATAGCTTATGGAAAAGTGTACAGACTATAGTCCATATACTTAGAATTTCTAATTCATGGCTGTTATCAAGAAGACTACACACTGCAAGAAAATTTTGCACAAAATATGATACTATAACAGCATATGAATATGAATTTGTAATCAAACCAAAACAAACCTGCACTAGTTCAAAGTATGAGTGAACATAGAAAAAAGGAAAAATAATGTTTGTACTTGCAACAAAGCTTATGACAAATGTAAATACAAATATTGCAAGAAAATACTTGTACGTTCTAGACATCACTTTCAATTTTTTCTATTTACAAGGAAATATGCTAGGATCTGTTGGAAAGGCACTCTCTTCAGAATTTGCGCTTGAGTCAACACTGCTGGAAATGAATATATAAGAAGCCATCTATTAGTCTGTTCGTAGAACCCGCTTCCCCCTACCCAGGACCCCCAAATAAACAGGGAGAAGGAGGTGAGGAGTAAGAATGAAACACAAATCTGAATGCCAGATCAGAGCTGAAAAACACTCATAGAAATAATATACAAATTATAGAATATATCTTGAACCCATTATGGATCTAATCTACAGTAATGAAGATACACAAATATAATGTGCGAAGAAAACGAACATCAAACCTTTTCCCACCAGAAACTCAGAATAGACAAGCAAAAAGAATGTAGACTGTTGCTTTTATTTTGGCCACTTTACTTGTCAAATACATGATCGTAAAAGAAAACAGTAACCAATTTGACCCAAATACCTGAGGCTCCCATTGCTTGAGGAAGAGCATTCACTGCCTTTACCAAAATGGCTTAGTCAGTGCAGATACATTGGTTTGCAGTGCACATTATCCATGTCACTATGAAATGTCTAAGGAAAATTTTTAAAATATGTTTAAAATCTTTGGTCATCTCACAGGTCATATGACCCTAGAGGGACAATAATGAAAGTGAAGTCCTACCTCGGCTTGCCATGTTTTTGAGTCTGACCTCTGGTTTAAGGCCACCTGGCGGCCATTCTTCCTCTAATGAGACTGGCCTTCTTGACCCCATTATCTATTTCTCTGCAATGTTGCAATATTTAACTTCAGTGTGGATGTATTTCACTGGTCAAACTCATTAATTGTGCTTCAGTATTCTGAAAAGCTCTAATTTCTCCTACAATAGAAAGGTCTGTGTTCGGCCAATGACAGACTGATTCAGATTAGTAAAACCTTAAGGGATCTATGCTGCAAATTATTCTGTTAGACATTTTCTCACACAACATGAATGTTATTTTCCCCCTTCATAGTTTGTCAAAGTGCAGAATGTGAACACATAGAGCAAGGCAAAGCTAAAACAAAAAGACTCAAAGTCAAGTGTGAAGCAATCTGCAGAACAGTACAAGAAAGCACATCAGTAACGGGAAAACTGTCAAGTGATGAGGAGAGACCCAACACCAGACATCTACCAGTGCTATCATGAAAAAGTCTTGATGTTTAAGGTTTTACATGGATTCCATGCTGCACTGGTTTACACAGTTCATCACATTAGTACAGTCATTTATAATTTTTATAGTAGTGCTGAGGGGATGCATTTTGTGTAATGCTTATTGATGCATTTTATAACAAAGCCGTCTACACCCATGAAATCTGGCATGCCACCATCTTTTATTGATGCCAAGTTGTGTAGCTGTCCTAACTTTTCTATTAAGAGACACTTTCTATTATTTTAAAAATAAATGTGTTTTGTATACGTTCGTCTAACCGTCAGTTACTGTTTCAGAATTGCGGATAAAAGTTGTTTGTTTTAAATAGGGTTCAAAGGTTGAAAGTTGCGTCATGCTTTTTTTGTCTGCCGTCCAATGCCTCATGTCAGAAATACAGTGTTCACAGATGGCAATTCCATATGAAGAACAGATGCTGATGACAATCAAAATTTAATGACAATCTGCTGTCCATTTATTCAATGTTTGTGCCCTTTCTTTTCTAAGCCTGTGCTTTGACCACACTTCATTGATAAAGAAAGAATTCCTGCCACTGGTATTTTCTTGATGGTTTTCAAGGGAGATTTTTAATGCTTCTTTTGTTAAGTTGGGGAAGAAGTGTGCTGTTTTGTTGTACTCGGCAATCTTGAGGTAGTGCCGTGGGAGATAAGAGGAGAGAAATATGTACTCCAACCACTGCAAAAGGCAATTTCCAAATACCTGGAGTATGAAATTGCTTTGCAGTGCTTGGAATCACAATGTTAGAAAATTTCGTAACAAGAATAATTTTACCAGTTCATTAATGCTCATTGAATTACTCAGATCTGATAGCAGACTACAAGCAAACTCCCTTACACTTTCCCCTAAACCAGGTTATCAAAGCTACCCTTACACTGTAGTTTATATCACAAATGCCAAACAACAGACAGTGTTAATTTTGCAAAAAGCATGTTAAGGTAAATTGCAGAGATAGTGAGAGAGAGACTATGTCTGCAAGAAAGGAAGATTTGAGGAAGATTATGAAGATTTTTCTTCTAAGCTAGAACATCTGAGATGTGACATATTACGAAAATGCTCAAAGAAAAAAAAATGTAGTCTGATATAAAATTTGTTATAGTGAATCTAATTCTGTCACAGAGAAGCAGATTGGGGTAAACATGATAAACAAGAAAACCACTTATCTCAGTTATCTGAGTGAAATGTCAAAGAACTAGACGTGACAATACAAGTATTTTCAGTAATCAATCAAGCTTACCCCTATATTATATGCACATATGGTGATTGATATATTATTCCAGCCTATGTGATAATAGGAATACACTAGAAAAAACATTACCTCGTGAAAATTTCTGTAAGCGGATATTTCCATCTATTGTTGTGTCATTGTCCACCACAATAGCTGGATCTAGGGCTTATTTGTGGGCCATGACTTGGGGACAGTTTTAAGTTACTACAGAAATCACTAAAAAGTGCCGTTTCTCATCATTATTTCAGTCAGTCCGTGATTCATGCTATGTTCTTAAGTCACAATTTTTCAAATCCTCTTGTTGTGTAACGTTTATGTTAGTTTTATCAGGGAAGCTCAGAAATAATTTTCTATTATGATCAATACAAAAACTGATCAAATCTAGAAACTACTACACAAACTCTGTAACACAGATATACAAGACTTTAATTGAGAAGCTATCGATTCCAAAATCACTACCTGGTTCTGGTGTGATCAAGCATGAGGCACAAATTACTGAAGAATATTTCACTTCCTTAACTGCTTTGTATGATTCATGATGTTCTTATGTATACCATGTCAGAGTAATAAAACTAGCTCTACTGCCTCAGACTTCATGCTGAAAGTTTACACACCTTCCATTTCACCAAGGAGAGCACTGAACTCACTTCCTTCTCTAATGTTTTTTAATTCTTCATGAATTAACAACAAAAGATCAACATATTTAGCAAATGCACAAGAAAAAAAAAGTTTCAATTCCCCGTGAATCTGTAAAGACACCAGGAAAGATTATTCATACCTTAAAAGCCTTATAACCAGGTATGTAATGAAGCCAAAAATGCCAAGACAATGATATTTGGTGTAAATACCCTCCTATTTTATAATCTGCTCTCTCCACTCACCACACCATATAAGTCATACAGGAGAGGTAGTAAAAACTCTCATCTGCCCAGAAAGCCAGTACAGTCACAACTGAAGTGATGTTGACAAAGCAGTAAGATTACTGGACATACCCACTATGTTATAAATAATTTTCATGATACTCAATCAGTAGACAGATGAACTGCTATGTCAGGTCCCATTACACTACTACGAACAAACTGAAAAGAAGATAACTATTAAAGTGACGACAGACAAAAAATGTTGAAATATTCCATTCCACCAACTGAACAACTTTCACAACTGCTCATAAGGAAGAGTGTTTAGGTTGCAGGAGCTTAATTGGTCAAAAAAAGTGCACTATCCGAGTCGTTAGTAGCAGAAATAATCATATAACATGAAACCACACCGCAAAAGTGGTGAAATTAAGTTTTGAATTTGTAAAAAAATAATTGTTGCAGGCAGAGTTTCCCAATGGTTTCAGCGGATTTCATTTGTGCGGACCTGTGATCTGCAAAAGAAGGCCACATTTTTAACCCTTTTCATGTAATTTAAAATTGTGAAAAATCTAACCAAAGGGCCCCCACCGTAAACAGTATGTAATTTGAGCACAGTGGTGGCACCAGACTTGCAGACTAGTCTTGGCCATCTCGGAACGGTCCTGTGGTTAGAGAAGAAATCTTTATTAAATGGCTCAAAGAAGCTTTTACAATTTGGCTCCTGCAACCTTTATTCACTCTCATCATCAGAAAACAAAATTCCAAAATAGAAAAAAAAAGTCTAGACCTTTGCCCATGAAAATGAATCAACACTAATAATTGCTTTTTCGCAAACCCTATGGATATTGGTTTATGATGACTCGAGCTTGAGAAATTAACAATATAGATCCTACACACTAGTGGACAATTAAGAAAAGAGAGCACACTAAACAACATACTTCAAGAACTTTCAAGTATCTCATCACAAGGGTGAAAGTTTTAATTCTGTGTAGTGTACATCTTTGCTACAAAACACTGCAATTACACAGCTGTATGACACACCCAAGACCTGACATAATCACTGTCATGTATCCTGAATACCTCCTACCTCAGGTGTCCCAAAGAAACCATGTATAATCTCCAGTAACTTGAGTAACATCGCCCCCCCCCCCNNNCCCTTTTCCCCCCTTATGCGTGGACAGTACTCTGACATAAACACAGTGAAAGAATGCTGCACTTATTGATCCAGCCAAGCCACACCGATGGATTACAAGCAATAATAAACTCTTTAACATTCTCAATATCCCCGTCCAAATTAAAAACTTCTCAATGACAAGATAATATGTATAGTGAAGATAACATGTAGCAGGGAAGAAATATCAGCAAATGAGTAATACAAACAGAAAATGAAAGGAAATTTGAGTCATTATAAAATGTAGAAACCTCAATCTCCCTAACGTGTTTTCCTCCCCCTTCCTCCAAATTCCCTCCAAGAAGGAAGCTCTGGACACTTCTCTACAATCTTTCATCAATATCATTTGCTTTTCCATATTCAGTCTTACTTTTATGTACATGTTACTTTAATTTAAAGGAAGAAATATATAGGATTTAGATAAGTGGACTAGCAAAACAAAGTCAAAAGTGGAAGTAACAGGGAAACCTGTCACAGATGATAAAACATGTAGAAAGCTTGTATACTAGGGTGGACCATGAAGTTCATGTCTTGTCCAGAAAATGAGTGAATATTGACACAATGAACACAGCGGGGTCTTCTACAATATTCTTTGTAACAATTCACCAAATAATATAGTGATGTAATTTCTCCTGTTCAAATGACCGGATTCAAAATTAAACTTGGGTGTATATTATCCAAAAACAGAGCACCATCGCTGTCTCCGGCAAAAATTCTTCCATGCCGGTGTTCTTTCAGCTTCTGAAAGCGACATAGATCTGATGAAACCATGAAAGTTAAATTAAGGGGACATGAGGAAGAAATCTGACAGCAAAGAGAATTGGCTAATGTCACGTGTGTCCTATACCAGACCATTCTGAATACATTTTGCTGAGAGCATTTTCATGTCTAAGATATCTGTCAAAACAAACTCCACTTAGCTAAAAATTGATCCTCATTGTCTCTGCTTTGAATCAGATGGTAATATTCTATCATCCATGAGCATGAGCATGTGATGAATGGCTCAATCTGAATGTCAGTTGTAACACTTTTGAAAATTCCTGACAATGAGTCGGCATTGGCATTTGTTCTGTTTTACTTAATTTCGGAAGCCCATTTCAATATAGCTGGATACGAAAGGGTGTCATCCCCAAATGTGAAGATCATGTTCCACTAAAAGCTACAGGCTCATCCCCATTTTTATGAGTTTCTTGATGATAATACGACATTCTGTCTGCTGTAAATGGTATTTCTGTCTTATAAAATATCATATTATCATACAGTGTAAAAGAAAATTTGGTGTAGTGTCATGAATGCACTGGTATGTGTCCAAAAAAAACCCAACATATTACTGTAACAGTTAAGTTGTACTGAAATTACATTACTTTTGGATGTGTATGTTATTTTCTGAGTTACTTCCGTACTTTACTTTAAGCTAATTAGAAATTAGTATGTTGTAATTTAATGAGTAGAGTATGAATGAAATGTCTGAAGGTGGATTACGTAGGGCACAGTATGCTTGAGACTCTTTCATGTTTGTAAAATTATGGATGTTTGTCACTAACCGAGTGCCTAATAAACTTCAACTTGAACTTGAACTTGAACATGAAGGACATTGGAGATGATTCTGCTATATTATATTTACTCTGTCAAAATTCACACATTCTCTAGATGAGGCCATCAACTTTTGGATCCACCCTTATACCCTCTTTTCTTTTTTATAAACTAGACAGATTCATAAAAATTATATTGACCGCGCACTTGCAACTGCTTTTTGCAGCAGTTAGACACAGTTACACACAGCAGTTAAGCTGCAAAATCATGAAACTATTATGAATTCAACAGACACTGGCATTAAGGCTTAGGATATTTTTGTTTTAAATTACGCAAAGCAAACTTAGCACTTCTGATGTTATTGTTAACGCAGTTTTAGGCAACATCATTACCATGCTTACCATTACCATAATAACTAAATGCAACACACACATTCCAAATACATGTTATTCAGGAAGTACTTTGGGATCGTTTTTAGGAACAAAAGATGACTACAGAGGATTTTGCGAGACAGTTAAACAACCAGAAACAAAAACAAAAAAGACTGCAATTTCATGCAGCTGGCTCAAGTTCATAATGAAATTTCGGAAGACATCTCATCACGGCAGTATCCAGGCTAACGGTCTAAAAGTATACAACACAACTCAGTCCTAATGCCTTGCTGTTTCCATTCTATTTCTGAATTATAAATTTACTTACATATTACACTGCCTCCAGAACCCACTCCCACCTAAGGATCACTGGCAATAGACATTTGCAATTAATTTGATATCTTGACTTACATTTGTCATTCTGGTCAGCTGAGAGCATGTGAAGTTTAACTTCCTCATCAGAAGCAGCCATGCTGTATGCTGTCAGTGAAGGGCCGTAAGATGGCCTCCACGCCTCCCAGATAGGGAAGTCCCCACAACTAGGCTGTTGTTCCTTCTATTACAGATCAGCAACTAGTCCTATGCAGTTTCAAACTGCCACATCAGCAAAGTGAAAGCCAGTGCAAACCAGTGAAGATTATGCCAGGTTGTAGGCTAATGGCATGATAGAATTTTTTCAGCCTACACGTGGTGCCTGAAATGAAAGACAAGAGTCAGAGTAAAAGGTACACATGGATTGGAAAATGATATGAAGTGCTCTGCATGGGGCTCTGCAAAGTGATCACATCTGTTGTAGAAGAGCTCACAAAAGCTTTACTGGATAAGAGCATAAACGGAAACAAGTGTGCTCTCCATTTAGCATTATCTGTGCCATTCTATAGATCATCCTATTTCCTTTTCAGTTTGTCTTGTTAATTGCCAGCGCAACTCACTTAAACAATATATCCATTCTTGTTTCTATTATAATGAATAATAATTTGCAGTTATAAGTCATATATTCAAGCTAATACCCACTCCTATTATTAATATTCTGCTGGCTAGATCACTTTAGGATTTCTCAACTCCCTGATGAGCACTGCCTCGACCATTTGCAGGCACTGATCGCTAGCATTCTGCCAACATCTATCACTACTGACAACCGGGTATCCATTTTACATGTGGGTAGACTAAGGGAAATGGAAATGAAATGCTTTCCAGGGCACTTACAAGATGGCAGTGATTGGGAATCAAATCTAAGACTTTAGACTTCTGATCTTGAGTACAACAGTCTAACCATTATTTGACCATCATAATTTCAAAGGGTCCTGTCAATATGTCACGTAGTAGTGTGAAACTTTGTCAAAGTAACCAAAAGCCTTTTAGACTTATTGACTGATCTGGCTTTATGTTCCTTATGGCAAGATGGCTATATTAAAAGAACCAAAGGCCATTAAGATAGGAAAAGAGAAAGCAAAGTTAGAAATAATCTCACTATCAGAACAGAAGGGGGCAGCAGTAAGAGTGAATATTAAGTAGGTAGAGGAAGAGGAAAAGGGAACAGCATACTTTTTGGGACTTAAGAAAACTAGAAAAAGACAAAATATAATAACACATATCCAAACTGATGACAGAAGAACATGTTCTCAGGGAGAAATCCAGAGTGAGATATACACAAAGCCATATAAAAAAACAGAATGAGCACTGATCCAGATCAGGTATATGCATTTCATAAAGATAATGTGATGCCAAAACTAAACCATGAGCAAAACGATATATTTGAACAAGAAATTACAGTTGAAGAGGTGGGCAAATCGTTGAAAAAAAAAATAAAAAAAAACAATTCAGCACCTCGGTTGAATGGATTAAACACAGAATTTTACAAGATTTTTTTGGAATGAGCTAAAGGAAGACTTAGTGAGGTCTTATAAATATAGTGAAAAAAATTGGAGCTCTGACCTTCTCACAGAAAGTGGGGATAATAACGTTATTACATAATGAAAAAAAAATTACCAAGGAAACTGGAGGCCTATTTCAGTTACGAATGTGGACTGCAAAATTATAACTAACGCATTTGCAGAACGATTGAAGACAGCGCTTCCAATCCTAATTTCGGATACACAGTTTGGGTTCATGAAGGGTCGAAGTGCAGCATTCTTAATAAGACAAATTGACGATATTCTGGAATATGCTTAACAGAACAAGGAGACGGGTCCCGAAACAACCCTTTTGTTGCTAGAAGGCTTGACTATATATATTTTGTACAGATGAAATGTCCTCAATGGTCAGTAACAGTAAATTTATACATTTTGCGACTAGCGATCACCGTGCAGTCTTTGTTGAATTTAAAACTTCAGATTTTCCCAGAGGACCATGTAGGTGGCAATTTAACTCTTCAATGTTAAAAGATGAAAATTTTGTAAAACATATTAACTCATTTATACCTCAGTTTTTGGCACACAACTCAGATATGGATAAAAGGATGCGGTGGGAACTTCTCAAAATAGCTATAAAATCTGAGTGCATAAACTTTAGTAAAGTAAAACGTTTACAGATTAGCACAGAATTTGCTATTGAAAATAATATTGATGAACTATGCCAAAAACTAGCTGAATCTCCAGATGACGTTAGATTGATTGAACAATTAGGAAAGTTAAACGCTCAACTGGAGATTAAACAATATTAGCCAAAACAAGAGGAGCACAAGTCCGATCTCGGGCTAAATGGATTGAGGAAGGGGAGAAAATTTCTAAATTTTTAGGCCTAGAAAAGTCCAGAACAAACCTGAATATTATAAAACAGGTCAGGAGAGATGATGGGGACGTGGTAGAAGATCCAGAGGAAATAAATGATAAAAACATATTATCAGACGCTATACTCAAAGGATAATATAGAATATATACAGCCTAAATTAAATAATTTTCTTAATGGCGTTGAAATAGAATATTATCAGAGGAAGAACGGGAATATTGTGAAAAAGACATTGAAATGGAGGAACTTGGGAAAGCCTTAAAAATGTTAAATAATGACTCCTCCCTGGGTCAGATGGTATCTCTGCCTCTTTTTACAAATTTTTCTGGCTTTTATTAAAGAATCCACTTTTTGACAGTTTCAAAGAATCTTTAGATCTAGGTGAATTATCGGTAAGTCAGAAAAGTGGGATAATCACTTTAATACATAAAGGGAGGGAAAAACGTCGGGATGATCTTAATAACTGGCGCCCTATCACATTAACAAATGTAGATTATAAAATATTTACAAAAGTTCTAGCTATGCGGTGGCAAAATGTCATTAGGTCAATAATTCATGAACATCAAAATGGATTTATTAAAGGTAGAACAATCACTTCTCACATACGTCTTATTGATGACATAATATCCCAGGCAGACGACATGCAGATTCCTGGCATGCTTGTTTCTTTAGACTATTTTAAAGCATTTGACAGTATTGATAAACAGATAATTTTATGCACCCTGAAAAGGTTCAACTTTGGAGAAAAATTTCAGAATTTTATTAAAACCATATTAAGTAATACAGAGAGTTCAATCAAAAATGGTGGCTGGCTGACAAATTGGTTTAGTACAGAGAGAGGAGTTAGACAGGGCTGCTGTGTCAGTCCCCTGCTCTTCGTTCTTGTAGTAGAACTTTTGGCAATTAAGCTTCGGCAAGACAACCGTGTTAAGAGCATTTTTGATAATTATAATGAATAGTCACTGGAAAACCCTAAACTCCTACAATAGGCTGATGACATGACCTTAATTCTTCAAAGTAAACATGATTTAATAAGCGCTTTAAAAATTATCGATAAATTCTCTGAGATCTCCGGCCTTAAACTCAATCGGCAAAAATCTGTTGGAATGTGGATAGGCAGAAATAATAATAAGAATGATGGATGTCAAGAAATATCATGGCTAAAATCTGGAGAAAACATTAAAATCTTGGGAATTTATTTCAATGCTGCGAAAGAAGCATCATTAATAGCTGAAAACTGGGAAGAGAAAGTTAAAGATATAAAAAATATGATACAGAGATGGAGTAAAAGGGACATATCTCTATATGGTAAAATAACTGTGGCCAAAACTTTTCTCTTGTCTAAATTAACCTATGTCATTCAAGCACTGTCCCTACCGAAAAAAACACTACATTCTGTGGATCAACTAATTTTCAAGTTTCTGTGGCAGAAAAAACACTCAAGTAAAAAAGCGTATGAAAAAGTTAAAAGAGCAACTCTCTGTATAGACTATGAAGAAGGTGGTTTGAATATGATCAGCGTCGCTGACCGGCAAAAAGTATTCTTAATAAAGTGGTTCAAGAGTCAGTGCCAGAAAATAATTAATTCAAGAATAGAAAATAAAACCCCTGTCGATATCTTCAAATGCCTTGGGGGAATCATGTATTTCTCCGAGGCAAGTGTGCACTCTAAAACCTGTAAAAATCTCTCCAAAATTAGGTCTCATTTTTGGAAAACTGTTGCAGAAACATGGCTAGACTTGAACAAAGGAAATGACAAGAATGAAGATGTGCTTACATCCGGCAGGTCAATAGGATTGGAACCAATTTTCAACAATATGCATGTAGTAAAACAATGATTACTTAGGCAAAACCTTTCCTGAATACTTTAGTTTATCTGATTAAAGATGAATTAATGACTGAATAAAGGAAGGAAAGAGGAGGACAGGGAAGAAAGGGTGTAGGAGGCAATAGAAAAACACCAGGCAAAAAGAAAAGGAGACAGGGAAGTTTGAGTTAAATCCTTCCTTCTAGGCCTCTGAAAATCAAAGTTACAAATGGCCGTTAGTTACTCGTTGATATTCAGCAATTGCAAAGCTAAAATTTCATTGAAGTGCGACTTCTTAAATTCACTGAAAAAGATAATCTCTGATAATACTGATATAGCCGAGGCCAACTTATGTAACTCATCTTTTCCGTGAGTGCCGTGGTCTTTTGTTTGTTGGGGGTTTTTTGGAGTGACAATGGGGCGACCAGTCGCCAGTCAGGTGCTGGCCAGAGATATGATAAAGTAGAGCTATCAGACCAGGTGTTTCTGATCCGTAAGGATTACCTACCCTGTTATAATTATTATTATGTAAATTCGCAAAGTTCTCTTGTGAGCCATGAAAGGATCTCGGTGCTTTGAAGAGTCTATCGTCTAGATAAAAGCTTTGTGAGTCCAAAGATCCTTGTTGTAAATGTTGTCAGGAATTAATATATTGGCAGGACCTCAGAAATTGGGTGGGGTAATAATTGGTAATACAGTATTTTGTGTGTGATGTGTTCAAGTTTGTAAGATATCTGACGGGAAACTGTCAGCTTTTACTGTAATGATGTTCAGGCCTATACAACTTTAATTCCCCTTTCCTTGCACTGCAACAGTAACTAGGATATGTGTGACCTTTAGAAAAACAGTCAAAGAGGTAGTAAAAAAGTAACAACAAAAGCTGAGACGTTAGAATACCCAGGCATGTGCCTTTATATTAATGGTTTTTTTTCGTTATTTTCTCATTCACAGCATAATAGTTGTTTACTTAGTTCATAGGTAACAGAGGACAAATGATTATTGTCTCACACCAGGGACCTCTATTCAGTTTAACAGACCTTAATACAGGCTTGAACAAAATATATAGACTACATGTACTTAGTAGTGCCAAAGTATTTATCTCTCACCCACTAACATTCGTACTCAAGTGTTAATGTCATTACTGACGTCAGTTGGGTTTTATGATTATATTTATATGAAAAAAAAAATAAAGAGCATCACAGTTTCATGAACTCATTTGCCGTTCCGTATTTAACAAAGACTAGCTATATGGCTTAGCAAAGAATTAACATCTCTATGACGAGAACAATATTGACACTGTTAAATATTATATAGGTTTAAAGTGCAGCATTTTTAACTCTTTGCAGTTCAGGCCTTTTTTATTTATTTGGAAGTGACCATTGGTGTGTTTGAGGTGGAAGCCAATATGATGTAAAAGCCTAATTGAAATGGGACATGTTGCATATGGTTGGAAAGATAATTGGCAGGATTTGCATACTGCACTTTTAATTTTTGAATAGAAAGTATATTATGAGTTGTCTGACCTATTAAGTGTGTTACTAAAAATAAATATATTACCAAAAAAGCATGAACCACAACAAATAAGTATGGGCTCAAATTTTATTCAAATTGTTATTGAAATAAAGTATATCTAATTCTACATAAGATATCCCAAATTTATTACATTTGGCCCAGTGGTACAAAAGTTATGAGAAAAATTAAAACGTGTGACAATCGATATTATACATGTCCATAGCAATCGTTGCTAGGAACAGGATCTGGTTAAAAATAGCATTTTTATCAATTGTTTTGTAAATAATCACTACTATCATGTAAACTAGATGTGGAAACGTTATTATGTATCTATGATGATGTTATAACTTCATAATTATAAGAATTATATAGCTCAGAATGGGGAAGGGGACCTGAAAGAATGTCAACACTTATTTCCGGTATCAGTGTTTGGCATATCGGCGGCCATATTTTCATCCTCCTCCTCAATAGACTCATCAGATGGAGCCCAGCTGTCAGAGTCATTACTCTGGTACTAGGACAATTCATTGTCCGAATCGAATAACGAAATTTCGTTGTATTTTTTGCGGTTTACAGCGACCAGCTTTTACTTCGCGATTATCGCGAAAATCCAAGATGGCGGCCGGGTCGGATCAAAATAACATCTCATGAGATTTAAACATAATAAAAGCAAATTTTGTGCCAATATTTTTGTAAATTTAGTAATATTTATCCATTTTTACCTGAGATAAACTCAAGTGTACACCTAGATATTAAAAATATAGCGAAAATCAATCTACCTTTACACCCAAGTAACCATCGTAACTGTAGTTACGATTTTCCAATAGGTGAACTGCAAAGAGTTAAAGAGATGTCAACAATTACATCTTTGATTGAAGAAGCCTCAAGCAGTTGACAGCTGTTGTCATGACTAGATGACAGCCAAAGCCAGACTAAGTGCTTTTAGGAAACAAGACAACTAACACTGAAGATAGGGGAAGAATAACTCCTCGGTTTTTCCTAACAACCTTGATACAGTGGCCAGATGCGCGTTCTTGCAAAAACTGCGCCATGCCTATAAATCAAGTATAAAGAAACATACTACTTACCCCATTACACAAAGCCATTGTTTTGTATAACACTGCATTTCTAACACAGCAGACAAGTACTTCAACCTCCATGGAAGAAATTTCCCCAAATCACAGTGGTATATTATTTGCAATAACACAAAATGTTAATAGGGCCAAAAGAAGAAAAAACAATTGGCTGTTCGGTACGCGTAATTTTTAGGACCACCCGACACAAAGCTTACTATATGATCGCCTGGATCTAGCTCATTGGTCATGTCCCCCAGAAAATCACCCAGTTCCGGTTCCCATTCCCCTGGTTTTGCAGTAAAAATGACGGAGTCTGTGTCCGCATAGATCACCCTAGTTCCCAGTCGTTCCAAACTACTGCACAGTTTAAGTCGGGCATGGGCCATTGTGTAGGCGGCGAGCACTACATTGGCTTTGTGGGATCCAACGCTAAATTCGCGTGGACGTCTCCAAGACACTTCCACCATCAGATCTTTCACAAATCGCAGGTTGGTGACCCCAATGGCATCGTTGGTAATCAAGTCGTAGAACTCTTGTGTGTCTGTAACGACCGATGTCTGATCAAACTTGTCGCGCATGCCCAGACGACCCCAGAACGAATTAACATTAATTTATCTAAACTTCTAAGACCTGGATTTTTTTTCCATGTGATCTGTTCTAAGTTCTATACTTTCTTTTTTTATGTATGACTGTATGTATTGTTGTTTCTTTGTTTCGTGTGTGCACCACGACGGCCAGTCTGATGCTTCTAGTTTCATTTGTAGAAAGGTGTTGATGTAAGATGTGAACAACCCGCCCTGATGTGTGACTGGATTGTAGGTGGAAACTTTATCAAAGTGCCAGACTTTATAGTATTCTATTCATCCGTCACCCACGTTCCAGTCACACATCTTTCTTCTACACTGTGCGTGCATGGTCCTTGATTCAGTGTCTCGACAGCTGTTGTGGAGATTGACAAAGCGAAATCTGTCACGATGGACGAATGAACAAACTTCAGCTGGAGCAGGCGCTGGCCAGCGGTCCTGTCCTGGGATTCGGCGGTATCTACATGATCGACCAGATTCCTCCTCTTCCTACAAGCACGCCCATGTCTATGATTTTTAACACAGCTCCATTTACCACTCTTGGAAAACACTGTGTCTGTGTCTATTTTTCTTTTCCGAGGTCCGGCTCGGTATTTTGATCCATTGGACAACGATCCCCCGCCAGCCCTTCAAGCTTTCCTTGCTCAAGGTTGGGTGGCGAACCTTTATCGCTGCCAGCTGGTGGGATCAAACAGGTGTGGGCAAGTCTGCCTGTTTTACCTAACCATGTGCAGTTACAATATGGAGCCTGAACATTGGTTATGCCCCTTGAGCCTCAGGGATAATTGGGCATATGTCATAGATTTTGTACAAAAAAAATGCTGGGTACAGGGGCGAAGGGTCCGTATAATCAAATAATCACTGATTACCAGCCGAAAATGCCGTTGGTCGACCTTGGCCTTCGTGGCAAGTTAAACAATAACACCGCCCAATTCTACTTATTTGCTCTTTGTCAGGCCTACTCTTACTTTGACCTACGTTCAGAACCTGATACCCCTCAAGTTTTCTCTGCTCTATTCACTGATTAATAGGGATAAAGAAGAACCTGGATACCCCTACAGCCAAATATGGAGTGGCCTCACCAAAAAACTCAATGAAAGCAAGGAAATTCCACCGGCTAGTAAAGAAGAGCTGCTAATCAAGGTCTCCGCTTGATTTGTGGCACTTTCACCTATTGCGGTTTAATTTAATGTGATGCGTAACAAAAATAACATATTGGTAAAACGAGACACTGTTCTATAGCAGTTAGTAAAATTCATTATTATCAAGGGCCTCTTTATTCGACAATAATTAATACTGTTGCTGACAAGTGACATGCCATCAGTCACAAGTTTACGACCACTTTTATGTTTCGCTCAGTTTAGAAATGAATCCACACTTACAGAAAGCCACATAAACAGTCTCACCATACATATCTCCATTCACAAGCCCAGTGCTGGTGTTGCCACGTTGCCTATTATAGTGCAATGTAGCTGATTCCCAAAATCTTTGGTTGGGGAAAGCACCTTGGGGTAGATGGTGGAAACGGGGGAGGGGGAAGGAGTCGCTGAGCATAGAGCGGTTTGTCCAAAGATGTTAGTCAGTCTGCTACCCAAGCAACCAAAGGTCATTCTTTTTAAAGCTTGACAGATTGCCACTCCCCTACGGTCTGGATGGGTATTTCCTGCAAGGTCGTGTTCCCAATGTTTTGTTTATTAGCCTAGGCCTAGCCTAACTGGACCTAAATTCTACAATTTTGGACCCATTACACCTTGGTGAGTGATAGTTTACTTTGTGCGATCCTGGCCCCGTAACTAACGTGTACTTTTTTGTGCCTTTTCAGCCAACCTGTTTCTAACTACTCAACCTTTTGTTGTAGCTTTTCAGGAATTGTGATGATGCCTATAAACTATTATTTTCTACAATTTAAAATGGGCTGGTTAAAGTGCTGTAAACTGTAGGTAGTGGAAAAAAAAAACAACAGGGTTCTGGCGCAGTGTTTTGCTATGAAAGTCAATAACGATTCCCCCCTAAATGTTTTCTATAAAAAATTGACCTAGATAATATTTTCTTAATTGAAGCAAATAAAATCATTCCTCCCTCTTTACCTTTGTAAAATATTGACCGACTTACCATCGGAGGCCGCGTGCCTAACATGGACAATATGAAATGAGAGCCATTTACCACTCTCGCCACAGGCCTTGGAGATAATCTTTTTTGGGTTGTATACGCCCTTTTCCGCGATGAGAGGCCTGAAGTAAGCCTTTCCAGGGTAATTCACTCTCCTCTGTGACTTGCGGTTTGTCAACATGCAGGTGATAAATATACAACAAAAAACTAAAAGCGGTTTTTTGCCCCTTTCTTCCTCTTGGCATGTAGGATAGCCTCACGTCTAGTTATGTTTTTACCCAGCCAGGGGCGAAGGCTGACTTTCTCAACAGGGTAATCATAGTTGAACATGATTGTCACTTATAGTCACGTATGCGGTATAAGTCGATAGTGCTTTAATATCCGTTCGTGGAGTCACATTTGATGTTCACAGTATGATACTGTAACACAGAGTATGCTTTATGTACGTAAGATCTTTTCAAAATGAACCTCGCCTTCAAAATGTGCCTCTCACTGAGTACACTCTAATATTGATATATATACATTTGTAGTTTATTTGAGAGACTTTAATCACAGATTATAGTTAAATTTTTATTGTAGTAAGAATCTGGAGCATGTAACCAAAAAAAAAACAAAAAACATAGGCTTGGAGTCAACATAAACAATTGTTTCATTGTTGTTGTTCATCATAATCATTTCATCTATGTACTAAAGATCGAAAATTCTTATCAAAGTCCTTGACGTTTACAAAATTTTCTTTGGATATTTTTTCTAATTGTTTCAAGTGTGTTTTCTTCAGAAAAACTGCTTCCTTGTGCTAGGATTAATCAAGTAAACTACTCATTTATATTGCCACATCCTCAGAACACCAGGACATCTTGCCTGTTATGAGTCAGCTGTTACTGGAGAAAGATTACCTTACGCTGTATTCTGAATCAGCTGGTCCTTATCTTGGCCACTACAGTACACTATTGCATTGTACTGTCGAGTTTCAACACTTGAAACTGAGTCACATATGGTTGTTCATCCCCATCCCATCAATTCGTAACCTGCACGTACATGTACTTGACAATGATGACTAGTTATATATACAAGATAGACAGCACGTACCAGCTTCACTTTGGTATTTCTTGCCACTTCAAAGTACTTAGTGTATTAATATATATTTTTGTAGTTTAATTGGTTATGAATATGTATTGCCTAATCTGTTCGTGTCTCTCTCGCCATTTGTTATAATAATATGTAATGTTGACCGCCCTCATATCGTCATGCACGGTCTGGGCAAGCAATAAACTTGTTAAATTTGTTAAACGTTGCCTGATCCATATGATAGCTTAAAATTAACTTCCTCCACCATGTTCCTACTAGGAGAGAGAGGGAGTGTTGAAGATTAAACAGCAACATAAAATAAAGCCACTTCTCTCATCCTCCCTTCCTGAAAATCTTCTCTGCCCTTCTCCTTTCCCATCCTGCTGATGCCAAACACTATATTCCAAAAACTCTTTTCTGAGATCATACTTACGAATTATAAACAGTACTGAATAATCAATGTTAAATTTTAACATTTATTGACTTCAGAAGCCTTTCTCTTATGAGGTTCTTTTACTACTTATGTCAGGTGCCTACGCAATACTGCGAAATTTGATGCCGTGGTCGAAGTCACAACTAAATAAGTACTAGGTTGTCAAAGTACAGTAAAACCTGTGATGTAGGGACACTCAAGGGAAATCAGAAAGATGTCCCTACATCACATGTGATCCTTCATCGCAGGGAGCATGTTTTATAGGTGTTTGTATGGTTGGGTTCTCCATGTATATTGAGGTAAACAATGTCTCCTAGGGCTTATAATCACAGCCTTATATGATGAGGCAAATATGTTGGAACAAATACAAACTGCATGTACAGTAGTAAAAAAACAGACATCTTAAGATACTCTTTTACCACTTGAATTACAGCACATTAGAGGCCACGTATAGTCACTCTTATTTGGGCCTCAGTTTAATTATTCCTGTTTATCCCCCCTCCCTCNCCCCCCAGTGTTTGTGAAAAAAAAAAGCTCATAGTAATAGAAATAACAGAGACGTAAACTTGCAGCTGGAGCAATATCTGTCTTCCTAACGATAGTCAGCAAGTTTCTGTGTGATAATCATGGATTAAAAACCTTCAAGCAATGGACGAAATCTTCCATTTAATTTTATCCAAAACCCAATAAAGAACAATCCCACAGCAATTATTACTAAAGCCATGTCCGCGCATTAGGAATAAAAGGTAGTCGCCCTTCCCGCTTGCTGGTCTTTGACACCTATTGTTTTTTCTTCTTTTGGCCCTATTAACACTTTGTATTATTCCAAATATACCACTGTGATTTGGGGAAATTTCTTCCATGGAGGTTGAAGTACTTTTTTTGCACGATCTTTTAACGGGAAGAAAAAGGGGAGTCAAAGTTCCAAAATTTTTCACAAATGTCTTTTGAAAA
>JAWQUT010000286.1:1024481-1041423 GCA_033807755.1 Ellobium chinense | reverse complement strand
TCATGAACTTACAACATGTAATATTTTCTACCCCTAACAAATAATCTTGGCCTGCCATTATTTGAGCAACGTAGCATAACCTATGTGGATTTTCTATACCTGCTCACAGTCCTTTTATTCTTTGTCCCGAACGTATGTTGCAGTGACAGTAATAGGATAAGGCGGTAATGTCTGCGAAAAACACTATCTTCAAACAAACTTACGCAGATATCTCAGATTTGGTAAGATGCATCATTATGTCAGTGGAAGTCAGGCCAATCACAACTCCATTGGCACAAAGAATGGATGGGTCAGAGACAAACATTAGGTTCTTGGTCAATTCCATTTCAGCATTTGTCCGCTTGAGATATATATAGAATATAAGTGAGATTGGAGAGTCAGTATATTGCACATCAAAAAAAAAAGCAGTGAAATTATTGGAATAAAACATATGTTATGAAGGTCCCACACAGAAATAGGATGCCATCATCCTTAGTATGTTCTGGCCTTGCACAAATGTCAAAACTGAATCACAATTCACACAGTGCCTAAGCAGATATTTGAAATTCGCAGTATTAGCAGAAATGTCTTCTTTGCCAATGTGTAGCCACATTTCAGCTGCACATTATTAAGTTTTAAAAAAAGTATACTTTTTATCTAGCCACCTGATATATCATGAGGAGATGTTGACACAAATAAAACAGAGAATAACAGTGTGAGGAAGGCATAAATCTAACACAGTACCTTGGATCCATCAGGATTGTGATTGGGTATTGAGTAAGGGGGCTGTGGGTAGACACTGAAGCAGTGGTGGGCATCTCGACTGGAGGATACGATGACAACCTTACAGCCAATACTGAAAATGGAAAGAATTTTATAATGCTGCTGTAAGACCTACAAACATAATGAACTAGTTGCAAATAGTGTTCCATGTAGAATCATTGCCTTGCAAGTGACAGACTCATGATCAGAAAACATAATTACAGAGCCCTGTCCTTGTCTCAATCAGGCCTGTATAAATGGGCCCTAGAAGCCACAACGGCGTGAATCCTACTAAAACACATAGTGTGACATGACTATTACCACATTACTAGTGACAATATAATAAACTTGTCACTTTATATATCTCAATAATTCTGGATAATCAGACCTGTTTCTCCTATCAGACTATGGGATGGTTTATATAGTTTTTGCAAATATTTTTTGGCAGACATCTGTCATCTGATGGGTATTTGTATGCTGATATATGAATGTGTTTGTTCATACGTACTGTTGTGTTGCTCGACCAATCTCCTCCATCTGTTTGATAAATAGTTCTTCATATGTTTCATCTACTTCTCCAGTCTGGGGAGTAAACATGACAAAAATAAAACCCATGCATGCAATGCAAGTCATAGGAACAACTGAAAGATCTGAGGANATGTGGTGACGGCCCTGCAGTTTACCTTCCCCCCCCCCCCCCCCCCCCAAAAAAAAACCTGTGAAAAAACATATCCTCTGTATCTAACATCTGTCATCAAACAACTATTTAGAACAGTTGATACCCATCATACTTTCATACCTAAAAGTATTCATACTTTAAAAGAAATGAGAAACATTTAATAAATCACAGAAAATTCAATACTTACACTGATCTTACTGTTCTTTGAGTCCACAAATGGGCCCATCTGACAAGGAAAAATAAGACAGGAATACACATGTGTTAAGAAGATTGAAGTAGCATGATTCTTAAATCCTAGATCATTTACAACTGAAGACTGTTTTTCCAACCCAGTACATGCATTTTCGTTCAAAAGTGTGGTATATGTATGCATTTCAGTGGTAATTCATTCAAAATCTAATTGAGCTCAAAACCTTTACTCCTTCAAATTTTATGTCCTTTAACAGTAAATAAAAATATAAGTATAAATAGCAGTTACCTTAATGTTATATATCTCTTTATTTAAAAAAATATTCAGAGGCCATGTACCAAGTTTTGGAAAAACGCTCTTCAATTTGCAACATTTAATTTCAGAGTTTTATAAACATCACAACATTTATAAAAAAACCCATCACTGCCTCCTACAAATATGAATGAATAATTACCATCAATCAAAAATGATTGGAAATTATTTGTAACACATGTAGGGAAGAATTAATCACTTTTCATTTCACATAGTCTTGTCATTTTTTCAGACCCAACTTTAAAAATTCACAATGCTAACATGTTACTGAAAATAATATAATCTAAAACTTCCCTGCCACCTCAACCTTTCTTCAGGCCTGGCAACGCACTTCTACACTATATGAGTAATATAGGCCAGAGTGCTCTATAGTTACAAACAGGTCATGACCCTGAACCTAAATTAGAGCAAACCAATGAAGTCTCCTCTCTCTCCACAAAAACAACCATAAGTTTGCTTGTTTACTGGAATCTCTCTGGACTCCCAGATTAATAAGGGAGGACACATATGACTGACTTCTGTTTCCTGTGGGAAAAATACATCAAGGCACACAAGATACAAAAATCAAACAGTCACTGTTGCCAAACTCTCTTCATTATTCTAAACAATATGCATTACTCACCAGTATACACAGGTCAGGCTTGTCTCTGCTAATGTACTTTATGAGATCAGACAGGGGTGTGTAATCCAAGCAGTCACTTGGAGAATAGGGCCCTGTCGATACCACTAATCTCAGCTTGCCCACTGATAAAAGAGTTGATAACCATTAATGCTGTAGATTTCAAATTATAATTGGCCACCATCTACCTCAGCTTACAAACTGGTGCTAGATTACAATAGACGAAAGAACATGCTTAATTTGTAGATGAGGCACAGTTTCCATCAGGTTAACAAATCACACGCAGTACTGATTAGTTGTAAGTTCATTTTGTTAAACAAGACTGACTGCACTCAATATTGCCCATGAAATATGGCCCAGAAACTAAATTCAGGTTCATAACACATCAGAGCATATTCCAAAGTTATTTATCCAACAGTAAATGGTATAGCGTGTTATTAGCAAATGATCACACATCACTTGTCATTAAAAGTATACTTACTTATTCATTATTACAAGTTATTAATACAAATTTTCATTGCTTCATGATTGCACGGATGTTCACAGCCTCTATTTTAGTTTTTAAGACCACCACAAATGAAAAATCTCAAATGCCATGACAAAACATGAAACAATAACATCTAACCATAAGGCACACCTGAACATACCGTTTTCTTGCTCATTGTTGACTTCAGGGAATGGAAGTGGCACAGACTGAAAACACAATTAACCATTCTTCACAATGATACATGAACAATACAAATAAGAGTTATAATGAAAAATGTATGGCAGAAACTCACGTTTTTCCAAACGTAACTATATTATTCCACACTTCAATTCTCTTTAAGATTGTAGAAGCTGCCTAAAAATTGCAAACAGATAATGATTTTCTATGTAGTGATGCACTCAACAGGCTTACTGCAAAATTCATGGGACCTGCTTAACTGTTTCATATCATGCATTATTTCACACTGTCAATAGTATGGCAGAACGGCAAGACACGGTACAACTTTGTAGCCTATGGATAGTAGAGTTGTTATGTTTAAAAAAAGGGGAGGAGCACCGATAACATTTGCTCTGAGGCAAGTCAGAGATGGGCATTGTTAGGCAAAGACTGATTTTATGGTAAAAATATTAGAAATGGTGTGATCAAAAACAAACTGGGCGATGAGGGAATCTGAAATGTTTAACAACAAGTGAGTTAATTCTGGGCACATTTCACCAGAGATGTCATATAATAGAAGGTTCCGTGTCAGACTGCATTGTCCATCATAGTATAAGATTTCATTTTGTAAAGGAATTAAGTGGAAATCTTATTACTGTGCACATAAGTCCAAGCACAGGTGAACTATTTTTAGAAAAGTAACCATCTAATCGATTCATTTTGTTCTGCTGTTGTAACTTAATTAAAGGGGAAAAACAAAAATGATCAATCTGGTAAAAGATAAAAGTGGATATAATGTTTTGTTACACACAATTTCAATGAAAAATATTGGATTGAAGCCTTAAGAATGTTTGTAACAGAGTTACTGCAGGTGTCTATAATAAAACTGTTGGAAGTGTACTTAAAGTCCAACCACAGAAAATATTTCCTCTGTAACTACTGTTGTGTGAAAAATGTGCATCTCCTTATTATCACAGGATACTCTATGCATGATGTTTCTTTACATTGGGCACATAATGATCAGAAAATACATGTATCCTACTGAAAATGGTGTACTGATGCACTCTTATATAATGCATTTACTGTATCATCACAGTACAGTATATCATATTACCAGTAAACTAAAATGTACATGCCATAAAGTAAACAAAAAAAATAAACAAATTCTGGTAATAGATCTTAAAAACAAACTTAACAAGCACATACTATAACAAAGATGTGCCTGAAAAAATGGTCAGTTTCTGGATTATCACTAAAGTGAGCTGGATCATTTCTTCATTTGTGAAGGAAATATATATAGCAAGATCAAACATCATTAGCTTCATGGTTTCTCCTATTAACAATGATCTCTGTCAGTGCATGAATAGTTACCATATAAAATCTTAGAAAGAGCAGACCTGGTAAATTTCTTTGACAGCAAATTTCTTCCCTGTAATGTTGACTCCTTGGCAAGCAATGATCTGGAGGACAAGAAAGAAATGTATGAAATATAACTTCTGAAAAAGTAAGAACTCTGTAAAACAATAGAAACATGCAGCTCCTCTTAATACTGTAAATGCTGAAATTATTTAATCATAAACTTACCCCTTGTAAAAACAAATCAGTAGTGGTGGTACCAGAGAGGGGAACAGTGATGTCAGTGAACAGTCAAAATGGTGTAAGATTTCAGACAAATTTACACCTTGATCACCTGGACTTCATAACTGAGAGATAGTCTACTACAGGATATACCTGGCCTGGGAAGAGAGTGTACTGTTGAAGATCTGTAAGGTCAAGACTGATGCATTTCCCTGCAGATGTTTCCCGTGACCCCTCCAGGAGCACAGACTGGTTGTTGAGGCGCCCAACACTGTCACAACAAACTCGTCCTGCGACACTAACCGATTCCTGTAACCACAGAAACACCAAAAGACCTGTGAATTCCCATATTTATATCATCTTTAAAATAAAAAGCACAGCATATACCTCCCTTACATTGCTTATTTGAGAAGCCAAGGTACATTATAAAGTTAAGAGATCAGTACAGAGCTGCCTATTTCTAACCTGCTGAATAAAACTTAAAAATGAAGGGGAATTAGGTATCAATGTTAATAAAGAGTACTATAGTGACTATTTCAAACTTCAGCATCCTTGTTCTCATTTATCTTGTCATGTCTGTTGTGCTGCTGTCAAACAAATGTAGAAAATACAGCCAATGACAAGAATGCTACATCATGGAATCAACATTGTGTTTGACATTTAAAGAAGCCAGTCTAAGTCACTATATCTAGGTAGTATTGGGAAGCTCTCTGATATCTACCTGAGATGGCAAAGCTACATGACCAAATTCCTCAATCCCATGTGCATTCTGTAATATTGTAGACATTTCTTGAATAACATCATTCAACACTGGAAAGATAAACACAAATGCATACCATCAATGCAACAGGCTTAGTATTAACATAGTACATCATACAAAGGATGGACTGCCAGATTAATTGCATTAATCAAGGCAAAACATCCTCAAATAACATGAATAGCCTGATCTACAGAAACAGCGCGTAACTTTAGGTGTTGTTTCATTTTTTTTCACATAACCGACCAGTATTTTTTTCTTAAACATTGTACCTGTCCAAAATCAATGACTCACATGACACCAAAACCAGCTTGTTCATATATCAGTTTCCAACAACCAAGTTCTTGTTGACAAATATGTGCTTTTAAGAGGCGATAAAATGAATACTGCCAAACTCCAAATATCCTGTTACATGCTGAACACTATATCCTTCCCCCACTTTCCCTTCATACAAAATAATGGTCATGTTTTATCCACAATTTCCATGGCAAAGCTCTTAGATAATGCTTTCAAGTAATCAACAACGCTGGGACTGAAATTGTCATTAAGAAGGCCTTGAAGCATAGAATCTTGCATTTATCAATATCCTGTTGTGAGTAAAAAGGCATAGGTTATCTGTGACTGAAGTCAACAATAGCATTAGACTTACAAACACTATAACACTGCCCTGATTTAACAGTTAATGCTTACTGTGGGCAGTTTCTGCAGTATAGCATAATGACAGAGCCAGAACATTCACGGCGAGTAACAGAACAGAAAAAATAATTACCATGAGCTTTCTCTGACATTTTCTGGAACATGTACTTTATATGAGGAGTTAAGACAGCACTTGGATCAAAGTGTGTGACTTTGCATCCTTGTCCTTCTCCAGTCCAAGAAACTCCATTAGCATTACCTAATGTCTGCACAATTTCACCAGCATTTGAACGTGATGAAAACTTGGCTGATGGGGTAGATCTGGCAAATAAGAGCAAACACTCTGGATAAGCAAGACAGATTTTTAGCAATGCATTGCTTGAAGTAAAAAATAGTATGCACATCATAAATTCATGTAGCATCTTTCTTAGATCAACTCCACAATCCTCAAAAGAAATGTCATGACTTTAGCACAGTGTCAATAACAAAACTGCTAGACAGCATCACCGTAGCTCCATATACACTGGTTCAATTGTCAATTCTCAGACTTGCCCTTGCCCAGGGCCAACATGGAGGAATCCTCATTTCAAATTTTACTTAAAATCAAAATTGATTGAAGTTGACAGGATCTCATACTGCACTCCTAACCATATCCACTACCTTATCTCAGAAGATGTGCCTTACCTGGGACTGACTTTATAGCAAAATGGATTTATTTATCCATTTCCAATAAACATGCAGATACTTTTATGGGCATACCCTGCTGGAGATAAAACCACTGGTGAAAACGCCGCATTTACAACTGGACTCTTTCCTGACCCCAAGAATCGTTTACTGGATGTGTTGATATTTTCTGGTGTGAGCTGTCGTTTTGCAGCTTGCACAATTTGAGTCTGTAAAATTGAAGGTAGACATTGTGAATATAGCAACAGAAATGCAGGCTGGAAAATAATACACACAATTTTACAATTATAGCATGTGTATTCTAGTTAACAGGAAAAGGACAGACTAAACAAATCTCATGATAATGCCACAGCACATCCTGAGTACCTGAATGGATTAAACTTTTCACAATAAGACTTGTCGGCCCATCTTGCACGATGAAGATTGTTATCATGTCTGATTGTTGTGGCCTCAGTTTTGAGTTAGGCAGTTTATTTACATTGATGTATCTTTAGTTAATGAGATTCAATTCCCAATCCTCACTCCACCATGGTGTAAATGAGAGCCAAGGGGACCAGGACTGTGCATCTCAATGAACAGTAATATTCATGCTCTAATGTATTTGTATGTATAATGTGTATTGTTCTATGAGTGTATATATTATGAAAAGGCTGTGTAATAGTTTTGTGTATGGTATTGTAAAACTTATTCTGATGCAGGTTAAATAAAAGTAATATTTTCATTTCTTTCATAATATGACCATAACTAGTAATAAGTATGTGTTAGGTGACCCTTTCCATCACTCAAATCATGTAAACACTTCATTCTCAGTTCCTTCCCTCACTCTCACCTTTTCCTCTGGTGTAGCATAGGAGCCTACAACCTCCAACTGATCCTCCAAGACACTGAAAGAGTGGGAAAAAAAACCAATATGAGACAGCAGGAATTTGGGAATTTCTAAGACCACCAAATAACTTTATCAACCTGCAACTAGCAATGGATTCTAAAAATTCAAACACTGCACAAGGCACCATAAAAATACAAAGTTATAAGTTGAACATAAATTTCTAGCAACCTAGATGTTACACCTTAATTTTTACATCACATCAAAGGTGTCCTTGGTTTCTTTTTCACAGGTGAAGCTTTCAGAAGCTGCATTTATTGAAAAGCAGACCCCTGGAAAATTTGCATTTTTTCACATTTTTGGAAAGTTACTGAAATATGCTTTACACAGTATTTTAAAGTTCACTAGTATTCAACTGGAAAAAAACGTTTTTATTTTTCTCATGCAACAAGAATTACATGAATGACAAAACACAGATTATAATATTATATAACCGGCAACTCTCAAGTTACTGATGTTAGTCTGAACCCTCAGTAAACTTACTAAAGACTTTCACCCATTATCTAGTAGTTAAGAGTAATGGTTTCTGTCAGTTAAGAAATGGAGAAAAGAAATAAAAGTGCCACAATAAATAAATCATAAAATAATGTATTACTAATTCTGTAAAAAAAAAATAAATGGTTTATATACTATCCAGTCCATATTTTTGTTTATTCCGATGCTGTATTCTGACCCTAATCCCTAAGTGAACAGGCTCATGAAACAAACTTGGCCTCATTGTATACCTACCTGTCTATTGTATCTTTATTAAAAACTCTGTTTCTCTTTTGCTGAGGAGTCTTAGTCTGTGAAGACTGAAGTTTCTTGGGCAGCCACTATGGAAAGAAACAGCATAAATAAAAATAAATAATAGATTTATGAAAATACTCACTAACAAGATCTCTGTAAACAGAATGCATGTATTTATAAATTGAGCTTTTCACAAATTTGTTTTACTGATGGCCAAGTCACTGCCAACATGACAATAATTTAAGCAAACTAAATTCTCCCTTAAACAAGACAGTAGTTAAAAGAACAAAGATAGCTGTCTTAAAATATCCACATTTTAAAAAACAAAGTTTGAACCAAGCACATCTTCCAGTCACCTGATTGCTTCTGAGGAAACACAGTCTGAAATAAAGGAACTTTCACACAGCTTGGACTATCCTTACAGATCTTTTATGCGCTCAACTCAGACCAACATAAAGGTGTCAAAATGATTTCTGCATTGATGTGCCCATTGTTTACCAATTCTTCAAAGCCTGACAGCCACACTTAGAGTATGCACACTGTATTAATAAACTTAAATATTTTCCTGCCCTTTCTAAAATTACAGCTCTGCAATCAAAGTTGGGCTGTTGTTCACAAACTTTAACAAAAGGCTTCTCTTAATCGTATATGATTATAAGAAGAAGACATAACACCAGTACAGTTTCTGGTGAATAACCATCTTCACCAAATGAGTGTGAATTTAGCTCACCTTCTGATATCAAGTGCTATCTCGCATTTAAGAAAGGGTAATAAAGGTGGCCCTCGCTGTGTGAAAACCTTGACATTCAACAACTGCATTTTCTCAGAAGCGATTGGCCAACAGAACATGTATTCAGTTAAAATTTTGTGAAATGTTTTCGGGTTTTTTTTTGCTGTGAAGCAGACAGCTAACACATATTACAGTAGCTAAATCTCTTCACTAACCTCTCTGTCAAATACATGCAGACTCTCCAGTGTCAGGTTCACTTTTCTGGAAGAAGAAAATGCCATCCACTGGCTAACCACACTGCTAGCATCAATGCAGTAGGATTTGCACAGCTCCTGCACTATTCACACAAAAGAATGATTTTCAGATATGGCGGAATGACAATATATATGAGAAAAGTGTAAAGTGCCACTGACACTACCTGTCACCAGAGACCATTTTTTAAAAAAATGTTTGCATTCTGTAGATGTTCAAAATGTTACCTTTAGATTTGAGTCTCATCATTAGGCTTACTATGAATCCTGGGCTTTCTCTAACAACGGCACCGATTTAGTTGAAATATCGATATAGTCCATGACTTGTCTATGACTAAATGAACTGTATCATTATCATTGCGGTGCTGTCCTTCGAGATAGCCGAATCTTGTTGTGGCACCACCCACTTCTAAAATCAGATGAAAATCTGGGGTTTTTTGTCTTTTATTAATCAGTTAATGTGCACACAAATGTCTCTATTTAATGTACATAGATTTATGGGTGGATGGAAGGAACAGGACAACTGATCACAGACACAGAGCCATGTTTCATTTTTTGTTGCTGCACTTAATTTCTGGGCCTGGGGTAGATTGTCTGTGATTTGTGAATTACCAGGCTAGATCAAGACTAGATCTACACTTATTTGTGCTGTTACCACCAGGATATGACTTTATGAGAGACTATCCTTGTTTCAGCGAGTTTCAGACTGTTTCTCTAGGCTACAGTATTTTCAGATTAGATCTACTAGTACACCCATTTGTGGTATCATCACCGGGATATGAGACTAATGAGAGAGTCTGTCATGTGGTATGTTGCAGACTGTCAAGTATCTCTGGAGTCTAGGCTACTGGTACAGTCACTCTAGACTACACACATGACATGGGTGGTGCCCGCGCCTTTTTCTAATTCTACCAAACTAAGTGTCCAAAGAAAGTGGATCTAACAACCATCTACCACCACATTTACATAATAACTTACTTACATTTAACAAGTTGATCGTCATCAACTTCCACTCCAAAAACATCAAATTCATCTGAAATATCTTCAACAGTAACATTGGCCATTTTTTTCCCTCACTCACTATCCTATCCTATCCCCCTTGTTGACATTTGTTCGCAGTTCGCGCAATTTTAGTAACAACTTCCGGGTTACAGGAAACCATGAAAGGGGCGTGGTAGACGGTGTAAAATAGTGTCTGAGTCTTGAAAAAAAATTCGAGAGGGAGAATTTTCTAAGTGATGAAGAGGCACACAGTATCAAAAGGTAAAGCTACATTGTAACTTCTGTCATTAGTTGTGATAGTCGTAGAACTATCTGCAGATTTGTCACATTATGCATTGAGGACCCCAGTTCTGAAGCCTTAGGATGTGACGGCCTGTTTTTTTGTTATTTTTTTTAATGTTCCTTCTAATCCTTAACTCTCGTTCTGTGTGATAGAATATATTCTACTGTCCGCTTGCTATATTAGAATGTGGCAATAGAATATAAACTCATTTCCTTGTAGAACATTGGGTGCATCGGTAGACTCTTGCAGCCCTTTAGCAATTGGTCAGCCGGCAGACAACATGGGCAATGATTGTAGCCCTTACAAAAATCAGACTTGGTTCACATTGCTTCTTGTCAGAGAAGGAAAAGTGGGGAAGAATCAAAGTAGAGTACAAGAAACGAATTTGTCCAGAATGTTGTGAAGTGGATGACGAATACCACTGTATAGTTAATTGCCCACGTTTTTCAACGGCTAGGAAAACATATCTGCCATGGTATATGAAGATAAAACCAAATATGTTTAAATTCATAAGGATGTTGAATGATCAAATCATTGACGTATTTAGTAAAGTATCTACTTTATGCTATAACATACTGAGAGATTACGACTGGTAGGCATTGAGTATATGGCTGAAAGATTTGCTGTACATGGCGGGATTGCGGCTTGATGATGGGTTTTTATGTCATGGTTGCATTTTTTTTCCTCTCATGTGTTGTTGCATTTTGTGTTAATGAAGTGTAAAATTGTGTTTGGCCTATGGCCTAATAAACAATAAACAAACACACAATCGATTATTATCCATAACAGAAGTCAAGCAGCCAGTGGGAGGCTAGACCCAACGCATCTCACGCTATGCATGTTAATCTTCTGACATTTCTTAGACTCCATCCTGGGGAAACAAGTTGTTTACAGTATTACATTTTTATGATATCGTGACATTCATCCCTGAACTTGACGTAGGGGCTACATTAAATGTCAGATCATTAGCAAATCACCCAGTGATCTTATTTTCCACCGACCGAGCATGCCAAAGCTATTTATGTATATTTCCGCTTATATGGAGCAGGCTAGTTTGAGAGTAGACATATCTGATGTCTAAAAATCTTTCTGGCTTAATTAAACAAGTGATTCTTGCAAGTCACACCATAAAACATCTACTTGTACAAAAAAAATTAAGGGTGAGATTTCAAGAAATCACCGGTATGTTACTTTATATAGAAAGGTCACATGGCACAACACATAATAAACATGGCGTAAATGATGCGTTCGGAATATTTTCAAACTGTCAACATGTCGAAGGTTCATATGGAAATTAATTCCCATCCTTGATTTGGATAATCAAGAAGCGTATTGGATTTACAGTGAAAATGACATCTGTGAAGGTAGCTGTGCGGGTGCGGCCACTTAACCAAAGGTAGGCTGATTAGATACAGACGTCTAGTCTAGAGTCTAGTCTAGTAGTTAGTCAGTAAGGTATGCAGACGATACCTCTTACCGAGTTTTTTGTACCTTCATCAGTTCATGCAATGATCCACAGCATGATCCTACGCAGACATGATTTAAACGTTCCACCTTTCTTTATGCTCCTTCAAGTCGTTGGAGATGCCATGACCATGCCAGCTCTCTTTACTTATTGCAGGCGTAATAACACTGTCAGAGTAGTGAGCTGAATGTGTGCTAAAGACGCTAAAGTTAAGAGAAACTAACAACTGAAGTACACATACGTAAAATAGTGACCTCGTACTGTCCCATGCGGAGTAGTCTGCTCACTGTGGGCAGTGTATGAAGCGAGTCAATCTGAGACAGTGAGCAGATCATGCCAAAAACAAAATTTAAATGACAGTAATGGCTGGCAGTCTCTCAAGACAGCACTGATTTTGGGATGTCTGTGACGATAATGATAATGATAATGATCTTGTATTACTACCTGATAGTGCGATCCTGAGAGATAACAGGGTCAGTCTTTATTAAGTGCATAGGCCCAGTATCACCATAGGAAGGCATAGTCAAATGTGCCAAATTAGTCTACAATATATATTTGAAATTTGTCAGAGATAATGGATTTTCTATATTAGTGACATTTTCACTCTGTCTGTGAGCTATGGTCAATGATCNCTCTATAAATTTTTGTCCCTGCCGGGGATCGAACCAGGGTCTCTCAGCTTGCAAGACAGAGCGTGTTACCACTACACCACGGGGACGCTAACTTCACAGCAATTTAATTCTTAAATACCTACTGCCTGAATCGGTCCCTAACTTCCACGTGCGAGCCTAGTGTTCACCCGTGACCCAAACACACTTCCCGACTGCTCACATATATTTGAAATTTGTCAGAGATAATGGATTTTCTATATTAGTGACATTTTCACTCTGTCTGTGAGCTATGGTCAATGATCCTATTGCATCCAGAACTTTAGGTGCCATTTTAAGTTAGTTTTAGTTTTTCACTATATCTCCACTATAATATTAATACTGTAGTACTTTATCAGTTCCATCAATATTGAATACCAGGATTCTTAGAGATACTGAGATGTAAGTTACTATGTGAATTTTCTCACACCATTTCTGGTAGAAAAAGACAAATCAGATCTGTGAAAGTGGCATGGGTAAAGAGAAATCAATGCAGCCAGCAGTATGGGGTATATTGTTATTTACCTTTATTAATTTCAAGAATTGGCAGTGGTATTCTTTAATTGGCATAATTTTGAAAGCGTGAGAGAATTGTTTATAAATCTATGCCACCATAAATGCTCTTAGTCTTAATACCCCAACACAAAGCTCTGCAGCTGATGGTATGTTTTCAGTTGGTTCTCAGATTCATAACAGCAGAACAGAGCAAGAAGTGTGAAACAAAATAGCAGATGCATATTCAATTGAAACCACTGCACTGTTGAATGTAAAGAAACCATGCACCCTCTAGTTTTATATTAATAGTGTATATATGTGTGACTAGTCTTCTTCTTGATGTGGGTTGACATTATTTTGGTGCTCACCTAGTCACTTAACTGTAACAGTATAGTTTACAACCTCTTACTACTCAGTCTTAGTGAGTTGTTAGCATGAGCTATGACTGATATTTCTGGGAGAACTACAAGTTATATAAAGAGTGAAGTGGACAAAAGTTTAAAGCACTTGTCTTTGTGAAGGCATTCTTTATTTTTAAAGCAGCTTTGATGTTCCTAGTTTTATCACAAGTTTAGTCACAATTTCTGAGAATTATTAGACTATTCTCTTACAAGTTTATGAACTTTATTGCCTTCCAATATTGTGTCACTTTTTAAGCCATTCAGCTAATTTTATGTATTTGTTAATGTGGTTCAGGAGTGAATCTAAGTTTCATGCCATTCCTTGATCATAATTTTTTCATGTCGTTGCAGTTTGTTTTCCTTTTGGCTTTTGAATCTTGTTATACATTGAGCCCATTATATCCAGCCTAGTGTCAGATAGACAGGACTGTGTAGTAAAACTTATCAATCCAGTATCAATAGATATGATTGAGTACCAATAATCTTTAGTTCTTCCTGTTTTGACACCAAAGCATTATCTCACATGTTTTCAGTCAAAATAGTACATGTACTTAATCAGCCTTCACACTGACTGCATGATTATTATGTGTGAATGTTTACAAGTATCTAAAAATGCAAAGTATAAGTTTGTGTAAAGACTATCAGCTCTTACTGTATCTTTTTGAAATTATTTTTTGCTAGTGTGAAAGACCATGTTATTGTTTGAGTTCATCAATACATAGCTCAAAATAGCTGTTTGAAAAATATAAATAAAGCTAAGTGAAATATGTTTATAAGCTTGCTCAATGCTGTAGTCTTTGAGGGTGTCACTACATATAAGAGTTCTGTTAACTAATGCAGAACAGCCAAGTCAAAAGATCAAGCAAAGCTGATCTTATCTTGTGGCTCTGTTAAATTTGACTGAACCAGCATATCAGGATTGAGCATAACTCCCAATCTTATTGAGTCACCAGCTCAGATACAATTGATTGTGTCACACATTACAAGATAATTATCAATGCAGATTCATTGTCAAAGTCTGTGGACAAGTTGAATTTTCAAGGAAACAAAATAGAGATGATAATGATGTTGCACCATGACCTTAGGGGCAGGGATGTGCTGGGAGGACAGGATGCCAAATGTATACTGGCCATGCTGATTTTAATGTCTATAAAGCCTTCAAAGGCTGGAAAAAAAACAGCCCTCTCTGAAACCACAGTGCTGACCTACATTTTTATCATCTTAAACTCCATGCCAAGCCTGACAAACTCTATCCTAGAAAAGTCTTTGTGATTAGAGCTGTGAAAATACTGAATGATTTGACTTTTCGAAATTAGCCCAACATTATTTGCCAGCCTGCTGATTTGATAAGACAGTCTTTAAACACAAATTTGTTATCCTAAGATCTTCTGATAACGTCAAAATTCAATGCTTTGTCAAAGTTCTGGAGAGTGTCTCTGTGACAGTGATACCAGCCACAGGGATAATCCTCTCCTTTAGGAGAGTCACACTCTGGCTTTCAGGGTAGGAAAGCAAGCATGTAGTCTTCTGAGGGAAGGATGAAAAACTAGGAGGCTATGTGTGCACACTGCGCTTATTAAATATCCCTTAACAGATTTAAAATCATAGGAGGGTAGGCCTGTCAGCCACTGTCCAGGTAAAATTAATAGGAAAATTATACAAAGTAGTTTAGTCTTACAACTAGAAGGGCACAGCATGGCCATAATCGTGTGAGGCAGCAAATGACCCAAATAATAACCTACAGTGGGTCCTCCTTTCCTCTTATTGAAGTGTAGTGTTGACCACTCTATTGCCACCAGCACTGACAGTCATTTTCTTCATACTTTTCTTAAATGTAAATAAAATCAAAAACTTGTCAAAAGTTGAAGCTGTAACATTTATCATCTCTTCTTTTCTATCTCTTGTAATTTGTCAGATAATTCTTGTAGCCATCTTCCACTCCTTTTTGTTTGATAATGATGTAGCCCTCTGATATTGCAGTGTATGTAATATGTCACTATAGTACGATATCCACACCATAGTGGGAATATTTTATTAGCCATGATTTTAGTTGGCATATTCCTTAACTCTTTAAGTCATCTTAACAAGACTTCGGTCAGTATAACGTAAGGTGTATTGTGACATCATAATGGTTCTGTGTTCTGCTCAATATTCACAACTGTGTAGTACTGCTGAGCACAAATCGATTCTTGCTTTTTTTTTTTTTTGGTACGAATCCTTTTTTATAAACCTGATACTTGATAATTCAGTTTAAATGTGTATGTAGTTTGATCCTAGTTGTGCAAGCTGCTGATAGTATGGCATGTACAGTGCCCTCTCACCAGCTGTTGTGCAAGGTGAATGAAGAATGAAGAGGACATCAAATACAGTATCTCAATAGGCAGCGCTAAGCTTTTCAGTAACATGATGAAAGTGTTATGGACAAGATATTTGATGTTAGCGGAAAGGTAGTTTGAAATTCAGCTGGATCAGAATGATATTGACATTTTAAAGCTCATTTGACCTCCTCCATCCATGCTGTTTTGGTCTGCTTCTCTGCTGTCAAGTGGGAAAGGGGAAGGGGAAGGAGTAACAGCACAGCTGTGTAGCTTGTATAGTGCACAGACTATTATCATTCTGAGATCTGTGAGTTCTGCACTTGGGTCAAATGTTTTTTATTGTTCTGTCCCCTCTATAGTCTATAGTTGATTTCACGCTGCACTCAGATGCACATGAGTATGTATGATTGTTCGGAGTTTTTAGAGTAGGAAGGACCTGGGCATTGCACTGTGGCAACCAGCAGTGACTTCAGGCTGGATTTCATTTGTACTAGATTTACATGTACATTATTTTAAAATCTAGTGTCCACTGTTTTATATGTGCTGGGATATGCTGTGCATCAGTTTCCTCTATGTATGAAATCCTAGGGATATGGGAATGGGTTCTGGTAGAGGGTGCCTGGCCTTTTTTTTTGTTTTTTGTTTAACTTCTATGCATTTCGTTTGAATTGGAGGGTGGGAAAGAGGGCGGGCGGGGGGCTCAGTCCCTCTAAGAGCACAAGGCATTCAAGTTATTGTGCCCCTTTAATACTGCACCATAATTATAGTCAAAATGTAATATGAAGCTGATGAGATGAGAAGCTGAAACCATCTCATAATTTGAAAGTGCAGCAAGAGGGAAGTGGCTCTTCGTGGCCAAGTTGCACCACTCCAGTTGTCAGTGTTGTGTTGTTCCATAT
>JAWQUT010000286.1:1012169-1023667 GCA_033807755.1 Ellobium chinense | reverse complement strand
CCTCTCCAACTTTCTAGATCAGTGAAAAGGTTACTTCAGTGTAATCTCCGTTTAGGGTAAATTTAAAAGACATTGTTTTCACTCGCCGAGATGGTGCTATAATTATCTTAATAACAAATTTGCACCAAAGAACTGTGTCGTCTTCATCAGTTCTAACTGTTAATTGAAAACCATAAATCTGCCATTTCCCTTTAACCCTCTAGTGCCCACTGGTCCATGATTGGCAACCTAACTTCAAGGGTCCAGGATTGAGCAAAACTGATGATGAACTGATAATTCAGTGCCCAAAATTTTTCACCTCCTAAATATTGAAACTGTTCAAAATCAATGTTTTATAATTATTTTTTGATTGGCATTTGAGGTGTGTATGTGACTTTCCTACCAGTATTTCTATGCCTGGGCACTAGAATTTGTTAACACATGAGATGTGCTTGCGGAACTTCTTTGTCGTTGGGTCGCGACACTGCAAAAAAAAAAAAAATGTGCAGTGACGCTTGCATAAAGCAAGCCCTCGTGATGAGACATGTAGTTTCAACAGTTTTTGGGAATGACGTAATGCTTAATTATTCAGTCTGATTCATCAGACCATTGAGAAGAAAGGGCGTTCCTTCTTGTAGAGGTAGATCTGTTCATCATAACATTGGGCTTTATATAGTTCGATGTCGTGGGCGATCTGGATTACTTCGTAAATAAATATCAGTTTTGATAAAATCATAAAATGGACTCACGACAGTAATCAGTACCGCCCGCAATGTACATCTTATATAAATCCAGCAGGGTGCTTATCTCATTGCAAACACTACAGACTTGCATGGTGCTTACACCTAGTCTAGCTGTGTTTATGATGTCAGCTGGTGTGCCCCGTCGTTATTTACGTCTTTGCATGGGCTTTAATTCAATAGACATGTCGAAGTTCGTTTATTGCAAATTGTTAACGGTTTTGGATTGATGCCAGAACTCATACTTACTTCTTTGTGATTAGAGGTTCCATTTCACAGTATGCCTTGCTTCCACAGTCAGTTGTCCGAATGAAAAATTAAATGATGTGAAATATGATTTAATTGTGAACGGAATGACACGTATTTTGCCCAAATGAATGAGCAGTATAGGAGCACCACCCACCCANACCCACCTGTCCAGAGTTGAGATTCAGTTCCTGCGTCATGTTATTTACCTGACCTTTAGCTAGTTTGAGAATGAAATTTTTCCATGTTAAATGATTCAGTGGCTGAATGATCAAATGAGTTTCAGTACATGTTAGTTAACTGGCCACTTCCATCAGTGATGTACAGATGTCAGTCGTCACGATAATTTCTGCCTCTCGGCCATTGTTAGTTTGTTGCTTTGTTTGAGAAGCTCCGTGCCACAATGGGAGATATATGCATAGTAATGGAAAAGGTGTCAGATGTAGCTGATTTTAACTGAATGAAACTTTAACATGGGCCTAAATTTGTCAGGCCCAACCCCAGGGCCCAGGCTGATGTCATGATGCCTGCTCTCAGACGCCTGTCGTGAACATGCCCTAGCCCCTATTCATTTGCATCGCGTGTACGCTTGTTATTCAAATTTACAGCCAAACCTCGGTAACAGATATGCCTAAGTGTATAGAAAAATTATACTTCCAGCTTAGGTATACCTATAATCAAGGTAAAATAAATAAATGGTAGAATAAAAGTGAATCTGTACATGCAGATTCCTCATGAAATCGAAAATCTGTTACTGGATTTCGTTGTATACAGTACATAAATTTGAGGTCTCAAATTTGGCAATGGTCCTAAAATGGCATAAAAGAATGACTGAGTCATGTATTGTTGGCCCCTTGGGGCTCCGGCGGATTTAGAGAAGCCCTTTTGTATGCAGGATCGCTTTGGGTGACAGCAAGAGTTGATTGACAATTTATTCTTGTCAACTGCCAGTCAATCAGTGCATAATATTGCAAGCCAGCGTTGTCAAGTTGGCATTATGAGGCCACAAGCCTGAACAGGTCTGATCACAATAGTTTTGCTATAAAAAGTAGATATAGGATACCGAGTTTGATTGCCTTCTCCCCGCCTCCACTCCACACACACCCCCCCCCTCCCCCACTTTACCTAGGCAGGGCTGGATTACCTCAGCTGGTATTCAGAAACGAGATAAAAATATTGAGATAGATCAACTGTTATCGAGGTTCCACTGAATTCAGTTGTGTTACGTATGTGCCCATGCTGTATTTCTTGCCGATTCTTAGAATTTTGATGCCAGTATAACGGTACCGGAACACTCAGCCGTTTTTTTTCCAAGATGGGGAAGGAGGTGATAATTTATATGATCTGACGCAGCCATAAAGACCACGCTTGGGCGCAGTGATGTCGAATGCATGCTGGGCTTGAGACCCCTCCGGCCCTCACTGAGTGTATAATGTACGACTTAAGAAACCCGATACCCTCACACATCTTCTCTAACTTCTGTGCCATTACATTTGTTTATGCGGACCAGCTGTTCCACGCCATCCTTTGTGTCTGGCTGATCTATACCGGGATGTGTGTACGTAACATCAGGTCGATCAGCGTTGCTAGCCCATCGGTTGAACCTACAGTACAGTCTGAGAACAGTCTTGTCGACGGTGGTCAGTCAGGAGTAATCAAATTTTTATCTATTTTGAGTGGGTGCATTTTGTTTTGAGAGGCTAGCGTCCTGTTACCTAAAAGTATAGAGTTGTTAAGTTTCTTTCTACTTTAAACACCGTAATTAAAATGCAGTCATGGCCTGCAGTTGATTTCCGTAAGTGCAACGCCACGGGAGCAAGGGACGAGTTTGCAACTAAGCAGAGGGTGCGATAACGAGGTGCGGCTTGTTTCTGGCAGTAACAGTAAAGAGAAGTCTGAAAAAAATGTGGCTATTAAGTATGAACTAACTTAATGGTACTTTCACTCATACATATCGAGATTGAGGGCTACTTTCAGTCTCTTTGTTGCAAGAGGTTGATGCAAAATAGTAGTATTAGTCTAGGCGTTCCACAACATCCGCTGGGCCAAGTAAGGTCCTATTCGCCGAGATTAATGCTCAACACTCATGTATAAAATTATGAGGATGCGTGGCCATTTACCTGTATTCCAGGCTGATGTGGAAGTTGATATGTTGTGTTGTTGTTGTTGTTGTTGTTGTTGTTGTTGTTGTTGTTGTTGTTGTTGTTGTCGGCGTCGTCGTCGTCTTTGTTGTTGTGTGTGTCAACAACTTGGGTGAGATAGCGGAGTCAGAAGATCCTGGTAACTGCGACTCTGGAACTAGGATTTCAGGGCAGCCACTAAGGCTTCAGGTCGTTCGTGGTATTACTCAATGATGAGGTTAGAAACCTATAAATTATTGCACTGTGTTCGGGGTCCTGCAAACTCGGAGATTGTATACTATGTAGCTTAGTAACCTTCGGTTTTATAGCTTGCTCATGGTCTCACCTCTTCGCATTTCCGACTTCCACAGAGTGATTTAAGTCCCTAAAGACTCTAGTGCTGTGGGGAATTGTAATGTCCCTTTTCTCTTATTTTGGCTTGAACTAATTATGCTGTCATGAGCATATGGTTGGTTGGTTGGCTGGTTGGTTGGTTGGTTGGTTGGTTGGCTGGCTGGCTGGCTGGCTGGCTGGCTGGCNCTGCCAGCCAGTGTTAGGGTGTAGAAATGTGTAAAATGACCTATGATCTAAATAAAGCATCCAATTCTAAAGTTTCAGGTACAATTTGAGCCTTCTAGATACAAAAATAAAATGTGTAGACCTATGTATTCGCACGCGGTCAAAACCAGTCAAATGAAAATTTGGGGACCAAATCAGAATTTGAGGTGATCTTTTTCAAAAGACATTTGTGAAAAAATTTGGGCGTTGACCCCCCTTTTTCTTCCCGTTAAAAGATCGGGCAAAAGAAGTACTTTAACCTCCATGGAAGAAATTTCCCCAAATCACAGTGGTATATATTAGAATAACGCAAAATGTTAATAGGGCCAAAAGAAGAAAAAACAATAGGTGTCAAAGACCTTGAACTAATTATGCTGTCATGAGCATATGGTTGGTTGGTTGGTAAGTTGGTTGGTTGGTTGGTTGGTTGGTTGGTTGGTTGGTTGGTTGGTTGGCTGGCTGGCTGGCAGGCTGGATGGATGGATGGATGGAAGGATGGATGGTTCAGGTTGGTTGGTTGGTTGGCTGACTGGCTGACAGAAGTATTCATTAATGTAATAAGGCCTTCTCAGCTCATAGATCAGTCAGAAAAGTGGAATGTCATCACAGGCAGCTGCCAAGCTAAAACTTTCCATAGCCTTAGCTTACACTTTGAATAAGCTTACATTTTAGGGAGTGAAATATAAGACTATGTGGAGAGCACTGGGGCTTTTCGTCTGTGAGCATTTAGATGTAGGGTGTAGCTTAAAAACCTATATTTTCTGTGTAGTCCCCATAGTAAAACTAACCAGGTTGTTTACACACATCTTAGAACCTCAAGTACAATCAGTCTGCTGTCACAGTGCGCATCATGTGACATACCAAATGAAGCACACGTGCCTGTCCACTTTTATGTACCACTTTGTCGGTCAGACGGCTGAAAGTAAAGCGGTGTTGGCCACCATATAGATCAAGTGTGCGGTCACGCGATGCTAGGTCAGTGGAGCATTGTCAAATGTAACGGGGGGAGGGGAGGAGGGAGGCGATAGGCTTTCGGACATGGACCCAAGGATCAGAGGAAGGAGGAATCTTGAAAGAGCTTCTAATCTCAATGGTTAGCTTTAGCATTTCGAAATACATTATCCATTAACTTTCTTCTCCTTCCCTCCCCCTTCTTCCGCCCTCCTGCCCATCCAATATTTCCTTGATGCGGTTTAAGCAATCACTAAATAGATTTATAGTATTTACTCCTCTGCATGTTATGAGAGGCACCATGCCAATTAGATAGAAACCAGTCTTTCTCACCCAAAAGATAGGTATGGTGTAATTACTGTGGATCAGTTTACGAAGTTACTACATTCCCAAATTGAGTTTATTGGAGTTGGCCAGTTAATTTGCCCATCGTGTACATGTATCCGGTGTACAGCACGATACCTGACCGAACCCCGAGGCTGGATAGCTTTAGCTTAAAGATTTCGAAATACATTATCCATTAGCAGGATTGGGCATGACTGAGATTATAATATGATGAACTCAGTTCGTGAATCCAGGTTCAGTTCTCGTGAACTTGATCTGAGCTTAACACTAACAGCCATTTTGGACGAATTGATCTAACTGTAGCTATTTTGGATGCTTGATGTGAACGTTCTTTTTCTACTTAAATTTCAGTTCAGTTCACATCTACTACGAAAATCAGACCTGAATAGTGAATGCCAACTTGGAAAACCAGGAGGAACTGATCTGATCTGAAAACTACTCACTTGTCATGGAACTGCGCTAAACTTGATCTCAGTGGGGTTTTTTTTCCTTATCATGAGCGAGACTTGATCTGAACTGACTTTTTTTGGGTGAATTTTCCCAAGCCTGCCCGAGGTCATCCTAACTTGTGTTCGCAAGACACCGACCATACCAGACAATGACCTTACTCGTGGTCTCAGGTTGTTTTCTTTTTGTTTGGTCCGTCACATGTCTCCTTTTCAAAGGTAACGTGATCTGTTTGATCTGTTTCCAGGACGCCATTTGTTGGTTTTATGGCTTTCGGGTCTGCCCGGCGTTGACCCGGAAAAGAGTCACGTGCTCTAAACAAAAAATCCCCCTTCTTTCTTGGGAAAATAAGACACAGTATTTAATTTTAAAAAAAGGTGATATGGAAAGAAGAATTTTCTTGGTTTCCGTCTAGACACAGATGCGATATCAGAGGTGACGCTTGCCGCCTCTCTTCCTCTNCCCACCCACCCTTTTTCCTTTTTATTTATTTTTTTTCCTACTTTTTAACTGCATTAAATTTCATCCAGGAAGTCATCGGGGGGAGGGGGGGGGGAGGACATGTTCCTCCATTCCTTTTAGTATTACATGCATTTTTTGGACTGATGGCATGGAACAGATGCAAATTAATATGCGACACATTATACGTCCTGGAGGGTTGCGCAGTGTCTGTCTGCCTGCCTGCCTGCCTGCCTGCTTGCCTGCCTGCCTGCCTGTCTGTCTGTCTCTGTCTGTCTGTGTCGCGAACGAAATAAAAGGTATTCCGTCCTGCTTGATCGAAACAGGTTGCGTACTAATCTCGCAAAGCCATGTATGAAGGTTATCGTTGGTCGAATCATCGGTGGCTGTTCGCATAATGAATACGGTAGTTAGCGTATTGCGTTAACCACAGTGAATACTGCTAACTGCTAATGTTTTGGGAGTTCCCCGTGGTTACCGCAATGCGTTGACTAACGTAAGGATTATGCACATGGCCGCAGGTTTGGGTTACTTCAATTCTATGATCTCCACTACTGGAACGTGGTGTCTGTTCGGAAGATACGAACTGAAGAAGGCAGTTGTTTATGCTCTTTATGCATCATATCTCAGTCAAGCATGTTTAATTTTGCCTGTTTGTATCTGGACAGTTTTGAAGGTAGCAGCCTTAGTTATTGTAATGAGTTCCTAAGCTGCGCCATTATGTGGGTTGTTGTTGTTGTTGTTTTTTCATATTTATTAGATTCTGCGCTGTGTGAGTCGTTCCTGTCAGGGCAACACTTACAGTAGCTGCAGTTTTGACAGTAGTCCTAAGAAAAACAAAACAGGCTAGTTCTGAAGGACATCTCTCTCTCTCTCTCTCTCTCTCTCTCTCTCTCTCTTCTCTCTCTCTCTCTCTCTCTCTCTCTCTCTCTCTCTCTCTCTCTCTCAGAATTAATGTCTGATTCGTGGTCCGGTGAAGGTGAAGCATGAGACGTGAATTATGTCAGTGAATAACATTATGTTGACGGTTATAATATAAGCCCGGAACAGCTAGACATCTCGACTGTCAGCATGGGCTTGTCGTGACCACACTTTGGACATTCTGATAGATACAAGACAGGAGAGAAAAAGTTTCTTTCAAACTAAACCAGACTGTTGTTCAACAAGACAAGATAGTTCCCAGAATCACCTACATGGGTGAAGACAATGTAGCGTAGCGAGCGCCGTAACTCCAAGCCCGCATCTCTTGCACTGCAAGTGGAAACAGGGAGTAAGGGTGACGGGCCTGGCGAACTTCAGAATAAAGTAGGCTTTGAAGTCCGTGCAAAAAAAAAAAAAAAATGTCGATTTTGATAGAATTGAGAAGTGACTGGGTTTTCGAACGTTTCCAGGAGGGGTTATTATGTGTGTTTGGGACGGAGGAAGGGGAAAACTGGAAGAGGGGAGGGAAGGTACTGTCGACCACTTAATTACAACTCCTGTGGTCATATGCATATTGCGTTAACCACAGTGAACATTACTAATGTTTTGGGAGTTTCCCGTGGTCACCGCAGTGCTTTAACTAACGTTCGGATTTTACATACGGCCATTGGGAGCATAGTAAAAGTGACGATGAAAAGGAATTGCGTAATTCCAGTGACTGTTCAATAGAGAGATACTGTGAACTAAATAGCATTCTGTTATGTCGACTGTGTTACTATTAAGCGCAATTTCCGATTATCCGGATTGCGATTAAGCTGAGTCGATAGTATTGCTTTGAATGCAATGATCCATTATAGTTCAGTGACTGAGATAGGCGTCTGATACTGTTGATTTGACCTAATCTCTAATTGAAAAAAAAAAAAAAAGTCAGTCAGTACTAATCTAATTCACGAAGCGGAAGATTACTCAAACTGGATAGCTGTAATTCCATATCTTCATAATTAGATAATTAAAACTTGACATCTCTAGAGAATGTTATGACTGTCTCGAATATCGTGGTGTTTTGACTGAGGGGTGTCATTGGTTAACTGTTTAGGTCTGATGAAATTTGCAATGACATCTAACGTCATCTGACAAAAGGGCGTATGTTCATTTTCCCGCTAATATTCTCTCTCTCTCTCTCTCTCTCTCTCTCTCTCTCTCTCTCTCTCTCTCTCTCTCTCTCTCTCTCTCTCTCTCTCTCTCTCTCTCTCTCTCTTTTGTATATTCGTGACGTATGTGTCAATACACATCCCCCAACAAAAGATTTTAGACAGACTGAGAATGCCGTTGATACATTTACAGACGTTGAACGAGAATTTTGTTGAAGCAAAGAGCTATAGACAAAAAGAACCACTCAGTTTTCTCAAAAGTATGTTTGGCAAAGATAAGCCGTTGTGTTAGAAGATGTTAGATCTGGAAGGCTCATTTTAACGCCTTCGCAACTTTCGTATTTCTGAAATGTTGATGTCATTAAATTATCATGAGCTCATTTGTCTGTACGTAGGAATAATGCATTAAATAGTAATAAATAGGTAATATGACATACGATACGTCAGCCATACACGTGATTGCTGTTTCAAATATGTACCGATACGTCTAATACTGCTGTTATTAATAAAGGGTAAGGACGCACATGAATATTGTAAGTAGGGAAAGATATTAAATCAGACAGTTAAATTGGTCCAGGAAATACATTACTTGAGATTGTTCTTGATGAGTCCAAGAACTTCATTTTGGTTTTCATTTCCTGCATGTCGCTGTCATGTTTTGGGGGTGNGGGGGGTGTTCTAATGTTCACAGTGTACATGTACTGTCGGCTGATTTATCATTCCTGCTTCCATTATTTAATCCATTGTTTTGTTGAAATCGCAGTGGCAATGGGTAATCAGTCACAGTGAAGACTGATAAACGCTTTATCAAACCAAGAAAGATTTTGAAATTGATATGACTTAAGACAGTACGCCAGTAGAAATTCTGAAACTGGAACATCTCGGAATGGAGAATGAGTTGCATGTCACTTCATTTTATGGAGAAGAGGAAAGGGGCACTGTTTAGGGTAAAATGCAGTTTTTTCAAGAATGTCCTTCATGTGGGAAGAGTCTTTGGTGACAGGGATTGGGGGNGGGAGGGGGGGGGGATGAACTCTATAGAGTGTTGACCATCTTCCGGTTGCCATCTCTTAAATCATAATAATTAATTATCGTCCATCGCAAGCTGCATACATGAACAATTATCACTGTTAAGGGTCTAGCTGTCTCTTCCTCCACCTATAGGCCATGCAGCAGATGTTCACCCACTCAAATACATCCATGCTATTCAGTTTCACTGTCAGAAGTCGTCTGTGTTGAACTGACACATTATAAGGCCCTACGCGACTGAATTAAGTCGTATGGTATATAGAGGGAACTTGTGAAGATGGGGGCTGAGCAATGGCGCCTAACTGTAAACAACAATGACAGCGGCTTTATCACGTAAACATGAGCGATAATTATGCACCCTTTGCCTTGTTGCTCACTGCTGTCGTTCCGGACAAGGCAAAAAACCTAAACAATACAGTGCATTATAATCCAACATATTGTACTGACGTATTCCCCTCTCTCTTTTTCGTCTCATTTCGGGGCCGACTATTTTTTGTCCGCAGCCTTGTTCTTGTATTTTCTTTGAGGCAATGAACGCAAAGCCAAAAACCACCACCGCTATCTTTCCTCTTTGTCTTTAGTATTTGCCATGATTTATTGACCTTCAGGGAGGCAGTAGTGATGAGACTCGGGAGCTCATTAAACTTATACCAGATAATTTATTATTTGAGTCGGAATGATTTGCAGTTCTCATTTTCCCAGGAAGTTAGTTAGTTAGTGTGTGTGTGTGTGTGTGTGTGTGTGTGTGTGTGTGTGTGTGTGTGTGTGTGTGTGTGTGTGTGTGCGCGCGCGCGCGTGCGTGTGTTTGTGTTTTATAACGCGCGTTGTACGAGGAAACGACGTAGTTTGTGTATCAATAGCAGACTTTACTATTACACACGCACTTGCCCACCACTGCTCTCCCTCTTTCCTCTTCTGTTTCTCCACGCGAATGCCTACACCATATCCTACATTATGAACAGAAAAAAATGAAAAAAGTAGACTGGTTTCAAGACACCTGTTACATTGTGAGGTGCTGTGGGCGTAGACGGGCTGGACAGAGTGAACGACGCTATGTACAGTGGTTCATAAACTTTAATGGACTTATACATCATCACTCCAAGCGTCATACGATTTTAGACATCTTTAAAGCCTATGAAGAATGAAAGGTTTCATCGAATACGGCTGTCGAATTTGCTGTCTAAGTAGACAGAATATGCATGTCAAACCACAGTGTTGGGTCGTTGTGCCAGTTTTAGTGCCAGAGCCATAAAAATGTCGGTAATAACCAGTTTTATCTGATGGAACTTCAAGTTTATTCCACATGGTTTAAAATACTCCGCAGCACGTATAATAGATACATTGAGTTGGCGACTGCATAAATACATTTAGTTGTGCATCTAGTTTTGCATCGTAAGCTATAATCGAGCCAGAGGAGCTACATCATTATAACGATTTCTCGCTCACGGTCATGAAAATTGTGAATGCAGACTTTTTTTTCCTCTTTCAATGCCACGTAGATCTAGCAGTATCGGTTTTTAACAAGGCTATGTTATGCACACGAGTCGCTCTATTACGTAGTTAATTGGCCGCTCTAGAATGTTGCGCCATATCTGGGTAAACGGATGCATAAGTATCTGCTGCTATGTAATGATGCTATGTTGGGTAATGCATGTTATTTGGTAACGATCACGCACTGACAGCGTTGAAAATACTTGTTAGGTAGTCTAGAACGGAATTTTAGTTTCCTTCCGTGCAGCACTCCTGAAAACGATCGGTATTATTTGTCAGCTAAGTAAAAACCCGCTGAAAGATATATTGTTGCCCGGTAGGCTTTCACAGCATTATGCACTGTAGCTGGATAGTGGTTACATAGATTTATTTAGGGTGTGAGATGTATGATAAACGTTTGGTTAGTGCGCGTCCATGGCTCGTATTTCAACACTATGCTCACTGTCTTATTATATACCCGTAAAATAGTTGTGGACCTTAGTCTCGGCTGATATGCTCCACGGGATATAAAGTTTTTGCGCAACTATCATGCTGTAAGGAAGATAGTGGTCCATTTTAAGTCGAGATCGTGCCGGTTTCGTGGAGGGAAGAAGAGAGGAGGAGGAGGAGGAGGAGAGGAGAGGGTTTTAAGACGAACATACGCTTTTCCCAAAGTGCAGCTGTTCGGGAAATGGACATGATTCGAATCCAAAGATTCTACTTGGAGTCTTGTATAATGCATTTTCATTTTAAATACAGTTGAGCCGAGACCCCAGTTTACAGAGAAATTTCTTGTAAACCCAAGCTTTTTTTTTTTTAATTCATTTATTTCATGTGAACCGAAGGATTCGAATCCAGACCAATTTTAGGATTCGCATCCGGATTTCAACCTAAGGCAGCCTATCACACTCAAAATCCTACTCCCACCTCCAACTGGGCTGGGCTAACATATCAGTAGGCTTTTACTCTGTTACAGGTAAAAGTAATTAGAAGTCTATAAATTAGACGTCAGCTCAGCATTCTTATCGGAAATATATTATTTCTATTTCTGTTCTTCTTACTGTACTCACCCCCCCCCCCCC